>BLKR01000521.1:0-487825 GCA_011170035.1 Teleogryllus occipitalis
GTGACGTCGTCGTGGTGTGAAGAACAACACAGACACGGAGTTCTTTGTACACGTTTTATTTAATGTTACTGCATATTACAATATGTACATTCTCCTCCGGAAACCACCGTTCCTGAGGCAAGCCGCCTCAGCCTGACCCAGCGTGCCCCAGCGTGCTAACCTGTAGCACCGCTCCTGGCATCTGCTGTAGCCACCCTCGCAACCTGCGACTCCCCTTCACGGATCAGCATCTGCCTCCGCACCGCGATTCGGCCCAAACTCGAATGCCCATCGCCAACACTCCACCGGCGTCTCCAGCGAGGAGTCACGTGACAGACCTCACACGCTGAAGACCCGCGGACCGCGTCACCTCATTACCGAGTTTTTGGGCCGGGCGCACAAAGGGGTCCGCCGACCAGCTGCAGACGATCTGTCCTCACCCGTCCTTCTGCGCTAGCTGACCGCCGGATGTTCCCCGCTGGCTTCCACCCTCGGAGCGGCCGCTCCGGATGCCCTGCCAGCCCCACATCTGGACCACCCCCTCCCACGCCCCGGCCCGCGCCTTGTGCGGTCCGACGACAAGTTGACGTTACAATCTCTCCCATACTTGGGGCGGAATTTTTTTTCGCAGACTTTATTAGTTACAGAGAAAAAATTCCTTGGATTGTACGCCGATCTATTAATTCCCTGGACTCGTAACCTTTTGTTTTTTTCACTAGCTATTATCACCTAATGACTATATACAATTTCACCAATTTTACCACCATACACAATTTTACATAGTCAATGTACGTTTATATATACACATCTTGCCCTCAATTTGCAATAAACATTTTTTTTTTTGACTTTGTCCCCCAAAATGCCACAACATAAATACATAACACGGAAAATCACCAAGTTGCCTTCAAAATTACACAATGTTCAATAATTTCAGTGCCGGCCGTGACTAACATTATTGGCCTTATCAATATTACATTTACAATATTTATCTGAACATAACCTTGGGCAACTATATTAACACTACCACAAACCTTTGTACTAAAATTTTAAAAAAAACATTTTACATAAATCAGTAACACTCTTAAACTATGGTTTTTACAATTTATACAATTGCACCGTTTTTTGTACATTTTGGCTCCACTGTCGTGGTGCCCTCTTGCACTCGCCGAGGTCACTCCAGGCTAGTACACGCGACTTAGTGAATCCACTTTTTACCTGCTCTGTCCCCTTTTTATATGAGATGGTGATGTATTGTTGCGGACGTCAAACCGTTCCGCGAATTCGGCCGTCAACGCCCTCGTAAAGCCTGTTGTTATATCTGTTGGAACTTCCTTCGGAAACCCTAATCTGTGAATTAATTTTGATGGTACTTCGATGACCGATGCTGACGATAAATCTCTACAGGCTTTAACTTCTGGAATTTTGGACGTGGTGATGATATCCTTGTTCCCCGCCTTTGACTCTAAAAAGGGCTCACACGCCTGAATTTTACCCTTGTCAAATACTACAGGAACGACGGGAACGAGTTTCAGCGGTGATTTCGTTTTCCCTCCTGCTCGACCTATCTTCTGGCAGCTGTCGCAATTGCGTACGTAAGTCTCCATGTCTTTAGAACAATTCGGCCAGTAACAATACTTAGCCATGGAGTCCTTACTTTTCGCTATCCCTAGATGCGCATTCGCCATTTCGTGACAGACTTTCAACACCGTACTACGGTAGATTTCTGGTATTACAATCCTTTCACCGCTGGACCGAAACAACAATCCGCCTTTTTCAAAGTAGCCACTTTTTTCTGAACCGACTCCCCTGGCTAACTTCCTTAATCTTTGGATTTCCTCATCTTCCTGTTGTGCGATTGCCAACGCCGGTTTCTCTATTTTTAGCAGATTGACTATGCCTGCGTCTAATTCGGCCACGTCGCCTTCCTCGTCGTCATCGCCCGTCAACGCTTCCGCAGCTCCGTCCGTGGCGTTATCGGACGCCGGCAGCTGCTGCTCCCGCTCTTGGCGTTTCGGTGAAGCCGTACGCGTCTTTCTATGATTCTGTGACCTGGTCTGTACCGAACATGCTATTTGTGGTTCAACAAACCCCCCTTTAACCTCATCCATCAAGGTGGCCGTACGGTTACTTAATAAATAGTAATCGAGCTGGCAATTACTATTTGCTACGGCCGCCTTTGTAACGAACCTGCCGAAGGGCCCTTCTAACGTGACGCGCGCCACCGGCAGATTCCTTGGCTCTGCATCGAGTGGTTGCATCACCCAAACGGATTCCCCGGTCATCTGTTCATCCGTCACATGTTTACCATTTACAATGTCGTAAGTGGCACCACTATCACGAAGTAATTTAACGGGGAAATTATTTACCCTTCCGACACACGTGAAGGGTTTCAACAATGCTTGACCTTGCCTTTCGGCCACGTGATTTATTTTTTCCACGCTCTTCCGATCTGGGCATTGCCTACGAAAATGACCTGCTTCTCCACACTTAAAACAGGCGGCCGCCTTAGGCCTTTCAAATTCAGCCGTGTGGTCCACCTTAGATTCCGTCTGTTTTGTGACTCGCGGCGCACCTTCCGTCGCCTGATCCACCCGTTTAACCTGCGTGTTCTCTTTGCTAGTAAACTTCGAGAAACTACGTTTCCAACCTGCTCGGTTGTTCTCATAGCTATCGAGTTTCTTTGCTAGCTCGAGAGACGCCGCAAGATCTCCCCACTCATCGATAAAGTGGTCACGCATTTCCGCCGGTACTCTCCGCTTTAATTGGTCCGTTACCATTAAATCTAGGAGCTCGTGGAATTCAGTTATCTTAAGCCCCGCCACCCATTCTTTGCAATAGTTACTTAATTCCCGTGCGTATACGTTCCAAGTAGTTCCAGCACGTCTTTGGTGTGACGTAAATAACTGTCGAAACCTTTCGGCGTTAAATTTAAACATTTCTAACAGCCGAGTTTTCGCTTCCTCGTATTCTACGCCACCCGTTCCTGAATCGAGCATCAACCAAGAATTTACCTGATTAGGCAACAGTGCCATGAGATTTGTCACCCATTCCGATTCCGGTATTCCTAATTGCCCTACCTGTGCTTCGAACACACTCAGGAACATCGTAATATCATCGTTTTCGCCTTTAAACCGATCCATGACATTTTTAATTTGAACGGTTGCCTTCGTTGCGGTACCGGTACTACCTATCGATTCCCGCGTCGTGGTTGTCGTAGTGATACGCAACCTCTCTAGCTCATACTGTCTGTCGCGTTCCCGCTCCTGCCTCTCGCGTTCCCGCTCCTCCTCTCGCGTTCCCGCTCCTCGCGTTCTTCTATGAGAGTTTCCTTTGTTGCCTTAGCGAGTTCCCGTACAATTTCCTCCTCATATTCCGCGCTATTGACAATTATTTGCTTTAGTGCAACAACCGTTTCATCACCTGAAAGCGTTTCCCCCATTTCCTTGGCCACTCGCATCAGCACCTCCTTCCTGAATCCCGCAAGATACGCCATACTGCCTGAATTAATCCCGGCGAGTACAAAAAGACACACTTACGTGCAGGGAAAACCTCGGTGCCGCTTGCGCTGTTGTGACTGTTGTGACTCAGGGTTGAGTCGGGGACACGTGTAGACGTCCGTCCTTCCTTCCTTCCTTCAAGGCCCGTACCAGTCTTCTTTCTTGATGCTCCCGTTGCTGCCGCGTAATTTAATGTTTCCTCGCGCTTCACTGGTGCCCCGACAGCTCCTGCTCAGTTCCTGCTGCTACTGCCCAGAAAGCTACTGCTGCACCTTGCATTCCACGCACACGTACATCACTGTACACCACTTCGGCACTTGCTGCCGTAATTAATGTTAATTTAGCACGACTCTGCGTGAACCAGTTAATGAATTATTGGTCACCATCGCGTGAATGTCCGTTGTCACAGCTGCTACCATTTAATGTACTAATGGTCACTTCCGCGTAAAGTTCGTTAAAACCGCTGCCACCATTTAATGCTTTAATGGTCGCCTCCGCGTGACGTCCGTTAAAACCGCTGCCACCATTTAATGTTTCCTCGTCTGTGACGTCGTCGTGGTGTGAAGAACAACACAGACACGGAGTTCTTTGTACACGTTTTATTTAATGTTACTGCATATTACAATATGTACATTCTCCTCCGGAAACTACCGTTCCTGAGGCAAGCCGCCTCAGCCTGACCCAGCGTGCCCCAGCGTGCTACCCTGTAGCACCGCTCCTGGCATCTGCCGTAGCCACTCTCGCAACCTGCGACTACCCTTCACGGATCAGCATATGCCTCCGCACCGCGATTCGGCCCAAACTCGAATGCCCATCGCCAACACTCCACCGGCGTCTCCAGCGAGGAGTCACGTGACAGACCTCACACGCTGAAGACCCGCGGACCGCGTCACCTCATTACCGAGTTTTTGGGCCGGGCGCACAAAGGGGTCCGCCGACCAGCTGCAGACGATCTGTCCTCACCCGTCCTTCTGCGCTAGCTGACCGCCGGATGTTCCCCGCTGGCTTCCACCCTCGGAGCGGCCGCTCCGGATGCACCGCCAGCCCCACATCTGGACCACCCCTCCCACGCCCCGGCCCGCGCCTTGTGCGGTCCGACGAGAAGTGAATGCTATGACGTTACAATATCCTTCAGTATAATAGTGGTATACCTTTTTTATTGCCGATATTGCATTGTCCACCTGGTCACATGGGCCATACGTGTTCCAAAATTTGGGAACTCCTCATCACAGAATATCTTCGTTATACCCTGAAGATCCAAACAATACAATCATGTTGAACATTAGTCTGAGTACAGTATTTTACATTTATCTCAAGATCTCACCGTCAAATTTTGACGGGTTCTCATAATCATATCAGTGAAGAAACCAATTTAAAACATCTGTTAAACACACACAATGTGTGTGTATATATATGTATGTATATATATATAAATACATATATGTATATATGTATATATATATATATACATATATATATATATGTGTGTGTGTGTGTGTGTGTGTGTGTATATCACATTATTTCAATTACGTAATAGAAGCATAATGCGATAATTATGACTCAAGCAAAGAAAACATCTGTCATTCTTGCTCAAAACGGGAACGAAGTTTGAGACAAACTTTAATAATTATATTATTTTCCGTCTGTGCTGTTACACATGTAAATATAAATGTTGAAAGGCAGACTAATTACGTTATATATTTATCAGCTACCAGTCCCAGGCCCTCGGCGGGCTCTAGGAAGTGTGTGTGGGGGGGGACAGGAAGTTGCGCTATATTATCCGTTCATCCTAAGAAAAATCCTGATTTAAAGAAGTACAAATGTAAGTTCACTACATAAGAACTAATTTTAAAACCATCGGTTGTTAAATTAACCATGCATCAAAACTACTGCAAACGAAGAAGGAGAGCATGCGTGTTGCTGGGCGATAAGGACCTGATATCAGCCGAGTGTCAGCAGCAACGTGGGAGAGGGTCAGGCAGGGTTCAGGAGGAAGTGCGTGGGACGGCGCGCGTTGGACGGCAACGGCACGCGATCGGCCTGCGAGTTCATTTTGGAAGGGCTAAGAGATTGACTGGCCCTTCAGGAAAATTTCTTCTAAGTGGCGAAAAGCGCATCGTTGTGAAAGTTTTCAATTTGTTATTGTAGAAAAATACGTCGTTGGCAAAGCAAATCGTTGAACGTTCTATGAGTTTACTGGTAAGTACCGTATTGAAACTTATCGTGCTGCATCAGTGTGGATTATAATCTAAAGGATATTGGTGGATATCTTTTAATAGGTGCCAGACTACAGAGTCTAAAATACCTCTTTGAAGTGAAAATGTTATGTCATTGGAAGTAAACGGGCGAATGAAGTTCGAAAGAAATGATACCTTCATTTACACCGCCTATTTGAAATCAAAAAAGAATTGTCAACCAAGATTAAAAGAGAATGGTGGAATGGAATTGCAACTTTTAGGTACGTATATATTTCTATCATGAGTTGTAATAATAGAAAGACATATATTAGTTTATGTGCATTTCTGTTGGACATAACCTACAAAACGTGGCCATTAATCCAGCTCAAAGTTATTTTAATGTAAATTGTAAAATTCCCTTAAAAGCTTATGTCGAACAAGATAAACAATTATTTCGTTTTTCATAATCGGTTTGAATCCTTTCAATTCAAATTTTAATGTTGTTAAGTGGATATAGAGGACTTGGCTTCCAAAAATCATTATTTTGCATTCATTTGTGCCTTTTTTTAATAGTCAAAAAAGTACCTATTAAAAAAAGTTTAAGTTATTTGATTAGTTTTTAATACTCAATTAAGCATTGCAAATTCGCATTAAAATGTAAAGAAATAATATTTATTATGTTGCAAATTCATTGAAATAATTTTAATAGTCTTGAAGTGTCATTAATGGCAATTAGAAATTGTAGAATTAATTGTTGTGTAGTATTCCCATATGTTATAAGTGTACAGAATTTTGATTAGTGTATTTAAATTGAGACTAAAGCCTATCATGTTCTGTAAATAATTGAACAAAATAATAATGCATTCCTCAAAAAAAAACTGCTGTAAAACACTTTCTATTTTTTTTATTTTTTAATAATTATCACTTTAATTATATTTTCAAATACTATTGTATTAATTTTATTTTTCAGGTAGTTTTGGCACAGGTGATGGAAATTGGTCATTGAAACAGGTCATGGTTCATCGATGCAGATATTCATGGATATTGTTAATTCTAAATGGCTATTGCATTCTATAACAAGATCATGAACATGTATTTGAAGGTGATGCCAATATACATTTTGCTAATTTTGCAAGCATCATGGACTTTAGTGATTTCATTCGTATTTAACATTCACAAAATGTGTATACATTAATGGTTCAATTATTTTAGTGTGTATCATTTTTGACCAGGCAAGTTATTTTAAAATTCTCATTTGGTAATATAACTTGTATTATAATTCTCTTATAGTTTCAATGTGTACTAACACTATAAACAATGTGTATAGTTTCAGTGTGTCAAGAAAGCGTGCGCAGATTTTCTCCCCCATATGTCACATACAGTTTTTGACTGTTTTTGACTAAATAAATAAATAAAATAAATACTATTTAGTAGTGCTCTCAGAATGACTACAAATGAGTATGAGTAATATAAAAAATTCACATTCCCACTAGAAAAGTGTCATTAACTTCAAAATGCTGGTTTTTCAGGACATTGTTTTACAACTAGAGTTCTGAATCAAGTTCATGGAGTGTGACAATTTGTAATTTTCTTTTGAAAGATTATTAATTTTTACTTTGGTTTCCAAGGAAAAAAGGTTTCAAGTTTTTCATAATTTAGGGTTCTCCACAGTGTGCTGTTTGTGGCAAATAGTAAGGATAATACTGCATTCTCAAACATGCAATGATTTTGGCTATTATTCATCTTCAAAATTGCCAGAGAAAAATATCTCAGATTGTGTTAATGATTCTTGGGCAAAGAAATGTCATTACTGTTGTAATAGTGTTGACCTTGATAATTTTCTGAAACATTTCCCTTGCCAAGTGAATAAAATACTTTCCTCTTGAAATAAAACAATTAAATATTACTAGACATGATTCTCGTGCCCTTTAAAATGCTAAAACCTGCATACATATGCCAAATAAAATTTGACAAAACATGCACAATCAAATTTTAGCTTGGTATTTTTTCATTGTCTTTTGAAACAGGAACACTAAACAATTTTTCAAAATTTTACTCAGTGAAATTCATCCTTTTGTGAGAAATGAATCTTTTTGAACATTCTACTACATCACCAGATGTAATTGGAGCATATTTGTAAGATGAAATCTGAGCCAATGTGAGGTCAAATTCTGCATTTTCTGCTCTTGAATCACAATTTTGTTTTCTTTAAATTTCATAGAAGTTTTAAATTGAATTTGAATTTATTGGTTTTTACAGGGCGTAGCGTCCATAGACGCGCTGGAAGCGGCGCTTCCCTTACAAATTTCCATTACACATTTTATATTTTAAATGCATTAGTCCACTTATCAAACTCGATGAAATGTTGGTATTTCTGTAGTTTCTATTTGCCGGTCATACGTGGTCTTTTGTATTTCCCGCGCTTCTTCGTATATTCCTCGCCAGAGGGATTGTCATCGAGGCTTTCATAGTTCGAATACGGCGGACGGCGCATGAAATTTTGTGTACCCTGTGCGAGGCTACGAGACGCGCAGCCCTTAGGGGACTCCGTTCGGAAGGAAAAGTGTGTTTTACTTGTCAAGGTCTGTGATTGAAACGCGACTACTTAACTGTGAATAAAGCGTGAACCAAGCATCCAGGCACGTGTAAGTATCAGTGTTCATAGACAACTTCATTTTGTTTTTAATTTTGGAGATTCCTCCGTGACTGTTCGAACGTGTTCCTTGCATAGGTTACTGTAGGCAGACGGACGCGCTGCGGGCCGGCGCTTCCAGAGCATTATGGAAGGGGCTGCGGCTGCACCCCGCGCCGTGAGTTCGAACGGTGGTGATGGAACATCGGCGTCTCCGTTGTGTGGATGTGCAATTGAACATTTAAAACAAAATGCATTTTCAACCCTTTCTTTTGAGGAAAAATCAAAAATTATTGCGACTGGAAAACCTACACCAGAACTTCGTATTGAGTGTCGTTCGAAAGGGAAGAAGAATTTCATACGACATTTTCGGGCACAAATATACGAGAATGTTCCGTGGATAAGTGGGTGCAGAAATACAAATAAATTATTCTGTTGGCCATGTTTATTGTTTTCTAAGGAGAAATCAGTATGGACGCAAGGAGGATTCGATGATCTTCACAATATTCACAAAGCACAAGCTCGCCATGAAACTTCAGTTTCTCACATCCTATCCCTAAAAAATTTCAAATTGTTTGGAAAACAAAGAATTGAATGCAGTCTCAGTGAGCAGTTTCGGTTGTCTGTACAACGTCACAACGAAGAAGTTAAAAAGAACAGAGGAATGTTGACTCATATTATCAGAGTGGTTTGTCTTTTAGGAAAACTGGGATTGGCGTTTCGCGGACATAATGAAACTGTTGAGTCTCATAATCGAGGCAACTACATTGAAATTCTTAAATTTTTGGGTAATTATAATCCTGAACTCTTGGCTCTTATCGAAAGCAACAACGTGTTTCGTGGAACATCTCCTGACGTCCAGAATGATGTTATCGCGGCAGTTGCGGAAGTTATGCACAGAGAAATTGAAAAGGAGATTTCTGATGCTCAATTTGTGGCATTAATATTTGATGAAACAACTGATGTGACCATGAAGTCGCAACTCACAAGCGTGTTGCGGTATGTTTCGAAGAATGGCGTTCAAGAAAGATTCTTGCATTTCACTGACTGCAGCAAAGACAGATCCGCATCTGGTTTGTTAGAACATGCAAAAGGCGTTATTAGCACGTACAAGTGCGAAACAAAAGTAATAGCGCAAACATATGACGGCGCAGCTGTTATGGCAGGGGAACATGCTGGACTTCAGGCCAAATTAAAGAAAATTTGTAAAGAAGCAATCTTTGTGCATTGTTATGCCCACAAATTAAATTTAGTCTTAGGACAATCGGCTAGCTGTATTAAGGAAGTGCGAATATTTTTCGCCTCTTTGTCAGGCTTAGGGGCATTCTTCTCTAAATCTACTTGGCGAATTGAAGCTTTGGACACTGTGGTGAAAAGGCGATTGCCATCAGCTGCACCAACACGATGGAATTTCACCAGCAGACTTGTCCAAACTGTAAAAACTCATACCAGTGATCTGCAGGAATTATTATCTTCGATTATTGAAAATTCAAGTGACTGGGACGCTGAAACTGTGTGCTCTGCTTGTGGCCATTTTAATCTTTTGAAAGACTTTGAGTTCAATTTTTTCCTAAATTTATTTTCATCTATTTTTCCTCATTCTGACTCTTTATTTAAAATTTTACAAAATAAGACCAGTGACATCATGTATTGCATGAAAAAGATAGAAGATTTTGGGAAATATCTGAAGCTGTTTCGAGACATCTTTTGATTGTTTTTGGGAAGGTTGCAACCGAGAAAGGTGTGAATTTCAGTGCATCAAGCGAGCCAGAGTAGAAAATACAAATGAGAAGGACGTGTACAAGAGATTGTTTTTAGAAGTTATAGACAACTTAATATGTCATGTATCCGATAGATTTTCTGACACGTCGAAACTGAAATTCCTAAGCCTTCTTAACCCTGATTGCTATTTAAGTTATCAGTCGACATTCCCCAATGAAACTCAGTTGTCTAATGGATGTTTATGGAAGGCATTTTGACTCTGCGCGACTGAGAAGTGAGCTTACTGCCATATATTTTGATTGTGAGTTCCACATGAGTGTCAGTAAATTAAATGATTATATCAAGCATCATGAACTAGAAGATGTCTTTCCCCAAACCTGTATTCTGACCGCTCTGATTCTGACTATACCTGCTACAAGTGCGTCGGCGGAGAGATCATTTTCTGCTCTCCGGAGAGTACAAAATTATCTTCGAAATTCACAAAGTGATGAAAGACTTTCCAGCTTGTCCTTACTAAATATCGAGAGTCAGCTTTTAGACATGATGATGACAAGGCCATCGTTTTTCGACGATGTAATTGATGTGTATGCACGAAAACCAAGACGACTTGAACTACACTTTAAAATGTAATTGTTTTAAAATAAAAGTTAATACTTATCATCACTGATTTTTCCTTATGAATTCTTCCAATATGACTCCGTTAAATTTAGAAACGTTAAAGAAATGCATATAAAAGGGCAACATGCTCCTGAGTCATTATTTAGGGATATTTTGTTGGTTAAGATGATTAAAATTGAGAGTCACACAGGATTTCACAGTTACTGGGACTTTCTCATCAAATATAAAGACGTTCTTGAGGGGAAACTACCTTGTAATAAAGAATAGTAAAGAACCTACTCTTTAATGAGAAAATTAGCATTGAGGTTTCCAGATTGTTCTGTTGGCAGGACTCACTGCAGTATGATGGCAATATGCCGGTGAAATTTTTCTAGTGCAACACATGAGGGAGAACCTATGTTTATTTGATAAATAATGTTTTTACCAAAACAGATCATTCTAGATTCCGGATGAAACATCTCTTCAGAATGTCATCTCGTTCTATTCCCTTGAGAGAGAAATATTTCTTGGGTGTCTTTATCGACGAGTAAAAGTAACTTACACATTTCCAAGTACAGATAGAAAGATTTTTCAAATCTATTCTATACTATTTTATTTTCTATTAACAATACTGAGAATAAAAATACTTTAATCACGAAATATTCCATTAAAGATTCCATTAATAAAGTACTTTTATCTACATATTTCCTCGAATCACCCGTGAACGACGTAGGTTGAAAACAGAATATGCCGCTTCCCCTATTAAAAAATCCACGCTACGCCCCTGGGTTTTTTATAATTTTTCCTCGGCAGTCACACTTGCATGTCCAAACACAAATATCAAAGACATTGTAATATCTTCAACAATATTTAATGACTTCAATAGAGGTAATCCTGCTGTTTTCAATTTCTGAATTGGTGTAGGCAATTTTACAAAATTTAATTAAATATGCATTTTTATTTTATTTTTTTGCATGCAAGCAGACTATGAGTCTGCACCTAATTACTTTCCCTTCCCTTGTATCACTGTCAGTTACCAGTGATACTGAGTAGTGAAATTATGTGTGTGTGAAATTAATCAATAGTATTCGAAGAATATAATCCTAAATTTTGAAGCAATCCAGAAAAGTATGCATTTAACAAAATAACTTGCCAAATTTAAAAGTCACTTCAGAACTGGTTATTAATTTGCTAAGAAAACTTATTATTTGACTTGTCCAATAAAATGAAGGCCAATCATTTCGTCCCACGCTAAAGTGATGAGTCTTCTCCCACCTTACACAATACTAAAATTATGATTTATCCTGACCTCTCACTATATTTATTCGCTGTTATTGAGTGCACATTCTTCTCTACAATTTTTTATTGTTGCATTCAGGTGATAATAACAATAGTTATGACATTAACTTGTTGGGAGTGTAGGATTTGTAAATGCAGGCCAATGAGCTTATTCATTGTCAAATGGGCAAAGAGGTTTCTAAGCAATGAGATTGATTCAAATTGCAGACCCAGCAGGTAAATCAATGCTGGGCAATACATTTTAATTCCAGTTTTTAAATTAATTTAACTAATTTGATTTGATTTTATAGTATGTTTGTACATTTAGATTACAAAAATTGAAATAACAGAAGTAAAAACTATAAATATGATTTATGTTGGTGATTTCTTCCATATACTTTTTTGATTTTAACAGTATGTAAACTGTTTATGAATTCATTGTAATTGTAAACTAAGTGTTAATTTTATGTAAATGAATTTTGTGCTAGTGAATGCAAGAACCCTAAGTATAATGAAGGGACTAATAGAATTGAACTTTTAGTAACCAAAATTAATATAAACATAAAACAAGAATATTAAATTTGTAAAATGAAAGGTTAAAAGAAATAAACAACAAATACATTCGAAAATAATTTTCAGCTACATATTTAGCCATAATTTAAATAAATCTTGGCGTTTTTATAAAATAAATATGAATTAAATTTGTTTTTTGGGGATCAGTAATAAAAGTTGCTATTTAAATGTACTTGTGAAACAGTTTTAAAATAGTTTTGAAACAGTTATAAAACGTTTTTAAAATAATTTTGAAACAGTTATAAAATATTTTTGAAATAATTACTGATGACTGTAAACATGTTCTTAGTCTCCTTGTGTATTTAATCCACCTGATCACATAAATGATTAAGTGGTACATCAATGTTTCATTATCATTTGTTAGCTATTAAGTTTATGTCAATATATTTCATTCTATTGTGAGTTATGTTATATTTTACACAAATTTTACTTTACTAAATAAATATTTTAATGTTAAATTCTAATATTTTATTTTTAGGTACATGCTGTTTCAGAATATTCATTATATATATATATATATATATATATATATATATATATATATATATATATATATATATATATATATATATATATATTTTCATTCAACAACAATGCAGGCATATTGATGTATGTATATCTACCGTAATAACAGTCAGACTGCTGAATTTAAAGGCTTCTGAGGCTTATTGTGAAATTTAATTATCACTAAATGCATAATTTTTATGCAATTATTTCCGTTTTTACGGTGTCTGCTTGTATAGGTAAATATACAGATCAGTTGTTGGATCAAAAATAATGAATATTCTATTAATAGCAAGTACTACGTATAACCCATCCTATACCCGTCAACGATCAGTAATTGTAACACCAATAAGAAATGCTTCAATATGGCAACACGTACGGCTGGTCCTTCAACCAGTATAGCTGTGCAAGCCGACACGGAAGGCCGGCTCCTTCTATCAGTTTCGCCCGGATGCGTCATGACGGTAGGCTGGATCCTCCAACCTGTGTTGCTCGCTTATGCCGAGAAGATAGCCAACTCTTCCAACAAGGTTGCTTGGGCTCGGCAGCTTCTACCCGTGCACTCTGACAAGGTGAATTCAGAGGAGTGCAACAAGGGACTCTTTACGATGCAACTTTTCGTTCCAACTATCTCCGTCACGAAACAGCAACAGTGAACCTGGTTGGGCCTATATTATCATACGTTCCCTTGATACAGTATAATGGATCAGGTATACTGCAACGGTTCTTTTTTCTCCGTGTATGAAATTGTATGTGCGAAAGTAAAAAAGTGTGCAACCGAACTCGACCGAAACATTTTTTGAATCCACTTTTAATAAGTAACGTAAAACTTGATGACATACTCAGAGTCGTGATGTTGTTCTTTTTCGCACTAGTGACGTAATGATATATTACTTAAGGACTGGAGAATGCTCTAACTCAACGCAATTACACTTCTGGGTGCTTTACACCTTTAGTGTAAATCTTTTTCCGTAAATTATTATTGCTTTTAAATGGCAGTTTGAAATCTTCTGAAGCCTTTAAACTTTTAAAATGTATCCTTGAAATAAACATAGCTAGTTGAACCCGAAAATTTCGCTCTTTGTGATTCAAAATGGATCAAAGGGAGTAGTAATTTAAAAGGGAAAACATATTGGCTGAGAGGCAACGATTTGCAATGCCCGTACACATTCCCATGTTCAGAGAGCCGGGAGGGAGGGAATTCCCTTATGGCCTACGTCTTGAGAGACAAGCGACCCAACGGTCTACGCTGACAGCTCTAGCCCCTCTCCTTCACTGAGCGACTCTCACGACTAAATCGCATGTTAGATTTAGACTAGAGAATTTAAAACAGACATACAGAAGCATTCATTTTATTAAGAATATTTCGCCTCTCTCTCTGCTAATTGTATTAACTTAATGGGAATTCCGTTTTATAAATGTTTTTTTCCCCTGAAGGATATGAAAAACTGATGTTTCCGCGTTGGACTGGTTCCGTTTTTTATGCTGTGTAAAAACGTCATTTAACTTAATGGACCGGAGAACTTTTCCAGTTCAGGCTAGTTTCCGGCTTGCACATGTTCCGGTTTACAGATATTTGACTGTAATACAATGTAACGAGTGTTGAAGCAAAACACAGCAAGCAAGTGTTGCGTGTTGCCTACACACCTGAGTTTTTCTTCTTTGCATATTCCATGAAATTCTAGATTTTGCATCTTAAATCTGTTTGGACCCCACTGGGAGTAATTTATTATCCGGAAGTACATTGTTATGCAGTTTGGTAATGATAATGTTTCATGAATCAAAGAAAACCTTTATCTTTTCTGAGCGTAAGTATTCAAGGAAGTTCCTGGCAATTCCGAGTTCAAATCCTCTGTCACAGGAATGTTAGTAGCGCTGGACGATGTGAAAAAGAAAGTGGGCACTTTAAGGGGCCCTTAAAACGGCCAATATTATTACGCAATATTGTTGTTCAATAATCATACTACGTGAAAACCGGTGTCCCCACAAGTTGCTCAATAAATGAAGAGCAATATAATAAAGGGGCCCTCGCAGTCACCGTCCTCCGCTCCACCCTCCCAGCCCTGCCCCACCCCGCTCCCTCTCTCACTTGCCATCCTCGCTTCGCCCCGCACTTCTGTTCTGCGGTGAAAAACTGAAACAGTGCGCACTAAAAATTCCGCTTCAAGGGGGGCTGGAGGATAATTTGAAAGTCAGTTCATTAATATCGGAATGAAACTCCGAAGTCGTACAGCAAAACCAACTTTCTAATAAGAAACAAATATGTTGTTATACCTTCAACAAATATGTTGAAGGTACTGAGGTAAAAAATGTAGAGTAAATTATGACTCCTATTATACTCTACCTTATGGTAAAAGTCATATGGAAGTCGGCTCCGCCGATCCAGATATTCGACCCAACGGCAACACAACCGACAACATGAGCAACAACAAGATCACAAAGAGGTCTTCCCTTTCAACATCTTGCTTTTAACGACATCGATAAGAAGTACGGGTGCTTTCTCTAAACTCCTTATCGCAATTGGGACTTCTTGACATCGGTCCCAGGCCCTAATTGTCTGTATGGCCTATATTGAGTAGGAATCTTTCATTGAAGAGAGACAATAAATAGAGGTTTTTCCTCTATTTATTGTTAACTAGTACTATTGGGCCAATTCTTCAGGGATTGTTTCAGCAATTTTATTATTATTATTATTATTATTATTATTATTATTATTATTATTATTATTATTATTATTATTATCATTATTATTATTAATATCATCGTCAACGCCTAATTCCTCTGTAGTTGACTAACGATAATCTTCTTGAAGTTTTCCTCTCATGTATATATTGTGAATGAGAGTACAATATTAGTCCGCCGTTTAATTTATTTGTCTACTCCCATTGTATAATTCTGTAATTTGATGGCTCCAACCCGTTGTATGATGATACTCATTACGATACAGATTTCATTATGATACAGGCTCTGAACCAATCACAGAGAAGTTTAAAAACCAAGTATTGAGACTTCATTAATCTTTGAGAATCGTTCTAGTAAATGTTTTGTTCGATTGTGTACATTAAAATTGCATTTAATGTTATATTATTTTTCTCAGTTTTAATTTCTTTTATTATCAGTAATTTGTAAGGCATATTATATAAAAGAAATTGGATCGTAATTTGACTTTGGCTCTATTTGACTAGCGCAGTGGTAGTGGTAGAGGGAACATTTGACTGAAGATCAGAACACAAGTTATTGTGTTATATTATTGTGTTATTGTGTTATATGTTGCTGCCGTGTGTTGGTCCTTTAAAACCCGCCAATTCTTTAGTTTAAAATGTCTAGTGAATCAGAGGAGAAGTTGGCACCTTCATAAATAAGAGAAAAAGCGAAAATGGTGAGCTCGGAATTATTGTAAGAGCAACTTTTGTATTCTCTCGCACTGATAAACCAAAGCCACCTGCGCCAGGTAGGGTAGGATGTCCTCTAGGTGGCCTTGGCTGAATCCTAGACGTCTACTGCCACGAAACGATTCAATGTAAAAGTTTAACTTATAAAATCGTAGAAAAAGTACCATATGAAACTCGATGTAATGGGTATTAATACACTCGTATGACGTTTACGATACGAGCTTGTACCTCGCTCGTATCGTAATATCACACTCGTGTATTAATACTCATCATTACATCGTTTCATAATGTACTATTATTTGTCGTCAAAAAAGTTAAAACGGTGTGTGACGTACTATGGGGAGAAGTGTAATCTATATGCTTACTTAAATTTTAGGTTCCATACCCTAACTCATATACAAGTTGAATTCTGAATGCAAATGGAAATGAACATTTTTGGCAAGAATTGATACAAAAATATTAGCTCCGGTGTCACAAAAGCGGAATCAGCTATTTTTTGAATTGTAATCCGTCATCGTGTCTTTCGTGAAAGAATCAACTTTCGGTCGCAAGAACTTTGAGAACGATACTTTTAATAACTATATTTCCCAGGAACTCTAGAAAAAGTGCCCAGATAGTGAAATTATATTTATATCCAAAAGCAAAACAAGAGGTCATTTCAGCATTCTTTTAAAGTGTCTGGGAAAATGGACGAAAAAACCCAATCGAGAAGCGAGTCACTGACCCAGAGGCTGAGGTACGAGTACAATACTTGTTACAGGTTGTTTAAAATTATATTGTCCAAAAGATAATAAATACATTAAATATCAATGTTAAAATTAATATTACTTTCCTTTTATGTTCAATATTGAGATGAACCATGTCAGCTCAATGTCTTCAATTTTAAATAAATTAGTAGAAGTAGTAATTAATTCTTTTCCTATAAATTAATGGATGAAAGGAACAAAAGGATAATAACGAAAGTGAAAACGCGATTGGTTGACAAAAGAATGATCATGCATGAAGGCAAGAAGAAGAAACCTGTTATAGTTCGGACAGTAGACGATAGCACAAAAAATGATTGCGAGCACTTGGGGATCGCAGAAACCATAAAGTCCTCTTTAGTCTATGCAGAAACCCGTCGAGACAGAGGAGGGAAGAGAGGAGAGGAGAGAGAAATGAGAGAAGAGAGAGAGGGAGAAGAGAAAGAGGGTAAAGAGAGAGAGATGAGAGAGAGAAAAAGAAGAGGAGAGAGAGGGATAAGAAAGCGGGTTAAGGAGCGCGAGAGAGAGGAGAGAGACGGAGAGGGAGAGGAGGAAGAGGGAGAGGATAGAGACGGAATGGAAAGAAACGGAGAAGCGGGAGACGAAGAGGAGGGTCACGGAGAGGGAGAGGATGCGGGAGAGAACACGGGAGGAGGAGCGAGAGAGGGAGCGGAAATGGAGCGGGAGTAAGGGAGCGGGATTTTCTACAAACCCTGAGTGGGCTTGGAAATTCACCGCTAATTACAAGTTCTAGGCTGATAGAATCTTTACTTGTGGAATTTAGGACCGATGGTGACATATTGTAATTATCACCAAAATAATAACATAAAATTTATGTTCATTACAGTAGTACAACAGTGACTATTGCTATTTATTACCATTCAAAACATTTCCGCTGGGGCAACGTAACATTTGATTTATATTTTTCAACGCGAGTACACTATAAATATTGACGATTACTATTTAACAATGAACTAGCAGTGCAACAGAATGACACAGACTTTCTTATAGTAAAGTTATCTAATTTCCTTTTTGTGGATTGGTACTGTAAAGTCTTGCGCCTCCTTCTTTCCAGCTGCCATCTATCGCCGTCCCAATTACATTTTTTTGAACTTTTCGGTTTCCAAGTAGTAGAACCCAAATATTAACTTAAGAATATTAAAGAATGCTAAAACCTCATTCAAAAGGGCTATTTTCATTGATTAGTTTGGAACCGTTTTTAAGAAAATGGCGTTAAGCGTTACAGTAAATGTGAAATTTTAAGTTCTTTTTCACAAGAATCTATTGAGTTTGTAAAAAACTTCATTTGAAGTCATTTGAAACACTTCTACTTAATGAAATAATTTATTCAAATCCATTGAAATGTGCGTAATAACGGCGTGAGATATATTAAAAAAAATACATTTATGTAAGTTTTAAAAAAAGAGAAGAGTACACCAAAATGAACATTACGTCATATTAATCAGTGCCATTACCACTACCCCTTGAAAAGTTTGAAGAAAAAAATTGGAGCCATTTTTGAGAAAATAGCGTTCGAGCGATTCTGAAAATGCGTAATTTTAAGTTCATTTTTACAGAAAACTATTGTTTTTGAGAAAATTTATTTGACATTATTTAAAGCTCATGTACTCATAAATATAATACTGTAAAGAAATCGCCTTTAAAGTATTACCGACGCGAGAGTCAAGTCAATAAGTTACATTTGTGTAATTTTCGGAAAAACAAAGGAATAGAGCAATATGCTGTTTATATCATGGTATAGGGCTCGTTTGGCACTAACCGTACCAGAAATTTTAAGAAAAAATTTGGAGCCGTTTTTGAGAAAATCTTCTGTTTGTAATTTTTTTAAATTGCAAATATGCCCACACTATTGCACGAAAAATACAAAAATTTTCAAAAAAATTACATGATCGTTATGAAAGAACTATTTATGGATAACAAGTATCATTTGAAGGAAAAATCTGTCTTCAATTTTGTAGTTGTAGGAAGACGCCGAAGAGAATACAAAGTTTGGTAAATTTTGAAAATTCAGTAAACCGTGAAAATCAAACCTATGCAATGTTTATAAGTGTATTTTACTCTACTGTTAAAAGAAATTTAACGAAAAAATTTGTATACGTTTTTGAGAAAATTTTGAAAATGTTCCTAGGACTTCGTGTAAAGTACCCCCAAATTGTAAAGAATGATTTTCAAAATCTCAAAGCTTTAACTAGAGCCAGATTGACAGGGGTTTCTTCAATTTGGAAAAGATCGTACGTGTGGTTCAGGCGCTAGTAGTGTTCACACACGGACGGATGGACGAACGGGCGGACAGACAGACAGATGCAGGGACGGACGTTTTAAAACAAACACTTTTTCGGTATCAGGGGACCTCAAAACATGTATTTCCGTTAAAATCCCGATATCAATTTTCCGTAGCATTACGTAACTTTCTCTACACTAATATTACTCCGTATATACGTATGTATACGAGAAAGTAACAAGAGGTAGAGAATGGCACAGACTTGCTCGTACCAAATTTGTCTAATTTCCTTGGTGTGGCCTGACTTTAAGGTCTTGCTCCATTCTCTGGCCTGGTCTTGCTTCCATTCTCTCTAGCGTAGCCCAAAGTACATTTTTTTGACAATTTCTCAACTTTTTGTTTTATTTGTAGTACAACCGAATTATTACTTCAAGAATATTAAAGAAGAGTAAAATTTCGTCCTAAAAAGAAGTTTTCATTGAGAAATTCGTAGCCGTTTTTGAGAAAATGACGATTAAGTTTTACTGTAAATGCGATATTTGAAGCTCTTTTTCTCGGAAATACATTGAGTTTTCGAAAAAGTTCACTTGAAGTCATTTAAAGCACTTCTACTCAAAAATTAATTAATCCATACAAATTGATGGAAGTGCCAATATTCACGGCGTGAGAGGAATTTAAAAAATTACATTTGTGTAAGTTTTGAAAAAAAGAATAGCCCAAAATGGACTTTACGCCATATTAAACAGTGCAATTAGCGCTATTCATTAGAAAAAATTGAAGAAAAAATTTGGAGCCAATTTTTGAGAAAATGGGGTTTATGTGCTTCATAAAATGCGGAATTTTGAGCTAATTTTATAGAAAACTGTTGTGCTTTAGAGAAACTTTATTTGACATTATTTAAAGATAATGTACTCATAAATACAATAACGTAAAGAAATTGCCTCTAATGTAAATATTACTGACGTGAGAGACATGTCAAAAAAATAATTTTTTATAATTTTTGAGAAAACAAATGAAAAGAGCAATATGGCGTATTTGTCATCGGATTGGGTGCATTTGGTACTAACTCTAACAGAAATTTAAAGAAAAAAATTCGAGCCGTTTTTGAGAAAATCTTTTTGTAATTTTTTGAAATTGCCAACATTTCTCGCTCTACTGCACGAAAACTACAAAGATTTTCGAAAATATGTACGTGACCTTTATGATACAACTATACATGGATAACAAATTTCGTTTGAAAGAAAAACCTCTATCTCCAATTTTATAGTTGTAGGAAGGCGCCGAAGAAAATTCACACTTTGACAATTTTCGAAACTTCAGAGTTAACCGTGAAAATCGGACCTATGTCACCTTTATAAGCGTATTTTACCTTATTCTTACAAGAAATTTAAAGAAAAGATTTGGAGCCGCTTTTGAGAAAATCTTGAAAATGTCTGGGGGACGTCATGTAGAGTACCCCCAAATTTTAAAGAATGTTTTTCAAAATTTCAAAGCTTCAACTAGAGCCATATGGACAAAGGTTTTTTCAATTTGGAAAAGATTGTACTGATGGTTTAGGTGCTAGCAGTGTTCACATTCGGACGGACAGACTGACGGACAGACGGACAGACAGATGGACAGACAGACGGACGGACAAGCGTTTTGGAAAAAACACTTTTTTGGTATCAGGGGACCCCAAAACGTGTATTTTCCTTAAAATCTCGAAATCGATTTTCCGCAGCATTACATACTTTCTCTATATTACGTATATTACTCCGTATATATGTATGTATATGAGAAAGTAAACCCATTTAATGACCATACGCACTCTGTAACGTAGTTGTTTGTTCCTGCCTAACAACAGGAGACGTTGGGGAACAAAAAAATAAATAATAAAAATACTTTGAGAGGTCGAGGTAAGCAGACCTGCTTAGCAGATTCACGAAGCTAAAGTAGATGGGCTGTGGATAGTTTCTAAATTGCCATAAGTATTGGAGCATAAATAAAAGTGTGTTGTTCTGAAAGATTTAATTTCTGGGGAAGAGTTGACTTAGGGTCAGCTGGCCCAGCACCTGGCCATCGCTGACGATTGCGACGCTACAGTCGTGTGGTAAATTTCACCCCTCCAACCCTTCAAGAGTTTTGTTGGAGAGATATCGATTCAACAAAACTA
The DNA here is from genome assembly GCA_011170035.1 of Teleogryllus occipitalis. Classification (NCBI taxonomy): domain Eukaryota; kingdom Metazoa; phylum Arthropoda; class Insecta; order Orthoptera; family Gryllidae; genus Teleogryllus; species Teleogryllus occipitalis. Next base: position 21,489 of record BLKR01000521.1, read on the forward strand.
ATCAATATAAAAGAATTCACATTTGAATTATTTACCAATTTACAATTTTTTTACTTATTCAGTCACCAGATTTCTGTGCTGAAAATATATAAATCTACTCTGGCAAAGCTCTGCTTAAAAAATCAACATTTGTATGTTTCTAACCTCTTCTATGTATTACTTCAAAACCATAACTTTAGATACTAAGCATTCATCTGGTTATTCTGGAATTAACACACATTTTACTTTTTAAATAAACCAAAGGGTTATGATCTGTAACAATTTTGAGAGGAATCATCCCGTCTAAATAATATTTGAATTTACATTTTCCCCAATATATTGCCAAACAATACTTTTCAACAACAGTAAAAGGTTGCTTTGATTTATTTAACTGTCTGCTAAGATATATGTTGGGATGCTCGTCTCCCTTTTCGTCTTCTTGGCAAACAATTACTCCTACGCCATAATTAGAAGCGTCTGTTAAAATGATGAATGGTTTGTCAAAATTTGGTGCTTTTAGAATTCGTTTGGTGGTTAATATTTTCTTTATTTTATTGAAAGTATTTTAGCAATTTTCATTTCTAATTACTTTTCCTTTCCTTTCTTTATCTTTGGTCAAGGATGTGAAAAGCCTTAACGTTTCTGAAATATTAGGCAGAAACTTTGGATAATACGATATCATTACTATTAAACGCCTTATTTCTGTTTTTGATTGGGGTTGTGGAGAACGTAGAATCGCCTTTATTTTTGCCTCTAAAGGTGACAATTTCCCTTGTCATACCATGTGTCCAAGATATTGTACCTTTTCTTGATAACTTAATGGATATAACAGCAATATCGTCCAAATAGTGACAAGCGAAAGGAATGTGTTTAAATATCTTTGCCATTAAAGAACAGAAATCGAACGGGCTATTTCTCAACCCAACAGCCATATGTAAATGTCTATAAATTCCAAATGGTCTCTCAAAGGTAACATATCTTGGAGTCATTTCTATCTTCCTTGGAGTCATTTCTATCTTCCAAAAACCTTTTGCTAAATCTAAAATTGTAATACATTTAGCTTGAGCAACCTTTTCTATCCTTTCCTCAATATTAGGAATGGGGTAAAAGTTTGTTTCAATTACATAGTTTAATTTACGATAGTCTACACATGGACGAGGATATTTCCCTTTCACTTCTACAAGTGATATCATAGGTGATAGATAATCCAAAGTCCCTTTATTATATGATCTTCAAGCATCTATATATTTAAAAAAATAACGTATTCTGCCATGGCTTCGTTTAGAGCTTCTACTGAACCGATTGTAGTATTTTTTCCTTTAAATGAGAGAATGTGATCCCTAGATGTGTTATCAGATATTGTTTGTGTTGATTCGCCAATATTTATGGTGTAAATTAATTAATTAAATCATTCTTTAATAGTACGCTTATCAATAGTCAATTGTTTTCTTCCAAAGGGTGTCTGTTTTAAAATTGATATATTTGAGTATAGAAGTGAGTCCACGCTGCTTCATGGTGTCGTTGCTTGATGTTTTGTTTTGATTACTGAGATTTGTTTACAATCGTCAAGATTTTGTTTCAGTGAAATAATTGCATTGTGGTGTTGACAGTTTGCATGTATTTGCTTTTGTGGTGTATTTTGTAGAGAACATTTGGACAGTGGGTTTTGTTCGGCTGTACTGAAGTAGTGAATGAAGTTGTTCAAGAAGTTCACGAAGTTGTTCACAGGTTATGTCGAATTCCGAATCGTTGCCCACGCGTCCCAAAAGACGCAAACGTAGTACATTGACTGGGCGCAAGAAAAGAGAAAGTCAGCGTAGATGTCGTGATAGTGAGGTCAATTCGTTTTCTGTTGGGTCGTTGTCTATGAAATGTCAGTTTTGTTCTGCTTTCTACTTCCCTTGTGAGGGAAATTCTGCAAACGAGTTTACTCTGTGTTGCCTAAATGGGGAAATAAGTTTACCTTCGAGCAATTTATCAGAAGAAATCAAACAGTTGTTTATAGGAGATGATGACACATCAAAAACCTTTAGAAATAATATCCGTCAGTATAATAGTGCTCTTTCTTTTGTGTAATTTGGTGCCGATATTGCATTGCCACCGGATCATGGGCCGTACGTGTTTAAAGTATGGGAACTCCACATCACAGAATATCTTCGTTATTCCCTGAAGATCCAAACAATGCAACATATTGTGAGCAGTGGTCCGGGCACAGTATTTTACTTTTATCTCAGATCTCTCCGTCAAATTTTGACGGGTTCTCACTAGTCTAATTAATTTCTTTTGGTAAGATCCCTTTTTGTCGCGGGGAAAATATATATGGTTAGCAGAGGAAAGGTTCTTCTTTAGTCGATTCTATATCGTGTAACACTAAATTAGTTTTCCCAGGTTTTTTATTAAATATTTCCTTAAATTTTGGAACTACTTCTTGTAATTCTTTGATCTGTGGTTGTGATAAAATACTGTCAAGTTGACTAGCCTTACGAATTTCATCTACTGTCTCTATTGGTTTAGTTTATTTTATCACATTTTGTGCTACTAAAATTTAATTTACTGCCTTGTCCCTCTGGAAAGATGGTTTTATCATATTGTGATGATAAACGTTATCCTCAAACCTATCGTTTTTTAAGCATCTAATCAAAAAATTAGGGTCTGTTAACTAGAGCACGGAAGTTCAGTCATTTATTTTACCTGAAATAGGCAGGCAAAATGGCATTTATTTTACTAAAATAGGCATTCAAAAAGGCATTTATTCTAGCTAAAGTAGGAGTGCAAAAAGGCACGTAAACAATGAAAACACTTGTAAAAGGAATTGTAAAAAAATAATTAAAATTATTCCAACTTTAAAATTTACATTATCACTTCACGTGTAAGACAACGATCTTTTCTTTGTAATCTTGATTCCGCATGACCACGCGGTATGATGGCTATGAATTTCTTTCTCTGTCGACGCAGCCTCTTCAAAATGCTATTGTGAACTCCCTTTTGAATCTTTAAATGCCATCAGTGAGAAACGGAATTATATTTTTCGTCCTTCGCACTTCTGTTATAACTAACACTGAGAATCAAATAGAGATAGGTGTCTGCAAAAGAATACTCAAAACTAGAATGGGGTTACTCGTGAGCGAAAAAGTCCAATGGCTTCAATGAAAAAATAAAAAATTATGATTGGTATCATCGTCCTTTTTCATTCAGATATTTATCACAGTGTCTGCTTTCACAGAAAGAAACCAGCACCGTGTCTTCGAGTTGTCCAGGCTTGTAGGTGTATATATATATATATATATATATATATATATATATATATATATATATATATATATATATATATATATATATATATATATATATATATCCAACTTGATCGCGATCGGCGCCACGAGAAAAAGTAAGCAAAATAATGAGAGAAAAGGCGAAAATGGCAAAAATAGGCATCAGGAGTTAAAATAGATAATAAAAAGGCAAAATGAAATCTTCTAATAATGAGTAAAAAGGCAGAAAAAAGCAAATATAAGGCAATTGAGATAAAAAAGACAAAAAAAGATAAAATAAAAATGTACTAAAACAACAACAGACGTACAATTAAGTGATTCCTATTGTTAAAAGTCATAAAATAGTAACAATAACAAATAGGCATTTTGCCAAACGTCCGGGCTCTACTCATAAATATTTTATTTCCCATGAACCTTTCCATTTTATAGAGAACTTCCCTTCAATGAGATTCATTATTAACACTCTATTCCCCACTTCATACTTTCTTTCTTGACTTTTTCTATCATAAAATATTTCATTTTTTACTTTCTTCTGTTATTTGTTTTGCCTAGCAATTTTCTGATATTTTCTGAGCGTAATAATAATAAATAAGTATCCTCCCACTGTTTCTTCATTTTCTTTTTTCGTACCTTCCCACTTATCCTTCAATAGTGTCAATAGGGTTCTCAAATTTCTCCCATAAACTATTTCGGCAGGGGTAAAGTCGATTATTTTATGAACTATTGTTCTTAAAGCAAATAGCACACTAGGGATATATCTATCTCAATTTCTGCTCTAAACACATTCTATTCTATGATCTTTTCATAGTTCTGTGCCATCTTTCTATTACTATTACTCTGAGGATGATATGGTGAACTGTGAATGATTTTAATTCCTAAGTCCTCTAAAATTGTACCGTCAATTCGATTACGAATGTCTCTGCACTCAAATCGCTTTGTACTCCCTCCGGAAGTCCTATCCTACTAAATAAGTCCAATAACGTATGTACAATAGTTTTAGATTTTATGTCGGAAACTAGTATAGCCTCCGGAAATTTCGTTGCCACATATTCTGACACATGTTCTGACATAATTGTCAAAGTCTTTGTAGCATTCGTAAGAAATATTGATTTAATTTATATTTATATTTTGTTACACCTACATAGGCTCCTAAAATATCATGAGATAGTGTCATTAAATTTTCTCTTATTGATTTAAGTATTACAATTTATGACCGAATCTGTTTTCCTATATTAGGATTTTCAAACACGAATAAATCATGTTTCATTTAAAAATTGTTTTTCGATTGATTCAAATTAACTTTTATTTCTCGTAAATCTAAATATTTCTTCTGTTCTTCTGTCATAGATTTGTGATATACTTCAATCAAACTTTCTATTTTATGCATTTTAGAATCTAATATAAATTGATCATTGCCATTGCCATTAATTACCTATTTTGTAAAACGTGTTCTGCTCCTAATTCATCTTCGCTTTCATCTACATTATCTTTCGCAAAACATTTTCCTGTTTGGTCATGTTTCTAGTTTTTACTTCTATTACTAAATAAGTATCAAATTTCATATTACCTAATTTGGCAGTTTGATTACCTAATAAGTATTTACTGGAGTCTATATTATTTGATACTACCGCCGCTTTAGTATAAAACTCCAAAAGGTCCTTGTAGTTTGATTTCCGCATTTGGAAGACAAGCTAAATGTTCCATTAGCGGTGTTTGAACCCATACGTTTTCCTAGTATAACATTCTTGAGAAACATACTGTCTAGGAACTAGGTCAATATCTGACCCTATGACTTAAAATATTAATATCGAAATCATTTGATTTTCCTTTAAATAAAAAAAATTACTTCGCTAATTTCATGACCATTTTGTGCTGATTCTATAAACGCTAATTGTTTGGGTTTAACATTGTTTAATCCTGGGCAGTGATGCTTAATAAGTCCAAAACCTTTATAATAATATTGGACGTCTTTTTGCTTTTCAAAATCCTCAGTTTTAACTTTACCTTCTTTTTGCGCGTGAATCTTTTTATTTGGTCTACTTTTAAGCTTTTTACAGTGTTTCTATTCTTACGCCTATTAAGTTGTTCTTTCAGATATACATCACACGTGATCAACTATGTCTTCAGATTCTTTGAATGTAACCTATTTATCTATCCTTTGTTCTTTGACGACAACGGGTACCATGGAACTATGAATACATCCATAGCTCCATGATGGGTATTGCTCGCGCAAGTTTTCTAGATACACGAGCTCCCTAGTTCTTAGCCAGCGCTGAGCCTTCGCTGAAGCTTCGCCAGGCAGCACCAACATGGCCCGTTGAGATAATTAGGTTCGACTCGGAACGACACGCTGGCACCACTACCTCGTATTTTAAAAACAAACGTAATATTTCTCATGGTACGCTTTGGTGCGTCAAGTTCATGCTCCCAGTTGGTACGCCCGTTTAAGCCGTGACGTAGCAGAGCAGTTGCCAAAAATATCACAAAATTTAACTATTTTCCCCCGTCTCTCTATTTTTTTCAGTCTGATTCATGCAACACAAGCTAAAAAAAAAGCATGAAAAACACGTTTCTCGTATCTCTGCAACATATTGCCCTAGGAGGCAGATTTTTTGTGAATCTACTGCATTTTTTATTCTTTCGTATGAGCATCGAGATTATCGATTTGGTTTGGGGGCACTTTTCACCCCCCATTCGGCTATACCCTTTACCACACGATTATAGCGTCGATTGCAATCGTCAGCGTTGCCGAGGTCACACATAGGCAAGCTGACCAGCAGACAACTCTTACCTAGAAATTAAATCTGTTTCTGAACAACACACTTATAATATTTGTGCTCCAGTACATTGAGTACTTAAGGTAATTTAGAAACTATCTGTTATAGCTTCTGTTATAGCTGTTATAGCCCATCTGTTATAGCTTCGTGGATCTGCTAAGCAGGTCTGCGTACTTTGATCTCTCAACGGCTTCTGATAATTAATTTTTCGTTCCCCAACTATGTCTCCTGTTTCTAGGCAGAAACAAACTACATTACAAGATAAATACTTTCTACATAAAATAAATATTTGTCCGTAAAAATTTGCAAATCAACCTGATAAGTGAGATCTTTCAATAATTTTAATATGAATTGCTTAAACATTGGTGAAAAAATTTCCAATTACATTTTGGCGAGAATTTCATATTTTGAAACTGATAAAATTGATTTCAATTGTTTTCACTTATCGTCCACACTTTAACTAGAGGTGCTACAAATGGCAAAGACTTTCTCGTAGTAAAGTTTTCTAATTTCCTTGGAGTGGACTGGTAGTGTACGGTTTTACATTTCCTTCTTGCCTGCTGTCATATATCGCCGCCAAAAATTTCTTCCTTTCTTTTTAAAATTTTCTCAACGTTTCGGTTTCCAAATAGTAGAGCCGAAATATTATTTTAAAAATATTAAAGAAGGCTAAAACCTTGTCCTAAATACCAATTTTTATTGCAAAATTTTGAGCCGTCTTTAAGAAAATGGTGTTACGCGTTACTGTAAATGCGAAATTTGAAGCTCTTTTCCACAGGAATCCATTGAGTTTTCATTTGAAGTAATATGAAGAACATCAACTCACTAATTAAATAATGTATACAAATGTATTAAAATGTGCATATTAACGGCGTGAGAGATATTAAAACCAAAATTAATTTGTGTAATTTTTGAAAAAATAAATGAATGCACCAAAAAACTTTACGTCATATTAAACGTGCTATTACAACTATCCGTTGGAAAAGTTTGAAGAATAAATTTGGAGCCATTTTCCAGAAAATGGCGATTACTAGCGTTTCTGAAAATGTGGAATTTTGAGCTCATTTTAACAAAACACTGGTGAGTTTCCGAGAAAGATTTTTGACATTATATAAAGCACATGCACTCATAAATACAATAACGTAAAGAAATCGCCTCTAATGTAAATATTTCCGACAATTAAAAAAATTACATTTTTGTAATTTCTGAAAGAAAACGAATAGAGCAATATGGTATTTATGTCATTGTATAGAGTTCGTTTGGCACTAACTTTACCAAAAATTTAAATAAAAAGTTGGGAGCCATTTTTGAAAAAATATTTTTTTATAATTTTTAAAATTGCAAATATTTCTCGCCATATTGCGCGAAAACTACTAACATTTTCAAAACAATCTACATGACCTTATTGAAAGAACTAACAATAAGCAACAAACTTTAATTGAAGAAAAAACCTTTATCTTTAATTTCGTAGTTGTAGAAAGACAGAAATAATTGAAAGTTCTGCAATTTTCGAAAATTAGGAGATAACCGTGAAAATCGGATCTATGCCATCATTATAAGTATATTTTTTATCTATTCTTACAAGAAATTTAAAGAAAAAATTTGGTGCAGTTTTTGAAAAAAAATTTGAAAATGTCCTGGGGGCTTCATATAAAGTGAAGCCCCAAATTCTAAAGAAGGTTTTTCAAAATTAAAAAGCTTCAACAAGAGCCAGGGGAAATGGACAAGGGTTTCTTCAATTTGGAAAAGATCGTACGTGTGTTTTAGACGGTAGCAGTGTTCACAGACGGTCGGACAGAACGACGTACAGACGGACGGACGTTATGAAAAAAACACTTTTTCAGTATCAGGGGATCCAAAAACGTGCATTTCCGTTTTCCAAATCGATTTTCCGCAGCATTACATAACTTTTTCTATACTACGTAGATTACTCCCGTATATACGTATGTATACGAGAAAGTAATTAGAAGTGCTACAGAATGGCCCAGACTTTCTCGTAGCAATTTTTTCTAGTTTCCTTGACGTGGACTAGCTTTAAGGTCTTTCTCCATTCTCTGGCCAGCTGCAATCTATCGTCACCGAAAGTACATTTTCTTGACGTTTTCTTAACTTTTCGGTAACTTAATAGTAGAACCGAAATATTACTTCAATAACATTAAAGAAGAGTAAAATCGCGACGAAAATAGAAATTTTCAAGCCGTTTTTAAGAAAATGTCGATCAAGAATTACTGTAAATGCGAAATTTGAAGCTATTTTCCACAGAAATCTATTGAGTTCTCGAAAAACTTCATTTGAAGTCCTTTCAAGCATTTTCACTCTCAAGTGTAATAATATATACAAATTTATGGAAATGTGCAAATTAACGGCGTCAGAGATATTTAAAAAAAATTACATTTGAGTAATTTTTGAAAAAACAACTAAAGAATAGAGTAATGTAACTTTTATGTCATGGGATAAGGTTGGCTGGGAACTAACCCCACCAAAAATTTAAAGAAAACATTTCGAGCCGTTTTAGAGAAAGTCATGTTTTCGTAATTTTTTAAAATTTCAACTATTGCAAGCTCTATTGCACAAAAACTACTAACATTTTCAAAAAAGTCTACATGACCTTAATGAAATAAATATTTACTGGTAACAAATTGCAATTGATTGAAAAATCTGTGTCTTCAATTTTATAGTTGAAAGAAGACTCCCCAAAAAATTCAAACTTTTGCAATTTTTGAAAATTCAGAGTTGACCGTGAAAATGGGACCTACGCCACCTTTATAAGTGCATTCTACTCTATTCTTACAAGAAATTTAAAGAAAAACTTTGAAGCCAATTTTGAGAAATTTTTGAAAATGTCCTGGGGGCGTTATGTAAAGTACCCCCAAATTTATAAGAATGTTTTTCAAAATTTCAAATGACATAAAGGCAGCATAGGTCCGATTTTTACCGTTAACACAATTTTTTCGGCGTCTTCCTCAAACTACAAAATTGAAGACAGATATTTTTCCATCAAATGATCCATATTTTTTCATGCATAAATAGGTCATTCAAAAGGGTTATGTACATTGTTTCGGAAATGTTAGTAGTTTTAGTGCATGCAATATTACAAAAATTACAAAAATAAAATTTTCTCAAAAACGGTTCCAAATTTGTTTTATTAAATTTTTGGTAGGGTTCGTGCCAAACCAACCCTATACCATAACATAAACGCCATATTGCTCTACGCTTTTGTTTTTTCAAAAATTGTAAATATGAAAATTTTTGGACTCTCCCGTCAGTAATATTTACATTAAAGGCAATTTCTTCATTTTTCACATTATTATATTTATGAGTACATGTGCTTTAAATATTGTCTAATAGTTTCTCGAAAACTCAACTGCTTTCTGTACATATGAGCTCAAAATTCCGCATTTTTAGAAACGCTCAAACGCCATATTCTCAAAACTGACTCCAAATTTTTTCTTCAAAAATTTCTAATAGATAATGCTATGTGCTTTGTTTAATATTATGTAAAGTTAATTTTGGTGTATTCATTTGTTCTTTCAAAAATTACACAAATGTAATTTTTGAAATGTAATTCTTGAAATAGCTCTCACGCCGTTGATATGGATATTTCCATCGATTTGTATGCATTATTACATTTGTGAGTGGAATTGCTTCAATTGACTACAAATGAAGTTTTTCCAAAACTCAAAAGATTCCTGTGAAAAAGAGCTTAAATTTCGCATTTACAGGAAAGCTTAATTGCCATTTTCTTAAAAACGACTACGAATTTTTTAATGAAAACTTCTATTTAGGACGAGTTTTTACTCTTTAATATTCTTGAAGTAATGATTAAGTTGTACTACTAGGAAAGCAAAAAGTTGAGAAATTATAAAAAAAGTGTCCTTTGCGATAGATGGCAGCTGGCCAGAGAATGGAGCAAAACATTAACTTTAAAGCCAGACCACACCAAGAAAATTAGAGCTATACTACGAGAAAGTCTGTGCCATTCTGTAGCACTTCCAGTTACTTTCTCGTAAACGTACGCACATATGGAGTAATATACGTAGTATAGAAAAAGGATTGTAATGCTGCGCGAAGTTATGTAATGCCTAAGAAACCCTATGCCCTGACATAAACGCCATATTGCTCTATGCTTTTGTTTTTAGAAAAATGTCAAAAATGTAATTTTTGACTTGTGTCTCGCGTCTGCAAAATTTACATTAAAGGCGATTTCTTCGTATTACTATTACTATATTACTATTTATGACCACGTGTGCTTTAAATAATATTAAATTAAGTTTCTCGAAAACTCAACAGTTTTCTGCAAAAATGTGCACAAAAGTTCGCATTTTCAGAAACGCTCAAACGCCATTTTCTCAAAAATGACTCCATTTTTTCAAACTTTTCCAATAGATACTGCTAATTGCACTATTTATAATGACGTAAAGCTCATTTTGGTGTATTCATTGTTTTTTTCAAAAATTACACAAATGTAATTTTCTTGAAATACTTCTTACGTCGTTTATACGGATATTTCCATCGATTTATATTGTGACCGCTCTACCTTTTCACTATTCTCTAAAAAGCCTACAGCGGGTCACTCAAGTAACCTAGTAGTACTTGATCTGTGACTTGTTATGACAATGTCCCACCAAAAATTAGGAATGGCTTTGTGTCCTAATTGTCCTACAGGAGTGGGTTCGTCATTTAACCTGCTTTTGTAATAAAAGAAACATAGGCAAGTTGATCTTTGTATATGAACAGCGTTCTGAAGATATTCTGTTAAATACTTGAATTCAATTGTATCTAGCATTTACACATTGCATTGAAAAATTCTATCACTTGCTCTACCTTTAGCAATTACGTGATTACCTAACAACTGCAGTTGCGTTTTAACACTTGCATAAACACTTTACATAAAATCATATTACCCTTCACTTCACAAAAAAAACACAATAAAATAACTGTACCCAAGACAATAATACATGGAAACACAAAATACCGAAAAAGAATTACTTACCAAAATACCCTTTACATACACTTTCAAAGAAATTGTCACTTGAATAGTGAATGAAATATGTACCCTCTCCCTCAGAAAAAATGTCGTTCAAAATTCTATCTTCCACACAGCGCCGACAAACTTGGACACCCCTCGGCCTGGGGGAGGGCAGGGGGAGGGACGCGTTGACCAATCGCTGGCAGGTAGAACCACAGTTGTCTGTGATTGGCGCAACATCCCAAGGGGCAGAAAGAACGCTGTCTCAGGGGGAGGGGGCTAGTTCGTTTACGTACGAGACGGAAATATCGTCATATTTCCCTGCCGAAGGAGATATTTTGCTGCGTGTACGCCACGACGAAAAAAATATTTCTAAGCGGGGTTTTCCGTCCAGAATGATTGTCTATAGACCAGTAAATATTTATCATTTTAGCAACAATTATTCTAACTTTTAGTAATCGATTTGTAACTCCTGACAAACTGCTATTTTGAGATATTCATTTCAGGCACAATTTGCGGAGCCTTCCCGGCCGTTCTAACGCATATTTCCAATTTGTTTATAAAATTATAAATTGTTGCAAAATTGTTAATTCGCTGTTTTTGGTTCTGGGACATCGGGAGACTCTCCCCACTTTAGATTTGCAAAATTTGGAAATTGTTTATAAATTTGCAATTGTTGCAAATTTTTTTATTGTCTAATCTGAATGGCGTTTAAATGTGATGCAAAATTCCGGAATCCGTTCGGTGCTATTATATCTCGTTCTCGAGATATATGTAATTGTTTATAAGAATTTAACATCTTAGTAGACCCCATTTGTTTGCGCTTAATTCATTCGCGCTAGCAGAATGTGCATACTGAAAAAACAGTTCTCCAATGCCGCGCTTTTGCATACCTAATACGCTTAAAATGCACTTGCTTGTAAACAAATTCTGTGGCCAATTTAATTATGCTAAATTCGTATTTTTACGGTGAGTATGAGCATAACTTTTATTTGGTTTTTATATTCTCTTTTAAGTCCTACAATTTGCAAGTCGATATATTTATCAAATACGAAAGAAATTGATTAGAAAAAAAATTTTTTCAAGGTGCATTACGCCCAAACAATTGTTTCTGTTTTTCTATCAAAGGGATGTTGAGCAACCGAATAACTGTATTATTAATTTTTTTTAAGTCCCCTGTTAACACTGAGAGTCAGAAACTATTTGTTCCTCTTGTTTAACCATTACCATTAAAAAATAGGGAAACATATTGCTTAGCTGTTTGCTATAAACTGCAGTGGATTGGATGAATGTAGTGTTAAGGTTTTCAAATACAGAAATATTCAATTTTGTGTTTTGAAAGATCACATGAGTAGAATCACACATCACAATATTTACACAAGTATAGAAATTTCTAAATAAACGTATATAAACTTCAAGTTAATATTTTCAATTCAATTTATCATTCCTTTCTAAAACTGTTAATTTGATGATTTCATTGTATAATATTCAAATCAGAGCTTTATGTGCTAAATTTACGCATTGTTAATACATATTTTTAAACAACATTAATATATTTAATATACATTTGAAAGGTTTTTAGATTGGCGAACGTTTCAATGAAATTTCATGAATTCCTAAATGCTTGAAAATAAATACTTGTAAAATTAAATTATTGTAGCGTGTAAAAATATAACAAACTCACGTATTTGGTAAAACGAGTTGATATTACTAAAAGAAAGCAAAACAGATGTTATAACAATTCAAGGAGATTTAGCTTTTGTTTACAGTTTAGTAAATATCAATGCTCTAGCATTTCCCAGTGAAAATACATAGAACGAACTTGGTGGTCAAGTGATATGACCTTCCCAACACAGACAACATTTCAGTATCGTCAGAGTTCGAAGGTGGTTTGTTGGCCGCCATTCTACGAATCTATCAAAACCTTGAATTTTGCACGACCGTCTGTACAGGGAGAACGTAGCGGTTTATTAAACGGAAACGGGCCATTCGAGGTATCTAATGTGCACTCTTTGAAAACGTTTAACCATTATAAACTATCCCTAAGAAAAATATCAAATAAACAATGTTAAAGGTCACCAGCTTAACATTGCCTTTACTATTTGAATGTTTTCAATATCCCCAAAACCAACAGAAAACCCATGTTTTTACAGGTTATTATAAAACCAATTCAATAAATATAAGCATTTATTCACTTTATTATTTTTAAAACACTCAAATATCTACGATGTTATTTGATTCATGTCTTCATCGAAGATCTGAGATTAAAATACTGATAAGCAGAGAAAATTAAAGTAATTGTGAGTGATTGATGAAGTTGAATGATCAAATGAAAAACAATGTTTCTTGCTTCATATAATGCTATCGTGTTTAACAGACATGTAATTACATGTGATACCTATATTTAAACATCCAAACTAATGAAAATTTTCAAAATTAAAATCATCAATAAAACGTTGATTCATCAGCAAGGATTATATTATTAAATACTTTTTTGAGGTTCATGTGCTCCTGTGTGAATAACGTAGTAAACGTGATTCGTATGATCCAGTTTCTCAGAATAATACAAAACCTGCTAGACACATACACTAAACATAATAGTTGTCAAATAGTTATTTACGACATGAGTATCATAAGATATCTTATTACAATACGAAATTGGAGAATTATCAAACAAGACTCTTTAGCCGAAATTGTTAACCAATTGAATATTGTAATATAATGTTACCATTTGAATATCATAGAAAGTAAGACGCAATTTGTCAAAATTCATGTGAACTATAATTTTTCTTTAAATTTTACTCCTTATCCTGCGAAAGATGTGTGACAGTACTTATGTTAACAGTTCTACTGCCATGGGTTTAATTAATTAGTTTGCAGTACGCAAATTATTGTTTTTGGTTTTAAAGAAGCATGGATATACAGAGTATCGGGGAAGGAAACGTCTAGAGTTTGAAAAAAGCTGTTTAAACAATTTTAATCATACTTTGTCTAATAAACAACATAAATATTTTGAATGGCTGAGCTGGAATAAACACGCAAATGTTGGTTTGAAAATATGATTTCTACGCAAAACTTTGCATTCTAGAATCATGTAAACAGACCAGAAACATGTAACATGTTTATTATTAACAATATAAATTAATATATTAGTTCAGAAAAAAATTAACCGAGAAATAAAAAAGCAGTCGAACTGTGAAAATTGGGTGCTTTTTTATTTCTAGGTTAATTTTTCTTTCCGATCAAATGTATTCATTTATTTTGTTAATCATAAACAATTTAGATATTAATGAAGTGTTTATATGCTTCTACAACGCAAATAGTTGCCTAGAAAACATATATCCAAACCAACTTTTAAATGTTTATTGCGGCTTAGCCATTTGGAATATCCGTGTAGTTTATTAGACAAAATAAGCTTAAAATTGTCTTAACAGCTATTTTTCAAAGATTCGACATTTCTTCCCCGAATATCCTGTATATAAAAGGCTTGATTTCTGTTGGTACGCGACGGAACGGCGTTCCGGTTCTTTGGAAATAATTATGAAATTATATTATATATAAATAGCTATTGCTATTATATTAATAATTAATTCGAGGCGCGTTTCGGGGCCTAAGATTTTAAAAATAAAGGATATATGTATCATAATAACTCTTATGACGACACTGTTCTCAGTTACGTCAAGTTTTAATTTAGAGAATCAAAGTGAATGATCTAAGTTTACTCACTTAAATAAAGTTTTTCTTACTATACATACTATTTAGAATGTGTTTTATGTTCAAAACAAGTGTTGCCTCTACAGCATATATTTTCACGTATTATTCGTAATTGCTATGCAATATTCAATACGGACTATGTGGACCTGCAAAAAAGAAACAAAAAGAAAAGACCTACTGCAGCAGAAAATATTTTCCACTCGTCGGGATTCGAACTCGGGTCTCTAAAGTTAACTCACCTGACACGGTTCCCCCTCACCACCAGGTTACCTCCTTTCCGATGCGAAAAGAAAGTGAAACATTTGCAGTTTAAAAAAAAACAGGGTGTTCAATTTATCTTAATACAAGATCTATTTTTAAAAAGAGATTTCATTAAACAAAAATCTCTAGCGTTCATTTTTTCGGCAATGTTATAAAGATCAGTCGGGGCTAATATTATACAGTAGAAAATTGGGGTTAATGTATTACAATTTAAGAGTTGTTATTTATTTATGTCCAAAATTAACAAGAAAATGACAAATGATAGGAAATATATTCTATTATAATGACCATATAGCAAACACTCAGAATGTAACAATATTTGGGAGGAAAAAATCAAAACTAAAATGCCTAATTTTTCCAGTCAAAAACTTTACCGCCGTGATATAAATCTTTTGACGTTACTTCGTTATTTTTTAGGACACGATATTTTTGAAAATAGGTTATCATTAAGAAAGAATTAATATTCTTTTCTGCGTTAAAATAATGCAATAATATTAATCGTGTCATGATATATAAAGCCTCAAATTTGTGGGGCTAATATGATACAACTTAAGAGACTAATGTAATACGGGTGTCGGGGCTATTTTGATACACTAAAAATTAACACGCAGACAACTGGAAGGGATTTTTTTATGTTTAATATTACATCAAAGGCGCTAAAATTCCGATTTGATGTTGATAAACTCTCCAAGTGTTTATCTGAGAAAGAAAGAGCAGGTGACAATTTATATAGATTTCCTCGTTCTCCTCGCTACCCAGTACATGGTGATTCACTTATGATTATCAATTGACGGGAGCTTCTACTGTTTCAGTGCAGTTACTGATTTTTCACTGGAATCACAAGGAATCAGGCCTACAATAGGAGCTAACACCATCCCTTCAACTCCAGATATCAACTGTTCTCATCCAGTACTTTTGAGATAAAACTGTTGGAAAAAAAATTTAAAAAACAGAAGCCCTCCAAAGAATAATGAAGCGGTTAGACCCAATAGCAGCAATCATTACTAGTGAAGAGTGGATCATTACTAGGAGAGAGTGGAGTGTTTAATTTACATTAATTTAATATCTATTTTTAAAAAGAGATTTAATGAAACAAAAATCTCTAGCGTTAGTATTTGTTTTCGATAATGTTAATAGGCATTTGTTTGCAATTTTCGAAAATTCAGATCGTTCGCCCAAAATTGAACGTACGCCACCTTTAAACATCTTGTGCTTCGAGGAATGGATTTACAGAAAAATTGGAGCTCTTTTTGAGAAAATTATGTAAATATGATGGGGTTTGGTGTAAAGTATCTTCAAAATTAAAAGATTCGTTTCAAATTCGAAGATTCGTGATATTAGCCAGATCGTTCAAGGAATATCCATTTTGGTGAAAATCGTGTTTACTTTAGGCTCTAGAATTACTCACACGAAGACGGATTCACAAAGAGGGGTTTTGGAAAATCACTTTTTCGGGTTCAAAAAACAAGCGTTTTGACAGCCTTGTGTATAGAAAATAAAAGAACAATACCAACAATCCACTTTTTTCGAACTAGCTACTTACAAAACGTGTTTTCTGTGAAAATTTCGACACTTCCTCCTACGGCATTACGTAACTCTTTACACGTGGAGGTAAAAATATTCCAGAGTTACTGGGATTTGAACTCGGATCCCTGTAGTCTGTAGGTCTGGCTCGACCGCACTGAGCTATCACCGGTATTTCTCAAAACGCTGTCCAAGCACACTTATTACGTTAAGAATAGTTACGTGATATTCATTGCACTTAGATTTTTTATTAGAGAAATGTTATACATGTGTCAAAGATATCAAATTCACAAAAATAATGCAACCGCATAAAACCCACGCAACTACATAGCTCATTTTACTAAGAAATATTTTCAACCAGAATCCGTCGTCTTTAGAACACTCTGTGGATGTCGTTCCCGGTCTTATCTTTCGGCGACTACGGCCAAGGTTGAATTACGTCACAGATGAAAGTTGCGATAACGCTAGAGCTCAACACGGGCGCTTGCAGACGTTCTGAAGCCAGAATCGCAATAGGGGCATATTTATACGTGATTCTTAAAGACATTAACTCACTAAAATAAATAGTGGCGCCTCAAAACACATACTTTATGTGATATTTATAATGGATACGAATGATTATAACTATACAATTAACCGCAAAATTGTTTCTACCCGCAAAAATAATTCGCCGTGGATGAGATTCGATCTTACGTGCCTAAGCTTCTTCATCAGTGCGCTTACCTGCTATGCCACAGAAACTCTCGTAACTTCTGTCCCTCACGAAGATGATTTTAAACTTTTATGTATCACAGATTTGACTAAAAAAGAACGTGCGGCGTTTAGATGCTTGTGTTAACTACAGACGGACAGACAGACGCCAACATGAGATCTAAAAATTCATCATCATCATTTCATTCATCAATTCATCAAATCATTCTCTTAAACGTTCTTGAGATTATGGAAAAAAAATAATAAAAACCGATGACGCCGCTTTTGAGAACATTTTGAAAATATCTCTGGGGCTTTATGTAGGAAACAAACTATCTTCGATACTTAAGTTGTAGGAAAATGCCGGAAAAAAATTGTTTTGTTGCATTTTTGGAAAAATTAAATATATGAACGAAAATCATCTCCGCCATCGTCTTATAGCGTCCATTACGCTATCCGGCAATAAAAGTTAACCAGAAAAGTTCATGCCATTTTTTAATTTTTGAAAATGTTTCAGGGGCTTCTTGTAGAGTACCATCCAAAAATAAAATATTGATTTGAAATTCAGGAGGGCTCGACATCAGTCAGACCGCTTGCGGAATATCAACTTTGGAGAAAATTGCCTGAACAGTTTAGCCGCTAGCATTATTCACAGAGGAAAACACGTTTTACCATTAATCTTTTTTTTTGTATTTACTACCCACCAAATCTGGCTTCTGGCTACACCACATGTTAAAGGGATTTTATTCTATATTTATCAACTGAATTTATCCACTTTTTTGACACCAGGGCCCGGAAATTACAGTTTTTTGTGTCGAAAATTAGCCTATTTCCTCCGTAGAATTACGTAACTTTTTACTTTCTCGTATACCCACATACATACGGAGTAATATACGTAGTATAGAGAAAGTTATGTAATGCTCCGCGAAAAAAAACGGCAAATTTTCGGCAGAAAAAATGTATTGCCGGGCCCTGAAAACAAAGGAGTGGATAAATCCAGTTACTAAATTAAGAGAAAAAATCTCTAACACGTGATGTAACCATAAATCCTGTTTTGTGGGTCTTTGATGCCAAAACATCAATTGAAAGCCAAACGTCAGTCTGTCTGCGTCTGTCCGTCTCTCCGTCCATCTGTGAACACTACTAGCGCCTAAACAGATCGTACGATCTTTTCCAAATTGAAGAATCCCTTGTCGATGTGATTCTAGTTGAAACTTTGAGATATTAAAAATCATTCTTTAAAATTTGAGGGTACATTGCATGAAGCCGTCGGTCATTTTCAAAAGTTTCTCAAAAACGACCCCAATTTTTTTCTTTAAATTTCTTCTAAGAATAGAGTAAAATACACCTATAAAGGCGACATACGTCCTATGTCCACTGTTAACTCTGAATTTTCGAAAATTGGAAAAGTTTGAATTTTTTCGGCGTTTTCCTACAACTCTAAAATTGAACACAGATTTTTCTTTCAAATGAAATTTGTTGTCCATAAATAATTCTTTCAATAAGGTCATTTTTTTTTTTTGAAAATTACAGACGAACAGACACAAGAACAGACACATCAACAGACACACGAACATACAGGTTTTTCGCCGTCGTTCGATTTTTCTGTATCAACGACCTACAAAACATTGGTTTCTGGCAACACGAGTTAAAGGATTTTTTCTACATTTCACAACATTAGTTAACCCTTTTTACGTCACCAGGACCCGGCATTAACAGTTTCCCCATAGATTCTCAACAATAATATTCGAATGTTGTTGAAATAATGCCTTTATTATGATTTTCCTATAGATTTGTTAAGAACACAAAGTAAAGAACAGAAGATTCCTTTCTTATTGTATTTCATTTCATATTGTTAATAAATCTCTTTTTAATATTTACTGATTATTTCACCTTTGGAATTGATTGAAAACTTTTGTTGAATAGAAACAATGAAAAACCATTTTTTCTTCCTTTCTGGTAACTATGTAGTAAGAAGAAAAGGTATTGTAATCATGCGCCGGGAGACGGGGATTTTTCGACAAAAACCTCTAAATTCCGATCACTGGTCACGACAAAGTAGATAAATGTTATTCTTGTATATAGTGAATTACTTCAATACGTTTGTAGACAGAATCCATGTTTTGTAAGTCCTTGTTACTAAAAAATCTATTTACGACAAAACGTCTGTCCGTCTGTAGTTAACACAAGCATCTAAACGCCGCACGTTCTTTTTTAGTCAAATCTGTGATACATGAAAGTTTAAAATCATCTTCGTGAGGGACAGAAGTTACGAGAGTTTCTGTGGCATAGCAGGTAAGCGCACTGATGAAGAAGCTTAGGCACGTAAGATCGAATCTCATCCACGGCGAATTATTTTTGCGGGTAGAAACAATTTTGCGGTTAATTGTATAGTTATAATCATTCGTATCCATTATAAATATCACATAAAGTATGTGTTTTGAGGCGCCACTATTTATTTTAGTGAGTTAATGTCTTTAAGAATCACGTATAAATATGCCCCTATTGCGATTCTGGCTTCAGAACGTCTGCAAGCGCCCGTGTTGAGCTCTAGCGTTATCGCAACTTTCATCTGTGACGTAATTCAACCTTGGCCGTAGTCGCCGAAAGATAAGACCGGGAACGACATCCACAGAGTGTTCTAAAGACGGCGGATTCTGGTTGAAAATATTTCTTAGTAAAATGAGCTATGTAGTTGCGTGGGTTTTATGCGGTTGCATTATTTTTGTGAATTTGATATCTTTGACACATGTATAACATTTCTCTAATAAAAAATCTAAGTGCAATGAATATCACGTAACTATTCTTAACGTAATAAGTGTGCTTGGACAGCGTTTTGAGAAATACCGGTGATAGCTCAGTGCGGTCGAGCCAGACCTACAGACTACAGGGATCCGAGTTCAAATCCCAGTAACTCTGGAATATTTTTACCTCCACGTGTAAAGAGTTACGTAATGCCGTAGGAGGAAGTGTCGAAATTTTCAAAGAAAACACGTTTTGTAAGTAGCTAGTTCGAAAAAAGTGGATTGTTGGTATTGTTCTTTTATTTTCTATACACAAGGCTGTCAAAACGCTTGTTTTTTGAACCCGAAAAAGTGATTTTCCAAAACCCCTCTTTGTGAATCCGTCTTCGTGTGAGTAATTCTAGAGCCTAAAGTAAACACGATTTTCACCAAAATGGATATTCCTTGAACGATCTGGCTAATATTACGAATCTTCGAATTTGAAACGAATCTTTTAATTTTGAAGGTACTTTACACCAAACCCCATCATATTTACATAATTTTCTCAAAAAGAGCTCCAATTTTTCTGTAAATCTATTCCTCGAAGCACAAGATGTTTAAAGTGGCGTACGTTCAATTTTGGGCGAACGATCTGAATTTTCGAAAATTGCAAACAAATGCCTATTAACATTATCGAAAACAAATACTAACGCTAGAGATTTTTGTTTCATTAAATCTCTTTTTAAAAATAGATATTAAATTAATGTAAATTAAACACTCCACTCTCTCCTAGTAATGATCCACTCTTCACTAGTAATGATTGCTGCTATTGGGTCTAACCGCTTCATTATTCTTTGGAGGGCTTCTGTTTTTTAAATTTTTTTTCCAACAGTTTTATCTCAAAAGTACTGGATGAGAACAGTTGATATCTGGAGTTGAAGGGATGGTGTTAGCTCCTATTGTAGGCCTGATTCCTTGTGATTCCAGTGAAAAATCAGTAACTGCACTGAAACAGTAGAAGCTCCCGTCAATTGATAATCATAAGTGAATCACCATGTACTGGGTAGCGAGGAGAACGAGGAAATCTATATAAATTGTCACCTGCTCTTTCTTTCTCAGATAAACACTTGGAGAGTTTATCAACATCAAATCGGAATTTTAGCGCCTTTGATGTAATATTAAACATAAAAAAATCCCTTCCAGTTGTCTGCGTGTTAATTTTTAGTGTATCAAAATAGCCCCGACACCCGTATTACATTAGTCTCTTAAGTTGTATCATATTAGCCCCACAAATTTGAGGCTTTATATATCATGACACGATTAATATTATTGCATTATTTTAACGCAGAAAAGAATATTAATTCTTTCTTAATGATAACCTATTTTCAAAAATATCGTGTCATAAAAAATAACGAAGTAACGTCAAAAGATTTATATCACGGCGGTAAAGTTTTTGACTGGAAAAATTAGGCATTTTAGTTTTGATTTTTTTCCTCCCAAATATTGTTACATTCTGAGTGTTTGCTATATGGTCATTATAATAGAATATATTTCCTATCATTTGTCATTTTCTTGTTAATTTTGGACATAAATAAATAACAACTCTTAAATTGTAATACATTAACCCCAATTTTCTACTGTATAATATTAGCCCCGACTGATCTTTATAACATTGCCGAAAAAATGAACGCTAGAGATTTTTGTTTAATGAAATCTCTTTTTAAAAATAGATCTTGTATTAAGATAAATTGAACACCCTGTTTTTTTTAAACTGCAAATGCTTCACTTTCTTTTCGCATCGGAAAGGAGGTAACCTGGTGGTGAGGGGGAACCGTGTCAGGTGAGTTAACTTTAGAGACCCGAGTTCGAATCCCGACGAGTGGAAAATATTTTCTGCTGCAGTAGGTCTTTTCTTTTTGTTTCTTTTTTGCAGGTCCACATAGTCCGTATTGAATATTGCATAGCAATTACGAATAATACGTGAAAATATATGCTGTAGAGGCAACACTTGTTTTGAACATAAAACACATTCTAAATAGTATGTATAGTAAGAAAAACTTTATTTAAGTGAGTAAACTTAGATCATTCACTTTGATTCTCTAAATTAAAACTTGACGTAACTGAGAACAGTGTCGTCATAAGAGTTATTATGATACATATATCCTTTATTTTTAAAATCTTAGGCCCCGAAACGCGCCTCGAATTAATTATTAATATAATAGCAATAGCTATTTATATATAATATAATTTCATAATTATTTCCAAAGAACCGGAACGCCGTTCCGTCGCGTACCAACAGAAATCAAGCCTTTTATATACAGGATATTCGGGGAAGAAATGTCGAATCTTCGAAAAATAGCTGTTAAGACAATTTTAAGCTTATTTTGTCTAATAAACTACACGGATATTCCAAATGGCTAAGCCGCAATAAACATTCAAAAGTTGGTTTGGATATATGTTTTCTAGGCAACTATTTGCGTTGTAGAAGCATATAAACACTTCATTAATATCTAAATTGTTTATGATTAACAAAATAAATGAATACATTTGATCAGAAAGAAAAATTAACCTAGAAATAAAAAAGCACCCAATTTTCACAGTTCGACTGCTCTTTTATTTCTCGGTTAATTTTTTTCTGAACTAATATATTAATTTATATTGTTAATAATAAACATGTTACATGTTTCTGGTCTGTTTACATGATTCTAGAATGCAAAGTTTTGCGTAGAAATCATATTTTCAAACCAACATTTGCGTGTTTATTCCAGCTCAGCCATTCAAAATATTTATGTTGTTTATTAGACAAAGTATGATTAAAATTGTTTAAACAGCTTTTTTCAAACTCTAGACGTTTCCTTCCCCGATACTCTGTATATCCATGCTTCTCTAAAACCAAAAACAATAATTTGCGTACTGCAAACTAATTAATTAAACCCATGGCAGTAGAACTGTTAACATAAGTACTGTCACACATCTTTCGCAGGATAAGGAGTAAAATATAAAGAAAAATTATAGTTCACATGAATTTTGACAAATTGCGTCTTACTATCTATGATATTCAAATGGTAACATTATATTACAATATTCAATTGGTTAACGATTTCGGCTAATGAGTCTTGTTTGATAATTCTCCAATTTCGTATTGTAATAAGATATCTTATGATACTCATGTCGTAAACAACTATTTGACAACTATTATGTTTAGTGTATGTGTCTAGCAGGTTTTGTATTATTCTGAGAAACTGGATCATACGAATCACGTTTACTACGTTATTCACACAGGAGCACATGAATCTCAAAAAAGTATTTAATAATATAATCCTTGCTGATGAATCAACGTTTTATTGATGATTTTAATTTTGAAAATTTTCATTAGTTTGGATGTTTAAATATAGGTATCACATGTAATTACATGTCTGTTAAACACGATAGCATTATATGAAGCAAGAAACATTGTTTTTCATTTGATCATTCAACTTCATCAATCACTCACAATTACTTTAATTTTCTCTGCTTATCAGTATTTTAATCTCAGATCTTCGATGAAGACATGAATCAAATAACATCGTAGATATTTGAGTGTTTTAAAAATAATAAAGTGAATAAATGCTTATATTTATTGAATTGGTTTTATAATAACCTGTAAAAACATGGGTTTTCTGTTGGTTTTGGGGATGTTGAAATCATTCAAATAGTAAAGGCAATGTTAAGCTGATGACCTTTAACATTGTTTATTTGATATTTTTCTTAGGGATAGTTTATAATGGTTAAACGTTTTCAAAGAGTGCACATTAGATACCTCGAATGGCCCGTTTCCGTTTAATAAACCGCTACGTTCTCCCTGTACAGACGGTCGTGCAAAATTCAAGGTTTTGATAGATTCGTAGAATGGCGGCCAACAAACCACCTTCGAACTCTGACGATACTGAAATGTAGTCTGTGTTGGGAAGGTCATATCACTTGACCACCAAGTTCGTTCTATGTATTTTCACTGGGAAATGCTAGAGCATTGATATTTACTAAACTGTAAACAAACGCTAAATCTCTTTGAATTGTTATAACATCTGTTTTGCTTTCTTTTAGTAATATCAACTCGTTTTACCAAATACGTGAGTTTGTTATATTTTTACACGCTACAATAATTTAATTTTACAAGTATTTATTTTCAAGCATTTAGGAATTCATGAAATTTCATTGAAACGTTCGCCAATCTAAAAACCTTTCAAATGTATATTAAATATATTAATGTTGTTTAAAAATATGTATTAACAATGCGTAAATTTAGCACATAAAGCTCTGATTTGAATATTATACAATGAAATCATCAAATTAACAGTTTTAGAAAGGAATGATAAATTGAATTGAAAATATTAACTTAAAGTTTATATACGTTTATTTAGAAATTTCTATACTTGTGTAAATATTGTGATGTGTGATTCTACTCATGTGATCTTTCAAAACACAAAATTGAATATTTCTGTATTTGAAAACCTTAACACTACATTCATCCAATCCAGTGCAGTTTATAGCAAACAGCTAAGCAATATGTTTCCCTATTTTTAATGGTAATGGTTAAACAAGAGGAACAAATAGTTTCTGACTCTCGGTGTTAACAGGGGACTTAAAAAAATTAATAATACAGTTATTCGGTTGCTCAACATCCCTTTGATAGAAAAACAGAAACAATTGTTTGGGCGTAATGCACCTTGAAAAAAATTTTTTTCTAATCAATTTCTTTCATATTTGATAAATATATCGACTTGCAAATTGTAGGACTTAAAAGATAATATAAAAACCAAATAAAAGTTATGCTCATACTCACCGTAAGAATACGAATTTAGCATAATTAAATTGGCCACAGAATTTGTTTACAAGCAAGTGCATTTTAAGCGTATTAGGTATGCAAAAGCGCGGCATTGGAGAACTGTTTTTTCAGTATGCCCATTCTGCTAGCGCGAATGAATTAAGCGCAATCAAATGGGGTCTACTAAGATGTTAAATTCTTATAAACAATTACATATATCTCGAGAACGAGATATAATAGCACCGAACGGATTCCGGAATTTTGCATCACATTTAAACGCCATTCAGGTTAGACAATAAAAAAATTTGCAACAATTGCAAATTTATAAACAATTTCCAAATTTTGCAAATCTAAAGTGGGGAGAGTCTCCCGATGTCCCAGAACCAAAAACAGCGAATTAACAATTTTGCAACAATTTATAATTTTATAAACAAATTCGAAATATGCGTTAGAACGGCCGGAAGGCTCCGCAAATTGTGCCTGAAATGAATATCTCAAAATAGCAGTTTGTCAGGAGTTACAAATCGATTACTAAAAGTTAGCATAATTGTTGCTAAAATGATAAATATTTACTGGTCTATAGAAAATCATTCTGGACGGAAAACCCGGCTTAGAAATATTTTTTTCGTCGTGGCGTACGCGCAAGCAAACTATCTCCTTCGGCAGGGAAATATGACGATATTTCCGTCTCGTACGTAAACGAACTAGCCCCCTCCCCCTGAGACAGTGTTCTTTCTGCCCCTTGGGATGTTGCACCAATCACAGACAAGTGTGGTTCTACCTGCTAGCTATTGGTCAACGCGTCCCTCCCCCTGCCCTCCCCCAGGCCGAGGGGTGTCCAAGTTTGTCGGCGCGGTGTGGAAGATAGAATTTTGAACGACATTTTTTTCTGAGGGAGAGGGTACATCTTTGGAGGTATGGTGGTACAGGGGAGAGTAGTGTGCCGTTACGTCTTCAATGGTACTATTTCTTTTCAGAATTTGTCGAAATTGTATCAGTTTTCTATAATTATTGTAGAGAAGTATATTTGGGGGATGTTAAAGTACTGAGTAATGTGAGGACTATTTGAGTCTTTGAATCTTGACATTAGACCTAGTAGGAACAACGCGAGGTTAAGGGGACTAACAATCCGCATGTGTATACTTGTTTTTTAACGTGGCATCCTGAGGTCACGCGCGAAGGGAGAGGGAAGTGAGACTCCAGCCAGACTTAAAATAGACTTAAAGACTTGTGCGTATGCCATTATACACCAGTTAACTCACATATTTAATGCATCTTTATGCACTGGAACGTTTCCAGATATTTTCAAAACAGCTAAAATTAAGCCGCTTTTCAAAAAGGCAACAAAAATGAAATTCAAAATTATCGGCCCATTTCTCTTCTATCAGTTTTTTCAAAAATATTAGAGAGACTTTTTTACGTACGAATGGAAACTTTTCTCACTAAACACGACGCGCTTTCAGATTGCCAACATGGATTTAGAAAATCAAAATCAACGGGAACAGCTATATTTTCTTTTCTTAAAGATGTCGCCTCATCATTGGATCAAAACGAGGCACCTATTGGATTATTTTTAGATCTCTCAAAAGCTTTTGACGTTATTGATCATGACATTTTACTTTCCAAATTACCTTCATATGGAATTCGTGGTATTGCTCTAGATTGGTTATGTTCGTATCTTAAACAACGATCTCAGAGAGTTGAAATACCTTACTGGAATGATGGAACATTACGTACGCACCTTTCCGACTCTTTGCCCATTACTGTGGAGTTCCTCAGGATCGATTTAGGCCCTATTCTGTTCCTACTTTACGTAAACGATATGCCCTCGACGATTTGAAACGGAAGAACGGTTCTCTTTGCGGATGATACGAACATCCTTTGCAATAAAGAAACCGTAAATAGTACAATATCAGATGTTTCAAATTGGTTCCGAAATAATAAATTAATAGTAAACGAAAAGAAAACGGTTTTAATGCAGTTTTCCATTTCAAATAAACAATTCTGTGCTCCATTGAAAATGAACAG
This sequence comes from Teleogryllus occipitalis, assembly GCA_011170035.1. Classification (NCBI taxonomy): domain Eukaryota; kingdom Metazoa; phylum Arthropoda; class Insecta; order Orthoptera; family Gryllidae; genus Teleogryllus; species Teleogryllus occipitalis. Next base: position 48,230 of record BLKR01000521.1, read on the forward strand.
TGTACCATTGACTCATGTTAATGCAACAAAATTTTTAGGTCTCTCAATTCAGTCAAACCTTAAATGGAACGTCCATTTAAATGAATTGAACACAAAATTAAGTTCATTATGCTACGCGTTCAGAATTCTTGCAAATTCAGTCAGCCTTCATACTGCTCGTTGTGTATACTTCGCGAATGTTCATTCCCCCCTGAGATATGGCATAATATTCTGGGGAAATACATCTTATAGCTCCCAGACTTTTAGATTACAAAAACGAATTGTACGAATAATAACCAAATCCACCCACGTGATTCATGTAAGCCTCTCTTCATTAATCTAGGAATTCTACCATTACCGTGTCTTTTTATTTACGAATCAGTGGTTTTTGTAAAAAATGACTTGCTCAAGGGCGGGAATATTTTTTCAGAAAATGCCAAAGTCTATCACTATAACACTCGACGTAGAAATCATATTCATCAGGTGGCAGTATCAACAGCTCATTAAAAAAAATTCACATACAATACATATACATTATTTTACAATACTTTGCCAGATGACATTAAACGATTAAATTCGATAGAAAAGTTTAAATCCCAAGTGAAATCGTTTCTGCTGCGTAACTGTTTCTATACAATTAGAGACTATACTGAGCATCACAAGAAAAGTAACATTAATTTTAACAATGATACATAATGCATTAATTACCATTTGGACTGTATAAATGAGTATAAACAACCTGTAACAACTATTGTACTACAGCTTCCGGGTCAATGACCCCCATCTCGATCAGGTTTTTCGTCCAGTTTCCCTGATCCATTGAGCAAATGCTGAGATGGCCCCTTGTTTTTGCTTCTGGACATAAATGTAACTTCATTTTCTGTGCACGTCTTCTAGAATTCAGTGGGAAATACAATTATTCAAATTATCGTTTCCACGTTGTCGCGGCAGGAAGTAATAAGAGCCAAAATTTATTGCTTATTTATCTTTAAAAATAGATTTTATTACATGGGAGTTTTTTTGTTTTTTTTTCTCCCTTTCAAAATTCAAATTTGATTGCTTATTTATCCTTGAAAATCGATTTTATTACATGGGAGTTTTTTTGTTTTTTTTCTCCCTTTCAAAATTCAAAATTTATTGCTTATTTATCCTTGAAAATCGATTTTATTACATGGGAGTTTTTTTTGTTGTTTTTTTCTCCCTTTCAAAATTCAAAACTTAAGTAGTATATGATTTAGTGTAGGGATCACAGAATTTTGAAAATGTGCACAAAATTCACTTTTCCCCATAGCCCGTCATACGCAGTTTTTAACTGTTTTTTGACGTAAATAAATAAATAGATTCTTTATGCAAATTGGCAGTGAAAAATGTCGAGCAGTTTTTTTAGAAAATATCGTTTGAGGATTTCGAAACGTTTTTGCATATAAAGTTCATATCCCTATGAACAAACTCTATTTTGAAGGAATGGTTTCCGGGAGATAATTTGCGATGGCTTTGAAAAGGAGAGATCCATTAATTTTATTGTGGAAATCAGATTGCCGATATTTAAAAACTTGCGCTACTAGAATCATCTGTTTTCGAACGAAATGGAAATCGTTAATTCCTATAACTTATTTATTTATTTATTTTACATCAAAAAACAGTTAAAAACTGTGTGCGACTTGCTCCGGGGAAAAGTGAATTCTGTGCTCGTTTTCAAAATTCTGTAATCCCATTTCTAAGCCATATACTATTTGAATTTTGAATACAGAAAGAAAATAAGCGTTTTTTGCAAGTATTGTTCGCTCCGATGTAATAAAATATATTTTCAAGAGTAAATAAGCAATCAATTTGGGCTCTTATCCCTCATCATGCCCTTCGTGAAGGAATAATACTTCCTACCGCGACAACATGGAGAGCGATAATTTGAATAACTACATTTCCTACTAGCATTCTAGAAGACGTGCGCAGGTAATGAAGTTACATTTATGTCCAGAAGCAAAACAAGGGGCCATCTCAGCATTTACTCAAAGGATCAGGGAAACTGGACGAAAAACCTGATCGAGATGGGAGTTCTCGTGAGTCTACTACTCTCTTCCAGACAGGTGATTTGTCACGCATCTACTGTCTCTTCATGGCATCCGTGATGGATTGTTCTTGAAAGCGAGAAATAACCGGACCTTTGCAAATAGATCCGCTTTTTGACCGTGAGAATCGCGAATAAATCGGAATACAACCACAGCATGTCTACTTTGTATTTTGAACTCTAATGTTTGGTATTTTTTTCGTTTACCTATTCACTTGATTCTCACGATTTATGGAACATTTGTTGATGTCAGAATATTGATTGCTCGCGTGCACACCACTGATCTTCAGATCTCAGCAAAAAGGAAAAATCTAGGAAATTATTTCACTATGCCGATAATAAACAAAAAAAATTCACATGAGAAAAACATGGATTTCAATATTCGTAAGTACAATATACATAATTAGTACTATTTATAAATAGTAACATTAAAAGCGCAAACGTCAATAGTATGTTTATTATATAAGGTTATATTACAAGAGAAAAGGTTGAGAATGTTACCCAACATATGCTTGACATCAATATTGTAGATTTTAAATAAAATCTTTAATGATTCTAAATCTTATCGATTTACTTCATTTGCTGACAGAAGCAGATACAGAGCATTCCTGATAATTTTGTCATTTTAGTTTCGGATTGTACGAAGTTTTTTCGATTACGGTAACGTGAAATATCAAGTGTTATTTCACACACAGCGTCTTCTTTACTCTACAATACCCTTTTTGTGTTGAATATATGCTAACAAACTAATGGTCTCGTAAAATGTATAATCAGAATAACTAAGTTTCAAATCACATAAACCGTTTTTGTAATCATATATCAACTGTAAAAAAAAATAAAAAAACCCACACGTTCCGCGTCCTGGAAGTCGAACTTCTTAACCAAGCTCCGAGAAGTCACGGAAGTTCAGTAGTTCGAGTCACTGCGGGTTCCTGGATTGGTGACCGTCTGGAAACCCCGGATACTAACGGTGCTGAACCCGTGAACGATAGCGATAAAAGGCAATGCCTGATTTATTTTTTTAATTTTATTTATTGAGTCCAAAACTGTATGTGACGTACGGGGGGAGAAAATCATTTGCGCATGCTTTCCTGAGTTTCAGAATCCCTTCCCGACTATTTAACTATTAATAGTTGAAAGATAAAAAATAGTAATAATAACAATAATAATAATAATAATAATAATAATAATAATAATAAATTTAAAAAAGCGAGAGATTAACATTTCAAAAACTAGATATTTTCGTTGCCGAATTATAGAAAACTTATTTGTAACCGTAAACGAACGGATTTGATTTTTTTCTATTGCTAACAAATATAAACTCACCCTAAGCTCTACTACCACTACAACCAAATGGAAAGCTCAACAAAACGTGCGCATAGTGAAGCTATATTGACGCCCAGAAGCAAATCAAGGGGCCATCTCAGCATTTGCTCAATGGATCAGGGAAACTGGACAAATACCCGATCGAGATGGGGGTCACTGACCCGGAAGCTGAAGTACATTACTTGTTACAGGCATTTAAGTCTTTTTAAAAAATTATACAATGCAAATTCATACGAATTCATAGTACTCTATCATTGTTTTGTTAAAGTAAACATTATTTTTGTTTTTGATTTGACTCCACGTATGACTGACTTTTGTTCAAGGAGGATGACTCCTCGCGTTCAACGCCAAAAAGGCTTGGGACGGTATTACGCAGCGTTATTAGTAACAGAATTCTTTTTTAAAATTCGAGAAAAACATAATCTTAATCAGTAGTGATTTGCATTTTCATTTTCCATACGAATCGTACTTTATTTTTTCATTTATAGGTCTTTATTTTTGATTCTCACAACAATTTAGTATGTCCACAGTTTTATTTTTCACTAGCTGACCTGGCGAACTCTGTTCCGCCTTAACAGAGAACTCCGTTCCACCCAAACATACGGAAAACCCGCGAAATCACGTGAAAACGTGCGAAATCACGCGAAAACATGCGAAATCACGCGAAAACGTGCAAAAACGTGCGTTCCCACACAGGAACGCTGTCGAACGGGATAAACAGTATCCTATGTCCGTCTCCTGGCTCTAAGCTTCCTGCTCACCAAATCGGTACAGCCCGTCTGAACGCTGTCGAACGGGATAAACAGTATCCTATGTCCGTCTCCTGGCTCTAAGCTTCCTGCTCACCAATTTTCAGCCAAATCGGTACAGCCGTTCTTGAGTTATAAATAGTGTAACTAACACGACTTTCTTTTATATATATATATATATATATATATATATATATATATATATATATATATATATATATATATCAACAGTCGTTTTAATTTTAATAAATTGTTCACATCACAATTACATAAAATTAAATAGAATATTCACATCACATTTAAAACACACAATTTTTTATTTTTAAATTCTTCCTGTAACATTTTCATATATTACTACGTTTCCGGTCATATTTTTTGACCCATCTTCAGGTATCTGTAAAGTATTTTAATTTTTACATTAATAATCTTCGTTTCGTTAATACATTCTTTACATTCATTTTATAAAACATTTCATAAAATGTTTTGAAATCTGCAATGACATCTTAATACTTTGAACATTTTTTTAAAAGGTTTTATAAAAAAACATTTTTAGACATCAACAATTACATTAAAAGACATCATTGCATATTAATAATTACATACTGTGCACATATACAAGTATGTGGAAGCTTACCATAATCTTTGCGATTTTCCCTAGATCGAAATGTCAGCATTGCCTTCTCACTTTCTTCCAATATTTGCTTAAAAATATCTGGGCGTAACCCAAGTCACGTCATCCTTACGTACTTTGACATTAATCATGGTCACGTTTTTGTTTTGGTTGTCTTAGTAATCGCATTTATAGCTTTGTTAGTAATCGTATTTATAGGACGAGGAATGGCATTATCGAGTTACATCTTGCAAGCAAAAAATACAGAATGACGAATCACCGTTGGTGTAGGTTTTACATTTTGTTGATGTACAGAACGAAAGAGATTGCCATCATAAAAGCTGAATATATTTTAAATATTATCGAGGGCTAACGTTGGTACCATCATTGTATCGGCAAAAGTTCCACACCACCACTACCACTGCCACTGAAACTACCATTGCCACTACCACTACCACCATCACTACCAGCACCACCACCACTATTACCACCACCTCCATCACTGCCACTATCATTACCTCTACCACTACGACATACCCAATTAGAGACTATACCGAGCATAAAGAAGGAAAGTAATATTAATTTTAACAATGGTTTTTAATGCATTCTTTACCATTTGGACTGTATAATTCTTAACGACCTGGAACAAGTATTGCACCTTAGCTTCTAGGTCAATGATCCCCATCTCGATTAGGTTTTCCCTTATCTCTTGAGCAAATGCTGAGATGGCCTCTTGTTTTGCTTCTGGACATAAATGTAACTTCATTATCTGTGCACGTCGTCTGGAGTTCAGTGGGAAATATAGTTATTCAAATTATCGTTCTCCACGTTGTTGTGGCAGAAGTATATTTCTCCATAAAGGACATGATGAAAGATAAGAACCGGAATATATAGTTGATTTGCCTTTGAAAATGGATTTTATTACATCGGAGGGAATATTTTGTAAACAATTCTTGACAAAAATACTCATTTCTTTCTGTAATCAGAATTCAACTTCTATATAGTTTACGATAGGTATCCCAGAATTAAGAAAACGTGCACAGAGTACACGTCTCCCCGTAGCACGTCACGCAGTTTTTAACTTTTTTTGACTTAAAGTAAATAAAATAAAAATACGACTACCACCACCACCACAAACAACATACCATCAAACTTCCATCATGTGACCCACAACAGACCGAATGTACACCTCAATGTACATGACTTGCGCTCCTATAAATACAAAATTCTAGAAATATACGTGACTCGTTAGTGTAAAACCTCTAATGGTGTAAATACAGTTTTGTGCACAAAAATTACTTGTTTTCTGAAAGAATATAATGTCTTCACGTGTCTAATGTTTGAGTTGTTTATTTAATGTTATAATAGATTATGATGCAATGATTATTATGATTATGCAACCCTAAACTTTGTAACCCTACTTTCACCATTTTTTGTGATTATGGTGTAGTGGGCACAGCATACCCTTACGTATGACATTTGAACCATAGTTTACTTAGAACTTTGAAACTTTTTCAGTATTTTCTGTTACTATTCGTTATTATACTTAGCGTTGTTTGAATAGGATACCATTTTACAGAATTTTAAAAAGAATTAAAAATAGTTTTAAAAATTAGACACGCTTTAATCCATAATTCAAAGAATTTTTCAATATATTTCGTTATTTTGGTTAAGTAGCTCAGTCAAGTTTACATAAAGCTATCCTGAAAATTTCTTCTTAACTTTTAGTAATTTCTGAGAAAATGGATCATATGTGCAAAAGAAATATTTTTTTCACCAACGAATGGTTAAAGTTAAATTTAACTACTCGTATTAAATACATTTTTTCTGGTAGTAACTTGCACTATATGATGGAACACCTCCCTTCTCTTCATTATTAACTAAAACAGCCCTCCTATTCTTAACTCTTGCCCCTTTAATAGACCTTTTTCAAACAAACAAGATATACTTCTAACATCTCGAACCGTACTTCTTACCTCTCGAACTCCGAGAACAGATGTGAACAAACCAATGTTACAAAACTACAACAATAGAGAAGTAATAATTGTGACAGTTTCGCCAATGTGAAGGACAGAACCTCTACTAAGAGTCCACGTAAGTTAAAAACATTAAGATTGTCAAGTTAAAGTTAAGATTACAAGTTAAAGACATTAAGTTGACCGAATAAACAAAAATTAAGAGTCATAACAAAATAATAATGCTGCAAAGGAAGATTTAAACCCTTAAAACAACATTTCTATATTGAATTTTGAAATGAAAGTCATATCACTGTGTCCACGAAAGTCTGAAAAATTTAACTAGTTTAAGTTTCAAAAATGTGAAATTTTTTTATATTTTTGCTGTCAGACTCCCCTTAATAACCTTATTCCTTTTCAACTCTTTCTCCGTGCCTGAGAATTTGTATGAGGTACGACTGTGTCGATGTTTCAGGGATGGTAACGGCCTTAAATGTACTATCTGCCAGCCACTACGCTTCCCTAACTCTAACAAGGTTCAGGCGCCCTCACGGTCCGAGATACCGACAGCAGGAGACAGTTGTACTGTGGTAGGCAGCAACCTTGCGGCTTCAGTAGTGTAGTGACCTGCGAAGAGCCACGTAAAATAAGGCATCATTGAATTGAATTGAGTATAGCGATATTTGCATTGTCAGACGGAAGAGCAGGCGTGATGGTCTGTCTCCCCACCTAAAATATAATCGGTGGTATAACGGTTAGCGCACAGGGCTATTGTACCCACGTTTGCGGGTTCAAACCAGATGGAAGCTGTGGATTTTTTAACGGCGAAAAAACTCTTCCTTCAGAGGAAAAGTAAAGCTGTCTCATGATGTAGATTTACAACATGTAAAATATTCTCAAACCTAAAAGAAGCCTCTGAGCTAAATTCAAATCGCTTGTTTCGTCGCCCAAGTGATACCTTCTTTCTCTGCTAGATGGAAAGAGGCGTAGCAAAATTTGCGTGGTCAGACGGAAGAGCAGACCTGACGGCCTGAGTCTCGCAAAGTAAAACAGAGGCATCATAGAACTGAATTGAGTTGGAACCTGAACATACGAATTACTGCGGTGTTATGAGGCTGAGGCTAAGCATTAGGTTTCCTAAGAAGACAGTGGAATCATGTTTAACTGAGAGTAAGGAGCGCCAACAGATAATCGAGTGGTTGAAATAGACATTAAAATGCCCCACGATGGAGATAGACCACGATCTAGTTGATAAACAGTAGAAGTGACATACTTTTGTACTTTACCAAACGGAATTCTGAACACGAGATAACGCAAACTCACCGCAGACACATCACCAATCGCCTACTGTAATCTCCAAGAAATAAACAGAAATGGTCTGAATTCGGGAGCATCGTGTGCCGTGTGCAAAACTTCACATACTGTCGGTACTGTAATTCGTATTATATTTGGTCACAAACTCTCACGTTATGCAACAAGTGCTGACTAACGATCGAGGGGGGATGAGCAGAAATTGTGAATGTGTGTCAGTCGCACAGCAAACAGAAAGTTCTTTGGCCCCTTTCTGCAGCACCAATCTGCATCTGCGGGTCATCAAATCTCGTTCACCGTCTTCCGTGCTTTTCTCGATCGTAAATTTTATCGCAGGCCTGTTTATTTCTTTTACTTTTTTCTATTCAATCCGCGAATCCTACAGTACTCGTACTTGGAAAGTAGTAAATTAATTATTGTGAGCACATATTTATTATCTGAGTAGTCATAAAGAAAAGAAAACGGCTTCAACCTCTCCTCTTCACTATGTGCGTTTTTTATCACCACTAATGGAGATAATGTCCTGCCCCACAAATTATCACACAAGGAGAGCACGCATTGTTCCACTGCAGATTTGTGGCCAACCATCTTTGGTTTTTACAGAGAACTAAATGCGCAAACATAAATCCAAGTGAACGACTACCTATTTTTTTTATTTATTTATATTATTTATTTACTTTTTCAAAAACAGTTCAAACTGTGAATGACGTGCTACGGGGAGAAATTAATTCAGTGCACGTTTTCATAATTCTGGGATCCCCTCCTTTTTGCAAGTATTGTTAACAAAATATTCGCTCCGATGTAATAAAATATATTTTCAAGGGTAAATCAGTTATAAATTTGGAATCGTATTCCTCATTATGTCCTTTGTGAAGAAACAATACTTCCTGCCGCGACAATTTCGGGCACATGCGTTCGTATTACACAGACCCAGGGCGAACGTCTCCTGAGTGACCTTCACTGCACGTACCAACGCTACGCGCTGAAAAGGCGGCGATGTTCCGCGCATGGTTGTTGAAATATGGGAAATATTGGTTGTAGTGACTAAAAACAACTTGCTCTTCAATTACTCAGAAATATTACTATTGCCTTCGGGGGCTTGAACCAGCTTAGGTGGCTCAGGGAATTAGTTGATGCCACAATTGTTCCTCACACTGCGAGGTCCTAGGGTTCGAGACACAATGGTGATACGATTTACAACACTAGCTACTTAGCTAGGTCGAATTTAGCCGCAGTCTGGAGGAGAATTCTACAGGCCGGCTTCTCTGATCGGTAGTTTTCCGTGGTCCCTAATGCATGCCAAGCGAGTGCTGGAGCCTAAAAAAACATGGACCACATACGATCTTGCCTTCATCTTCCTTGTCCTATTCTTATTCCTTATTTACCCACACATACACTTACTACACACACTACACTACACTTGCCGGGAGATCAGTCAGGAGCTTAGAGCTCGTCCCGGCTGGGGCGGTGCCCCGCTTGTGGGAGATACGTGGTTGAGGAAAACCCGGTAGTTTGGCGTCGGATCTCGCCATTCAGACGGGAAAGATCGCCGCTATCTCCCGAGTAAAAAATGTGCACTACATTTACGGAACTAACGACATTTGCCGTTGACGCGCCTTGAATCACTAACCAATCAATCAGGCGGGGGGGCGATGCGGGGTTTTCGGAGGCCGCACCGGGAGCGGTGGCTCAGTGCATCAACTGATGTCGGTCCAGTGCCTCTGGCCGGAGGTTCTTGGTTCTAGTCCCGATGGCGGCAGGTTATTCCACACTATCTTTTCTGCGAGGTCGAATTCAATCGCTGTCTGAAGGAGAATTCTAGCGGCCGGCTGCTCTGATCAGTAGTTTTCCTTGGTTTCTCCGATTACCAGGCGAGTGCCGGAGCAGTACCCTAACAAACGGGCCCCGGACCGCGCGCGATCTTTCCTTCCATTTCCTTGTCCTATTATCACCCCTTACGCGTACACTAACATGCCATTCCACCACACATGCCGGGAGACCGGTCGGGGACTTACAGCTCGTCCCGGCTGGGGCGGTGCCCCGCTGGTGGGAGATGGGGAAAACCCCGCTAATCGACGGTAGGTCGGCGCCGGATCTCGCCATCCAGTGGGGGAAGATCGCCGCCACCTACCGATGAAAAAACATGCACTACACTTACAAGACTAATGACCGCAGTTGTGACGCGCCCGGAATCACTTCTCAATCAATCAATCGGAAGCCGCGGTGAAGAAACAAATGGGGGCCGTAACTTCAGTTCTCAAACGTAAAACCTGGAATTTTGACTGTAATGTATAATAATACATTATAAATTATATTTAACTCGTGAGTTCACTATTCTCCATTTTGATCATCAAAATATTGTTCATCAAGTTTCCCTTCTCCGGGATGGTTCTGAATATTAATTCGTAAACTATTTTCTTCTGTATGATTGATTGATTGATTGTGAGATTCTTAGCGCATCAACTATTAGGGTCATTAGTCCCGTAAGTGGAGTGCAAGTTTTTTCTCGGGAGGAGGCGGTGTTCTTCCCCCGCTGGATGACGAGATCATGCGCCGACCTATCGTCGGCTAGCGGGATTTTCCGCGACCAGGTATCTCCCACACGCGGAGCACCGCCCCAGCCGGGACAAGCTCTAGGCTCCCGACCGGTCTCCCGAAATATGTGGTAGTGTAGTTCATGTAAGTGTGTGTGCAAGGGGAGAGGATAGGACAAGGAAGAGGAAGGAAAGATCGCGGGCGGTCCGTGGCTCGTTTGTTAGGGTACCGCTCCGCCATTCGCCTGATCGGAGAAACCACGGAAAACTATCTATCAGAGCAAGATTTCCAAATATGGATCCTGATCGGGCAGTAGGCGTCTGTCATGTGAGTCAGCTGGGTACCAATTGCGTAAACAAAGATATCACGGTACACTGCGAATTCTCCCTCACTCAACCACTGAAAATCAGTTCTATATTCTTTATTTTTCCGCGGTTTTTCTCGTAGAATCGCAGTAACAAGGAATAATCGTAATTAAATATTCGGTTAACGAGTAATTTGTTGCGGATTTGTTTTTAGCAAGGCAGAGTTTCAACATATTTTTCAACACAATCGATGACTCGCACCGAGAGAGGTGGTTCAGGGCATCAACTGATGTCACTGCAGTTCCTCTGATCGGGAGGTCCTGGGGTTCGAGCCCTGACGGTGCCAGGATTTTCGACACTAGCTTTTCAGCTAGGTCGAATTCTGTCGCTGTCTGGAGGAGAATTCTTGCTGCCGGACATTCTGATCGGTAGTTCTTTGTAGTTTCTCTGATCAATACCAGGCGAATGCCGGATCATTACCCTACCAAAAGGGCCACGGTCATCGCGCGATATTTCTATATACTATCCTACCCCTTGCACACACTTATACTAACATGCACTACATTTTCACTCGAGTCGCGAGACCGGTCGGGAGCTTAGAGCTTGGCTCGGCTGAGGCGGTGCTCCGCTGGTGGGTAATGCCTGGGTGGGGAAACTCCGTTAGCGGACGGTAGGTCGGCGCCGGATCTAGCCATTCAGCAAGTCAAGAGCACCGCCACCTCCCGAGCAAATTATCATGCACCACACTTACGGTGCTAATGACCTTAGCAGTAGACGCGACCGGAAACACTTGTAATCAACCAATCATCAAGGGCTGACGAGAGTCCTTTTTCGGAACCTCTGTCTTTGGATGCACTGGTTGCATCAGCGGAGCGACGCTCCTGATTGCCTTGGAAATTTTATTTACGCAAGTACGAAAACATTGGATATTTATAATTACAAACACACTTAGTAATATGTATTATATTCATGAGGTGCCAGTATCAACAGTAAATTCTTTTCTACAGTCTAGTCCTATATTACATTCTGAAATATCTATCAAAAGAGAAAAATAAATTGATTTTAACAACGTTATTTAATGCAACGTTATTTAATGCCGTTTGTACTGTGTTACTCTACACGACCAATTATGCATGAAACAATAATTGTCATTCACTTGGATCTTCATCAGATTGTTCGTCCAATTTCCTTCCATTCACTGATGAACGTCTCTAATACACCGTGTTCTGACCAGGCGAATGCTGGAGCAGCACCCTAAGAAACGGACCACAGACCGCGCACAATCTGTTCATCCATTTTCTCGTCCGTCTCGTCCGTTTCTCCACCTCTTACACACACAGACTTACGTTTACTACCTTGCCCCACATATCGGGTGACCCGGATCTTGTATCGACGGGAACTGTGCCCTGCTGGGGCAGATACCTGGAGGTGGAAAATCTTCCGCAAGACATGTAGTTCGACGCCGGATCTCCCGCCTTTTTCTGGGTTTAAATATTTATTACACTAACAGAATTGATGACCACGGAAGTTGACCGGACACTTCAATTAATCAATTCCTTGTTTTGCTTCTAGACATAAATATGAGCAAGTTTTATTGAGTTATTTTATGTGTGAGTGTGTGTGCGTGCTTGCGTGCGTGCGTGCGCGCGCGGGCTTGCAAGTTGCAGAACGGGAAGGGCGGAGGCGGTTTGTTATTTCGTCAGTTTGGTTGGTTGTTAGTGATTACGGGTACGTCCACTACTGAGGTGATTAGTCCCGTAAGTGAAGTGCATGTGTTTTCATCAGGAAATGGCGGTGATCTTCCCTCCGCTGGATGGTGAGATCCGGCGCCGACCTACCGTCGGCTAGCGGGTTTTCCCTCAACCAGGTATCTCCCACCAGCAGGGCACCGCCCCAGCCGGGACAAGCTCTAAGCTCCCGACCGGTCTCCCGGCATATGTCGTAGTGCAGTGCATGCTAGTGTAAGGGTGTGTGTCAGGTGAGGATAGGACATGGAAGGTGAAGGAAGGTCGCGCGCGGTCCATGGCCCGTTTGTTAGGGTACTGCTCCAACATTTGCCCGGTGTTGATCGGAGAAACCACGGAAAACTACGGATGAGAGCAACCGGCCACTAGAATTCTCCTGCACACAGCGACTGAATCCGACCTAGCTGACAAGCTAGTGTAGAAAATCTTGCCACTGTCGGGACTCGAACCTAGGACTACGTCAGATGCACTGAGTCACCTGCCCCTGTTTATTTCGTCAGCAATACTTCGAAATCAAATCTGTAGTTATTATTGTGTATTAATATTATAGCAATTCCTGTTCGAAAAAACTATATAGTTAATAATTCTGTTCTCTTCCAGCGGACAACGTGAGTCAATTAACAATTATTGTAAAATAAGGTTTCCTTCAATTTCTACATTTGCAGAAATCGGAGGAACAACGTTTAGAGACTGCAAAGAGCAGGAGAAACACAAGTAATTAATTACATCAACCGTGATTATTTTGTGCGTGGATATATCGCTTAACAATTCGAGTGTGATACACTTGGGGTTGCCTCCAGAGTTCGGTTTGCTCTAAATTGAAAACTCACAAATGTAGTTCAGTTCTCAAGACCGGCAATGGTAGTTCAGGGTATCAACTGATGTCATTATAAACTAGGTCAAATTCAGCCGCGGTCTCGATGAGAATTCTAGCGGCCGACTGCTCTGGTCGGTAGCTTACCATGGTTTCTCCGATCAACGCCAGATGGATGTCGGAGCTGTACCTTAGAAACGGGTCACGGACCGTTTGCGATCTTTCCTTTCTCTTTCTTGCCCTATCCTCGCACCTTACAGACACACACTTATATGCACTGTACTACCACACATGCCACCGGGAGCGGTAGCTCAGTGCATCAACTGAGGTCAGTCCAGTGCTTCTAACCGGGAGGTCCTAGGTTCCCATTTCCCCGGCGGCAGAATTTCCGACACTAGCTTTTCAGCTGGGTCGAATTCAGTCGCTCTCTGGAGAAGAATTCTAGCAGCCGGCTGCTCTGATCGGTAGTTTTCCGTGGTTTCTCCGATCAACACCAGGCGAATGCCGGAGCAGTACCCTACCAAACGGGCGATCTGTCCTTCCTCTTCCTTGTCCTATCCTCTCCCCTTACACACACACTTACACTAACATGCACTACACTACCACATATTCCGGGAGACCGATTGGGAGCTTAGAGCTTGTCCCGACTGGGGCGGTGCCCCGCTGGTGGGAGAGTCCTGGTTAGGGGGAAACCCCACTAGCCGACGGTAGGTCGGCGCCGGATCTCGCCATCCAGCGAGAAGATCACCGCCGTCTCCCGAAAAAAAAAAGATGCACTACACTCACGGGACTAATGACCAAAGCAGTTGACGTGCCCGGAAACACGAAAAAATCAATCAAAAAACCACACATGCCGGAAAACTGATCGGGAGCTTAGAGCTTGTCCCGACTGGGGACGCCTCGCTTATTAGAGATACCTGGTAGAGGAATATTCCCACAAACCGACATAGGTCGATGCCGTCTAGCAGGGGAAGATCGCAGCCACCACCCGCAACGAAGGAATGTACTACACTTACGGGACTATTGTATCTTAAGATTTGTCGCGCCTGGAATCACTCAATCAAATCAATTAGATCCCAATAAGCGAATGTCGGAATTATTTCGGGTTCGTTTTTCGCACAGGTACACGACGGGCACTACAAAATTTCCGTCAGGACCCTCTGTGCCAAAATCCTGAATGTGTAATGTAGTTTCGTAAACTGTGAAAAGTCAGGACTGCAACTAATGGATCGCTACCTGCATTTGGATATCAGCAAAAAATTAATTTCCATTTAACAACACTAACCAATTTTATTTCGTGCTTCAGATGTCAAATTACCAGAAGATCGCCAATTGTTTTCGTGTTGATTTTTGTAAAAATGTTTTTTTCCAAAGACACATTCTCATGCGGAAGTGGCGTGAACGTTAGGTATCTTTGTTGAAATCAGAGATGCCGCAATGCCAGCATGAACGCGGCTAGCAGTTGCTTATCAGGCGACGCAGTTTACGACATTTTAACTACACCAAACAAGATTATTTCCTGCTCCCAAATCACAACAGAAAGAGCACAAAAGGTTCACTCGTTGAAACCTGCAGCCTTTACTTTGCACTCAGAACAAAATCACGAACGTAGATGCAAACGAACAATTGTCAAAGCAGTTTCGACGAAGTTATTTCCACAGAGAAACGGCACACACTACAGGTCGCACCATGCTGAAACGGCGTGGATATTACATACCTTTGCAGAAATCGGAGAAGTCGAAAATGCAGCAGCGGCTGTCAGGCAGTGTCTGGAGAAGACCAGTAGATTTGCAACAATTTAACAGTACGAACCAATAATAACAGTTTCTGCTTCAAAAAAGAAACACTAGAAGATAGAAAAGGTTCACGATAAGTCTGCGTCAGAGCGACCAACACGTGTGAGCTTTTGCCGAGGAAGAACTAAACACACGATTGCAGAACCAATCATTTAAAAAGTACTCCCAATGTTGATTATGTGTTCGCGGATTGTTACGCACACGAAACGGACGCAATCACAACGGCGTCTTCGCCAAATGCACACTCCCTTCTCGGCGTTCGCAAACGCAACGGACGCACAGCGGCACCGCACAGCTGCCGACTTCTCTCGCGCGACTCCTCTGCGACGGCGCGCGTGTGGCAGGTCACGTGGTGTGCTCGCGCGGGGTGGGGGGAGGGGATGGCTGCCCAGCGCGCCGCCCACGCCTACCCTAGCACCGCGCTTCCGCCACCGCTATACTTGGATTCTTCTAACGTGGCGGCTGAGGGGAGTATCTCCAAGATGGCACGTCACGAGTTTTTGAGTCGTTCTTAGTCCTGCCGCTAGAGTTGCTTGATCTGCAACGCTGCGTGAGGCGGTCGCGATCATGCGACATCTTGCGGTAGGACCAAGAAAGACGCAAAAGGTCGTGCCGAATTTTATCTTAGAGATACTACCCTCAGCCGCAACGTTAGGAAAACCCGAGTCTAGTGTTGCCAACCGTCCTTCATTTAGGTGGACGTCAATTGTTCTTTCGTCCTACTTTGTATTTTAAATGTCCTCCTTTTGGTAATTTTTTAACATTCGTTGTCTATTTATCACATGACTAACATCTGCTACATTGTATCGTTTGTTTAATTTGGAATAGTAAACATGAATAACCTTTTTCTGCGCGCTACATACGTATGAATGATAGTGTCTCTGTCTGGCGAATAACAGAAAAAAACAGATTTTCAGACTATCTTCATCCGCATTTTGTGAACAATTTTTTCTCACTTGAATCACGAAAGGAGAGGACAAGAAATAGAGATGATGTTAATCTGAATTAAGTATTTATACAAAATTTGTAGATGCGTTTTTTCTTATCGAGTGAGCTCACTTTTACATGAACATTGTTGGCAACTCAACCCACCGCCACTGTCGCTGCCGCCGCCGAAGTACACGCCAGTGTTGCCAGATTGGTGCCTGTTCCCTCTAGATTTGGTTTTGTTTTTCTTTCTAGATTATGGGCTGATTGGGACGTTTTAATTATTTGGGGGAAAATACTGGATTATTAATAATGTAATAAAAATGTGTTTGCACTTACAAAAATATATTTTTGAACTATATTGACATGATAATAATAAGAACGCGACTCCTTTCACAATCGTTGCTGAATCGAATCTTCAAACGTAATATTACTTTAATATTTTTTATAAGCGTTTAAATCTATTTTAAATTGCGTCATTTAATTGAGTTAATTGTTAATCAGTTCAATTCTCGGATTAATGTGTAACGAATATTAATTTATTGGACAAATAAGGTAACATAAAAATTGTTTGTTAAATTTACTAGGTATCTTAAAAAATAAATAGAAAGAACTTTAGAAGATTATTTCATAATCTAGAGTAAAATGACACCTTATTGCCTGAAAATAAACATTACAGTCTGACAACATTGCCACACGCCTGAGATTATGCTGGGCACACGATCTAGCACCGTGCCGGGGAACTAAGACCCCAAGCAGTGGGCACGTGAAGCTGTAACCCATGTTGGGGAGCCCCGTGGAAGTTTACTGTCCAGTCGCTAGGCGCACTTCGTTAACTATTGTCGTTCACATCGTCATCGCCCACTGGTTCCCTGTTTGTTACTGTCCCAATGATGGACGCCGTTCGTTAACTATTTGTCACTGTCCATGCGCCATCCACCCTGCTCTTTAGTTTGCCTGTTTGTTACGGTCCCAATAATGGACGCCGTTCGTTATCTATTATCACTGTCGATACACCACCCACCGTGCTCATTAGTTTGCCTGTTTGTTACTATTCAAATCGTGGACGCTATTCGTTAACTATTGTCACTGTCCATACGCCACACACCATGCTCTTTCCTTTGCCTGTTAGTTACTGTTTAAATGATGGACGTTGTTCGTTAAATATTGTCATTGTGAATACGCCAACGTCCGTGCTCTTTAGTTTTGCCTATTTGTTACCCTCCAATTATTTGACACTGTTCGTTTACCATTGCCACTATCAAATCACTCATATTGACCATTTATTTGCGTATATTTTAGCTACTGCGCTAATGTTGGTTTCGCTATCGTTGGCATAGTCACTATGCCTCCAACCGTGCTCTTCAATGTGAGTCTGTTACTGTCAAAATTGTAGATGCGATTTGTTAATCATTGGCCCCGTATTTAACCGTCCTCTTCAATTTACCTGCTGCTTACTGTTAAAATAGTAGACGCTGTACGCGAACCATTGTCACTGTGACTAAACCACCAACGATCTTCTTCAATTTACATCACTGTTAGAGTCCAAATGCTCTGTGCGGTTCATTAGCCATTTCCACTGTCATTACGATGCCATTCGTGCTGTTTAATTTGCCTCTATGGAACTCCAGATGATGACTTTGGTACATTAACCATTGCCAGTGTCATTACGACGCCAACCGTGCTCTTTAATTTGCTTGTTTGTTACTGTCTAGATATTGAACTCAGTACATTAGCAATTTCCGCTGTCACTACTACCGATACTATTGGCAGTATCATTATGTCACCATCCGATTCTCTCCAGGTTTCTTCCCTAGAAATATTCAAATGGTAAACACGATTCTCTAATAATTCGGTAACACATATTCGTTAACGCCACGCTAACAACAGTCCTCTACAATCTGCGTGTTAGTTGCTATCCACTAGCTAGAGGTGGTTCTTTTTATAAAGTGTTTGTGAAATTTTATAAAAAGTTTCTGCAAATGAAGTTGAAGAGTGACGCACGCTGCACTTATCAGCAGATACTGAAGACCTCCGCAGTGTGACGCATTTTGGATGAAAACCTTGGTGTCAGGAAGGTCTGTAGCCGATGGATCTCACATCGTTTGTCTCAGGAACATGGTTTGACATGATTTTTTCATGTAATGTGAACTGGTGTAAAGAAATGTTGCAAAAGTTTTAAGTAGGACGTGCAATGTAAATTTTTGATATTGTAACTGAAGATGAATCATGGATATACTAACTTGACCCCAAAACCAAACAGAATCTATCTGGATCTTCCCTGACGAGAGAGCACCAACAGAGACCGAGAAATTGCAGAGCATTGGAAAGAAAATGGTTTGTTCCTTCTTTTCAGCCAGTGGTCACGTAGCAATTGTTGCACTTGAGGGCCAAAGGACAGGGACAGCACACCTGTTTGTCTCCCAAAAAGTCTCCGAGAGCATTCACAAGAGACGAACAAAGAGAGATGTGCGTGGTCTGCTTTTGCATCATCACAACGCGCCAGCTCACACAGCTAAAAAAACAAAGAATTTTTATCTTAGATTCATGTCAGACTTCTACAGCACCCCCGCTACAGTCCAGACCTGGCACCCTGCGACTTTTTTTTATTTACAAAAGCTAAAGGAACAATCAGTGGACGCCGGTTTGAGATCCCAGAACATACAGTAGCAGCCTACGAAGCAATTCTAACAGAGCTTCCCAGAGGACAATGGTTTGCAGCATTTCAAAAATGATTTCAGAGAATGGCCCGCTGTATAGACGCTGGGGGGAATACTTCGAGAACATATAAAGGAAACTTTCGGAGTGCCCCTCGTGCGTTAGCTCACACGTACGAGGGGAGGGGCAATTCAATTAGAACACACTTCTTCCATAACGTTAAAAAGAACTGGAACAATGTACAGGACGCTTCTGAATTACCATCGGACCTCCCAACGTCAGCTGCTACACGAAATACGTCGTAAGTGAAGTCCTGTTCTCGTGATATCGTTCCGTCTTAGGTGGCTCAGGGCGTCAATTGACATCACTGCAGTGCCTCTGATTGGAAGGTGCTAGAGTTCGAGTTCCGAAGGTCGCAGGATTTTTGACCCTAGCTACATAGCTAGGTCGAATTCAACAGTTATTTGGAAGAAGAAACTAGCGGCCAGCTGTTCTGATCGGTAGTTTTTCGTGGTTTCTCCGATCAACACCAGGCGAATGCCGGAGCAGTACCCTAACAAACGGGCCACGGACTGCGTCCTATCTTCCCTTCCTCTTCCTTGTCATAGCCTCTTCCCTTACCACACACACACACACACACACACACACTAATATGCATTACACCACCACACATGCCGGAAGACCGGTCGGAGGCTTAGAGCTTTTCCGGCTGGGACGGTTCCCCCGTTGGTGGGAAATACGAAATAATAATATTAATAATATTAATAATAATAATAATAATAATAATAATAATAATAATAATAATAATAATAATTAGAAGAAGAAGAAGAAGAAGAAGAAGAAGAAGAAGAAAATATCAATTTAAGGAAGTAATTAAGTTTTAAATATTCATATAAATTTGATTATTTAATTTGAAATGTGACACAAAAGTCAAATTCAAACGATATTTATGGAAAGTCTTTGTAATAAGATTTACCACAAAATAATAATGCCGTAATGGCGAACGAATGAAATGCGAATGAAATAAAGCACAAAGTTAATAAATTAATGAAACTTTAATTTTTTTGTAATACTTCTAAAAACAAAATAACAAATAATGAGTAATCATAAAATAAAAATAAGAGAAAGAGAAAATCAAATACCCATTCCTCGGGTCAAGAGGACAAAATGTAGCGTGTTCTTGTAATTCAATACCCTCTGTAACAATTTAGATTTTTTTCCACGAAGAGCGAGCGCGAAAGAGGTGAATACTCCATTTTTGGATGCAACTACCATTAACTTAATGTGTCTACTGAAATAATGAAAACGTTCGAAAGATGGGTGACATTTAGCAATGATGAGGGTCGGTGTCTTTCAGCAGACGTCGAATCCTTTTTTTTTAAATCTTCAACTTAGAGCCACGTCTACGTTGGGAACGATGGCATTCAACAGCGGGTGAAGGAAACTGATTTGGGGAGATCTTATCGTCGGCTTACGGGGATTTCGCCAACCAGGTATCTCCCCCTCCCCGGAACACTTTCTAAGCTCCCGACCGGTCTCCCGGCATGTGTGGTAATGCAGTACATGTGTGCGTGTGTGTCTGAGTGTGTGTGTGTAAGGGGCGAGGCGAGGCAAGGAAGTGGAAGGAAAGATCGCGAGCGGTCCGTGGCCCGTTTGTTAGAGTACCGCTTCGGTATTCGCCTGGTATTGATCGGAAAAATCAAGCAAACTACCTATCAGAGCTACCGCTAGAATTCTGCTCCAGGCAGCTACTGTACTCGGCCTTGCTATCTAGCCAGTGTTGAAAATCCTGCCACCAACGGGACACGAACCCAGGGCCTCTCGGAAAGAGGCACTGCAGTGATATCACTTGATGCCCTAAGCCACCTCTCTCGGTATGAAATGTAGAAATATAATTATAGAAATGCATAATGATGTGCGCATAGTGTCTTGTGGTGCAAGTGTAGATTTTTTTCAGTAAGTTAGTGGAGATCAGCACAAGACCCATTCCCTTTAAAGGAAATTCTGTGATAAGTGAAGGGAGGTTTGAAATACGCGTGAGCGCTGGTTTCTTCCTTCTGAGCTTCTGGAAGAATTTATGCGTTTTATAGTATTGGATGAGAAGTGGACATATGCCGATCACGTACATATACGATCATACTAGTACATGCCCTACTCTCATAGTACCCTCCGTTACAAACCTATCCGCTAGACATTGAGGAATGCAATTAGCTACGCCCAGACGAATCATTGACCAGAAAGTTCTTGGCTCCGAACCCTGACGGTGGCAGAATTTCAACACTAGCTACATAGTTTAGTTGAATGCAAACACTGGAGGAGAATTCGAACGGCTGGCTGCTCTAATCGGTACTTTTACCGTGGTTTCTCCAGTCAATACTTACCCTATGCCAAGGCACAACACAAACGGACAACGGACCACGCGCGATCTTTCCTTCCCTAATTCTTAACACACCCTTAACCTCACGTTTTCCATTATACATTTCCCTACACATTCTACCTTCTTTCACATGTCAGGAGACCAGTTTTAGCTTAAGGATTCTGCAAGTTAAGTTGGTACAATTCCCGGTTAGGGAGATGCAAGAGAGACAGAAGAGGGGAAAATGCAAATCGATGTGTAGGTCAACGCCGGATCTAACATTGCAGGATGGAGGAACACTGCAACCCCCCAGGATGAAACACATAAGGACTACAGAATAGAACCATCGTAAAGAAGTTCGTTCACTTCTAATTTTGGTACTATCTCACATTCTCTGGAACTCATAGTATGCCCTGACATAATTTGGCAGCTGATGTTTCCTGAGGATTAAAAACTACGTTCTGCGTGTCCTGATTTTGACGGTTGTATATTGAATAAATTGTCTCGTCGGTTATCAGATTCTAATAACAGAACGCGGCAGTATAACATTTAGTTTGTATCCTATTGCCACGATGGTGTATAAAAATATGCCTCAACTTGAGTGGGGATAGTTAATAAACTAGTGCGTGATTTTATTAATACTATACTGGTTCTAGCTCACCCTCACTAGAATTCATAGAATAGCCTGAGACCGTTTGGCAGTTTATAATGACGTCCTTCGTCGTTTTGATTTAGATGCTTGTATTTTGCGTATGATATGTCTCTTCGCTTATCAGATTTGGTTAATAGAATGCAGTAGTGTACTTTAGTGCTCATCCCTTTACATGCAAGGGCCACGGCGGTGAGTAGAAAATACCTCTGACCTTGTGTGATGATAATTGATATACTAGTGAATAATTTTATTAATATTACGTATAATGATACTAGATCACATTCTCTGTAATTCACAGATTGTCCTGAGGTCGTTTGGCAGTTGTGTCCTTTAGGAGAGTTAATTACTTTCTGTGTCGTCCTATTTTATACTTGGGTTTTTGTAACGTGGTAGCTGAGGGTATTATCTTCAAGATGGAATATGGCACGATTTTTCGCGTCTCGGTCCTGCCGCGAGTTGTAAAATCGTGACCGCATCAAGCAGTGCTGCAGATCAAGCGACTGTAGCGGCACGACCTAGAAAGACGCGAAAAGACGTGCCGTATTCCATCTTGAAGATAAGACCCTCAGCTGCCACGTTACGAAAATCCAAGTATAGACAGTTGTTCATTAAGGAAAATATGTCACGTCGGTTATCAGATTCGGTTATTTGATTGCAGCAGAGTAACGTTTTGTGAACATCCTATTAGATGCAAGGAATATGATGGTGTGCATAAAAGGCGAATCACATTGGTGATAATTTATGTCCTAATGGATAATTTTATAAAAACTTTTTTTAACTGATGGCTTCGTAAAGGGTCGAAATCTTGGTTTATAAAAATAATTAATTTGATAATAGAGGTCTAATACATCTAGGTTCTTTTTGTTTGTGAAATATTGATCGTTCTGAAATATTTTACTAAATTAACAAATAAATATTTGCATTGTAGGCAGCGACTCTGATCGGGAGGTCTTTGGGTTTGAATTTGTTTTCTGTTTTCAAAATTTAAGTAGTATATGACTTAGTGTAGGGATCACAGAATTTTGCAAATGTGCACACAATTCACTTTTCCCCATAGCACGTTATACTCATCAACTGTTTTTTGACGTAAAAGAAATAAGTAAATAAATCCCGACAGTGATGGTATTTCGACACTAGCTACATAGCTAGGTCCTATTTAGCCGCTGTCTTTCGCTTGTCCATCAAATGCTGGGTGGGTTTTGTTAACTTTTAGTTTTTCGTCACAAATCTTGTTTCTTATTTTTATTGTTCTTACTGCGTATTACTGTTCACATACAGACAGCCGTTGCCTCTGTAAACTATCAACAAGCCTTCCAATTTTCGTGCTCGTTACTGCGTGTTAGTGCTCAAATGTTGGTCGTGGTTTGTCAACCGTTGGTACTATTGCAGGGAGAGATGGCTCAGGACACCAACTAATGTCACTGCAGTGCCTTACAGGGAGGTCCTAGGTTCGAAGCAGGATTTTCGACACTAGCTTGTCAGCTAGGTCAAATCAGTCCCCGTCTGGAGGAGAATTCTAGAGGCCAGTTGCTCTGATGGGTAGTTTTACGTGGATTCTCAGATCAATACCTGGTGAATGCCGGAGCAGTACCCTAACAAACGGGCCACGGGCCGCGCACCATTTTTTTTAAAAATTTGTTGTCAAGAGGACCGCCAGGTAGCATCTCCGCGTACGCACCTCCTGCTACGCCCTCCTGCGTCACTCCCCAGCGTCCAGAATTGGGAAGGAATGAGGATAGGGGTAGGGTTTAGGACACTTCACTGAGGATAGGGGTTGGACTAGCCCTTGTGAAACAGCCAAACTCGTTTTGTTGGAACAAATTTCACTTGAGATTGGACGGGAATTGAACCCGGACCTCAGTAGTGAAAGGCTAGCGACTTCGCTATATGCCACGAGTGAGCAAAATCTTTCCTTCCTCTTCCCTGACTTATTCTCTCCCCTTACTTACATACCCACTTTGTAGTGTCCGCCAGAGCGGGCGCTTCCGAAATCCCGCCGGCGGCGCCACGGGCCACGAGACATCCCGGACCGCCGCCAGAGGGAAGCCGAAGCCCCGTCACCACGGCTGAGCAACCCCCCTCCCCCCTCCAGCTAAAGAT
Organism: Teleogryllus occipitalis; assembly: GCA_011170035.1. Taxonomy (NCBI): domain Eukaryota; kingdom Metazoa; phylum Arthropoda; class Insecta; order Orthoptera; family Gryllidae; genus Teleogryllus; species Teleogryllus occipitalis. The sequence continues at coordinate 72,113 of BLKR01000521.1, forward strand.
GGTGGAATAGACTTTGTGACTCGGGAGAGCAAAATGCGGAGCCACGAAGAAAGCCGAGCGGAGCCGAACGTTCGGAGAGCTTGTACTCTTCCCGAAACTCAAGTCATTTACATTGGTTTGGAGTTGGAATCAGAAGTTTTCTCGCGGAATTGTGAGGCTTCGGTACGCGTGTCCAAGTTGAGGACGAGGTTCGGACCTTCAGCCCTCGCGTTAACATAAAACATGTTTGTTAAGATCCCCGTTAACATAAAACATCCAACGCGTAATTACGAACGCATTTTTTGCGAATACTCATCTTAAAAATCATTTGGGTGTATGTTTGTGTTGGAGGAAAGCCACCATTTTCTTTCATCCTGTTTGGTTAATTCACGTTAACGACCGTTGTAAAATAAGAAAATTAAATTTCTGACAAACGTTGAAGTCTTCGTGCCATGGGAGTCAGATCGGTTCGCTCGACAACTCCGCTCGGCTCGCTGGCCTGTTCGGCTATCTTCGCTTACATTCGTGGCTTCGCGTTTCGCTCTCCCGAGACACAAATGGGGAATAAAGCAGTCCTCCCTTTCCGAAGGGGGGCCACCAGCGTCGACGCCCACGCAATTGTTTTCCGAATCTGAAGTAGCGAACTTGCAGTAGTAACTTACATTGTAAAACGTGCTTGAACTTGGACAATCTTTTGGTCTCGGATATTGTATTTTGTACGACATATAAAGCATTTTCATTTTGAATAAAAAATATTATTTGATGTATAATAAAGATTTCCAAAAATACTTGGACATTTTCCATTACTTTTATCAAATTTGGCAATTTTACATATTTTATAAACATATTACATTATTTCATAGGTAGCACTATCTGAAATTTCTTCTGGAAGTTTATGAACTAAGTGAATTTATATATATATATATATATATATATATATATATATATATATATATATATATATATATATATATATTAATATTTTTATAGAAAAAAGTTTTAATCAATTTTTTAACCAATTATATTATGACAAAGTTCATATTGGAAGCAAAGAAATAAAATAAATGTCCTAAACTGACTATTTTCTTAATTTAAACATGAAAAAAAGTTGTTTTTTTTTGCTGTAAGTACTAATTATGTGGATATTTTAGCTTCATATTTTTAAAATAATAATATTTTTTACATCCAAACATGTGGCAAAAATCTGAGGCGAATTGCAAACTAAAACCAGACCCCCCCTCCCCCCTCCCCTGTCTGGTTAGAGCTATAATACTCTTTTATGAGATTACTAACTTTGTTATTATGTTTGTAAGAATTGTTGATACTAAGTGTTGAAAATATTTTTTCTGATATTATTTATCATTTGCACAACATGCTGTCATACTTTAGATAGGGTATAGAAATATTATGTATTGAAACGAAAACATGCAGGTATTGGGCCCAAGTTACATTGATAGAAAACATACAAAAGAAAAGAAGATTAGGCATTTTAATTTTTAATGCACATTACTTTTTAAAAATATCTACATTTTGAAGAGTGCTAGATAATCATGACTGGATAAATTTTACTCTCCAATATATTTTGAATACATGTGATTTTATTAACAAATAATAGCATTAAGAGTTTGCCAAATAAGAAGTGAACAGTAAGCAATCTTTTCCCCGCTTACAATACACAGTGATAAAATTTTAAATTGTAGCATACATATATGTAATAAATTGGAATACATTATAGTTGTTTCTACAGAACACTTAACACTCTCTAGATTCTAAGGGACAAAAAATATAATAGAACACAACATACTTTTTTTTAATATATATCTGGATAATTATTTTACTTTTCACATTCTGAAATGTATTTCTCAGGATAAATTTTAAATATTGAAAATGTGGTTTCAGTGTTTATAGAAATAAAGTATTTGAATCTGCTATAGAGTATACATTTTAAAACTTAATTTTACAATGTTCTTCTGTACTTTAAATTAATTATTTAAGTGCTAAAAGAACTAAGTAGATTGTATGTAATAGTAACATATACTCAGTTGTTATTACAAAATTATTATACCCTCAATAAAAACCATAATTTCGTTAAATCTGAAAGGGAACATTTTGATTTAGTTTGAAATGGTAACACTCATTTTATTTATTATTTTTGTAAAATGTTTCGTTCTTGTACTCATTGTAAAATAAAACATTTTGTCAAGATTTGAGTATATATCTGTAATTGGGAAATGAAGAAAATTCCAATTCTTCTAGCAAAGGAAGATGCTTAATACATATATCAGTTTTCTGACTTGAAATACCAGAAACTCTCAACATCTTGACAGATACTAATGATTTACATTTGATAATGTGAGGTATTATTAAGTTTCCTTTCATTGAAGAAGTATTCAGTACAAAAGTTGTGAGATGTTTCAAACAGCACATATGCTGAAATCCATTTGGTGTCATTGACATACATGATTCAATCCAGAGACCTATGAGATTTTTGCAAGCTGTAAAAATTGCGTGAAGCATTTGATCTGTGAGACATTGAATATGTCCTAAATAAAGATGTTTGAGATTATTAAAATCATTTTTTAGAAGAACCTCACATATTTCATCAGATAACGACCTATTTAATTGAAAGAGAGCTAGTGTTTCAATACGATTATTTAATGTAAGACTTGGGAAAGAAGTGAGACCAGATCCGTCAATAGATAAATATTTTAAGTTAGTACAGTTTTCAATACATTTGAAAACATATTTTTCCTTCTCTTTGGCTTCTTTCTTCTTCCAATCCCAGTTTAGGAAATACAAAGTTAGGTTTTCAATCACATCCTTCTGCATTTCCAGAAGGTGCGTAGCAGCTTTGTGAGAATTTTTATGTACGAAGAGAACAAGATCTTTGGTTTCTTCAGATGTGGACTCCAATGTTGTGTTGTGATGTTCAGAGACACATCGTTCAGAATTTTTTGAAAGCAGCCTTGATGTGCAGCTCCCCATGACTTTGTCACTTGAATTCACTTGAGTCTCCTACCTGTAAAATAATATTTTTTAGTCAGTACACTACATAATGCTTAAATTGAAAATTTGTTTTGGAATGAGTTATCATATATCACATTAGTGTGATCTGATGTTATTAAGGTAGAGTAAACAGCATGTTTTTCTAACAGACAGGAAAATACAAAGCTGACATGACTGTTTTAATTCTCTTATAAAACAAGTCTCTTTAAAATTATAGATAACAAAAATTTTTCTAATTTATTTATTTTATAACGAGTAAAATTAAAGATTATGCCTGTGTCTTTACAGTCTTCTAACAACATTTCAAGAGCTTCAGCACCATATCTTCAGGTTGTGTTTTCAATTAAGATATTTTAAGAACCAACAGAAGATATCTGTCTACTGGTATAAAGTTACTTTTGTAAGGGAGGTTTAGCCATTTTTTAAATTACCTTATTCTAAAAATTACTGTAGTTCGTGAACATACAAGTGTCAGCTATTAAAATGACTGTTTGTGACAAAAAGATAATTTTAAAAATGGCAATTCTTCCCCCAAGAGTCACTGTGTACCAGTAGATAGAGTTGTCTTTTTGGTTCTTAAAATATCTTAATTGAAAAACCAATCTGAAAAGGGGGTGCAGGAGCTCTCTAAACCTGATGATATATGCAAAAATGATGATACCTGCATAATTTTTAATTCTAGTTCTGGTTATACTCAATGTACAATGATCCTATGAAAATGTTTGTGTTTCCTTTTAAATTACCAAATATGAGTACAGTTTGTGATATTATTTGTTTGTATTTTGAATTCATTATTAATTATTAGTTTTGGCTAAGTATTAGTCTTCATGTAATTAAATGCATTTTGCAAATGATGAAATTTAATAATAGAATATTAAGAACGATTTTAAGGTTCTAACTTTTTTTTCCTTAGATGTGATTTTTCAGATTTAATAGTCTTCACATGAACTTTTAAAAAAATCCTGAATTTAAGTGTTTCTTCTATTACTAGTTACAGAATTATGTTTTGCAGCAATTATTATAGTAATTTTTGAACTATGTGAATAGCATTCATTCAAATACCCATACCATTTTTAATGATGTTGGTATCCGATTAGAGAAACATCCATTGTTTCCTATGTAATCTTAGTAAATATATAAGCAATTATGTGAAATATAAATATAAATGAATTTCTGATGTAATTAAAATTTGTGGATTTGACCCTATAAAATTAGCAATAATATGTAAGTTAGTTATCTGCAGAAATAATTCAATTTGTCATTTGGCATTGAGAGCTACTTTATTATTAACATTGAACATATTAGTCTTCATAATATTATTCTCATTTTCTGATTTGAATTGGGTAGGTCCAATATTGCTTATTCATTCATTCAGTCATTTAAAACTCATTCTGTATATTATTAACTCATTTTTAATATGTGATAAGAAAATACGCTTTCATACAAATACACTTATCAGCTGCACTCATTTTTTTGTTTTCTACAATTTTTAACTTTAAAAATGAATAATTTTTACTTTCTCTCTTACTACATGCGTACATAGTAAAGACAGAGTATTGAAAAGCTGTAGCAGAAAGTGGGATTTTTCATCATAAAATTTGTATTAGAGAGATATTAGAAAATGTGGATAAATCTTGTTCCAATGTGTAGTAAATTACTTCCTCTAACACATTGTGAAGGCAGAATCCCATATTTTGTGTCCTTGATAGTAAACAATTGGTTTATAACAAAACATCAGTCTGCCTTTACTTCTGTGATCTATGCTAGTACCTAAACAGTTTAGACGATTTTCTTCTTAATTAATATTACCGGGTGGCCGGACTCAAGACAGTGCGAATTTGAAACGAATATTTTGATTTTGGGAGGAATTTACACGAAGCATCAACATTTTGAAATTTTTCTCAAAAATGTTACCATATTTTTTATTATTTTGTTTCCTCTGAGGGCAAAAGACGCTTGAAAATGGCACAGGGCTCATTTTCGTTGAACTCTGAATTTTCGAAAATTGTAAAGACAAGATCTTTAAATAAAAGACAAATCTTTAAAAGACTAGGCAAATACTGATCTTCAAAGACATCTTTCAATTAGGAATGGTACAATTTTTCGAAAATGGGTTTCCGCGTAATTTTCCATGAAATATATAATTTTATAATTCTAACGACTTCAAATTTTTTAATTTTTTTTTTTTTTCGAATAGGGCAAAGTACGCAAGGGCATAAAATGGTTCAGATATAATTTCCGTTGAACACTGAATTTTCGATAACTGCAAAAGTTAGAATTAATCTGAGAAAGTATGTGCTGTTGTAACACCACATTCTTTTATTTTCTCACCCTTAGGTCGTAATAAGAGAAAGTAGTGTAATCGTGCACCGGAAAACGGTGAATTTTCGACAGAAAAAGTTATTGCCGGGCTCGGGTAATGAAAAATATTCTTCTATGTGTAGTAAGTTATTCTACAGAGTAGATAGAATAGAACACATGTTTTGTAGATCGATGAAACCCAAATATCGATTGACGGGAAAACGTCTGTCAGTGGCCATCGCAAGCACCTAAACCCTTCAGCCGATTTTCTCCAAAATTAATATTCCTAAATCATTTTAAATAAACTCAAGTTCGTCTGGTTAGAAAAAATATATTTTGATTTGTGTGGGTACTTCACATTAGACTCAAAATCATTTACATAATTTTCTCAAAAATGGCACCAAGTTTTTTCTTCAACTTGGTCTTCGCATATTGTAAAGGACTCTTAAAATAATGGTGCAGGTTCCATTTTCGTTGAACTTCCTGATTTTTTGAAAATTGCCAAAGTTCAAATTTGTTTGGCTTCTTCCTACAACTACAATATTGAAGACAGATTTTTCCTTAATGAAGTCCGTTTTTTAAAACGGATTTAAAAATAAGATCCTGTACAATGTTTCGAAAATGAGTAGCTTTTCTCAACATAATCAATTTTTAAACATTTATTTTCTCAAAAACAGCTCCATTTTTTCTTAAAATTTTCTCCTCGGGTGAAAAAAAAAAGTTAGTCTAATTTCCGGTGAACTCTCCGTATTTTTGAAAACTGCAAAAGGTTAACACTTCAAAGCTACATAATTGAAGAGTTTTGCCTTAAACAAAACTGTTTTAAAAAATCAGTCCATTAAAAAAGGTTGTTCATTTTTTCGAAAAATGAGTCGTTTTTGCGCAATTTCTATTTGAATCTAATGCATTTTATTAAATAAAATTTTTTCTGTAACCGGTCCAAATTTTTTCTTCTGAATTTTCTAAAATTCCGTGTTGGAAATAAAGGGAGTCCCTTTATTTTCAACACGTACGTTAAAATAACGCGTTTTAACTGTCAAACTCAAGTAAATACGTAAGAGTGACTGCTCCGTGTGGCGGTAAAGCACACTTCGAATAAACTGGGTGAACCTGCGTTCAATACTCGGTGCGGAAAAAATGTTTGCTGGTCGAAAACCCTTTTGCGGGTTCATGTAGAAGTATAATTTTGGGGAGCCGTTAAAAATAATGCGAGAAAATAAGTACTGTTGTGACACCATCAATTTTCATTATTCTTCTAAATGAAGACTTCGTTGCATGAAATCGCCCTAGCGTTTTGAACTAGGTAATATTTTCAAGCAACACGAGTTGCCAGAAAGTGAAATGAATTGCCTAATCTTAAATTAGGAATTATTCGAAAAGATTGCTTTCCTATCGGTGGTCATCAAGGAGCTGTTGATCATCAGTAACCATTGCAGATGAGTGACGCATTAAGATGGATGATTCATTGATCAAGATTTACGATCCATTTGTTTTCATTTCGTTTCGTAATAAAAAAAGATGCAGAAAACGAGGAAAATATTTACCTTAATATCGAAGCCAACTCTTTTAAATAATGACGTGTTAACTTGAAGATTAAAGCACAGTTAACTTTAATCAGCACTCATGCTTGGTTTATTGATAGGAAAATGTTATTTTGCGAGACGCGTACGGCAAAAAGCGTACGTGCAAAGCTCTTCCGCTACAAAAGAAAATGCCAAATAAATGCTTTTCTTATATTTTCCCTAAGTTTCGCTGTTAAATTTTTAAATTTTTTATAATATTCTCGTTGATAAATTGTGCTTCATTTTCATTATTTTGTTTCACTAACAAAATTATATCAAAAATATTGTACTTTAGATATCTGGTGAATTTTTTGCAAACCCTCTGTAAGACGGAAACCTGCCAAAACGGAATTTTTTGAAGGAACCGTAGGTTCCGTCTTAGGCGGCTTTACTGCACTACAAAGTTAAAAAAACACACTGAAGCAAAATTAATGAAAATGGCTGCCGCCGCGGATATTACGAATGTTCCCACTAAACAAGTGGTGCAACAACAGCACATAGTTTCCCGCATTATTTCTAAATCTGCAATTTTCGAACATTCAGTGAGTTTAACGGAAATGAGACCTGCACCTTTCTTTTAAGCGTCTTTTACACTCTCCGAAGACTAATAACGTTTTAAGCGATAGCTTTGACCACATACAGGTGTTTCAGCGTCAATAGGTTTTTCGGTATTAATCAACCACAAAACGGATTCTGACCACACAACGCGTCAGAGGAAGTAATTTAAATATACCTAGGAACAAGATGTGTCCACTTTTTCGTCCCAGGACCCGGCTACGGTCTACTCAAGTTTTTCTGTCGTTTCCCGGCGCACAATTGCATTACTTTACCTTCTTACGGAGTAAGGGTGAGAAAGTAGTACTAATATATGAAGATCCTACAAAAATGTCTCTGGTATACTCATTTCAAAATGCCGGACTCGGTTCCTGATACCGCTTCATCCGTCAACATTTCCTTCGTAAGCCGAAGACTCACTTTCTGTATCAGTTACGTAAATAACTATAACGGGTGTGAAAAATGTGATACGCAGGTTGTGATATGAAAATGTGAACGTAAGTTGCGTAACTATTCGGCGTGCGAAATGCGAAAGAGCAAGTAGTGGGGAATCTTAAATATTATACTATTTTAAAACTATTAAAATATATTAGTATTAAGAACGTAAATAACTTAATGGTTGGTATTGTCGAACGGTTTTAAAATACCTTGGCTGATTCTTTTTTACATAACAGAAAAATTTCCTTTCGTGAATAGTATCACAGTCGCAGCGAGGTTTTTTGTAGGAGATTGGCAGAATTACGCCCCTCCGCCGTCTCGTCTCGCCGCTCCGTCAGCGCTGCTACAGCCTGCTGCTCTCGGGCCGCAGTCGCCTCCTGGATCAGCATTAGTTTCTTCCCGTCTACATCCCGCGCCGCCCGCTCGATCCCGTCCCGCGTCACATGGCCACGCCCAGCGAAAATGGAGCCCAGGTGGATTGGGAATTGCATTTAACTGAGGCGCCATCTAGTGGAGTTGCAACAAAATCAACAGCATGAACACTTAGATGCGCCAACTTTCATGGGGATCGGCCAAACGGTGTCGGAGTTTATCGTTCTTGGACAAACCAACATCCATTATATATATATATATATATATATATATATATATATATATATATATATATATATATATATATATATATAGAGAGAGAGAGAGAGAGAGAGAGAGAGAGAGAGAGAGAGAAAGAGAGACAGACAGAGGGAGAAAGAGAGAGAGACAGAGACAGACAGAGAGGGAGAAAAAGAGAGAGACAGACAGACAGAGAGACCTAATTGGATTTATGGAGAACCCGCTTTAGCAACTAATGATAAGTATGTAACTTAATTTTGGAAAATAATATATATTAAAAAGACTTCCACTCGTGAAATTAAAACCAATAGTGTTTCACTATAAATACAAAATGCCCCAATCAGGGCAGTGTATCTTCAGAAGTATGGTGCTTTTTCTATCCGATTTGTCTTACCACTTCTCCCTACTGGCCAATCATAAAACTGTGACTCGTCTATCTTAGGAGGCAGTATACATCGATCGCTACGTCGATGTCCAATAAACCGCATATGTACTATAACATAACTTGTTTGATTTGAACATAGCTTTCAGTTGTTACTTTCAATATTTGGAACTCTATTGGACATAATTTCATTCGTGGAACATTCCTATTAAATATCACTCGTGCTTTGGAAATATTCAGATAAATCCCCTCCTCGCTTAGCGAGTCAGGGATTTATCGACAATTTCCAAAGCCCTCGTGGTAGTACCTAAGATAAATATTCAGGCGACTCCGACCATTACGTACATCACGGATCGCCTCACTTGAATTGAATAAAAAAAAAAGAAAATTATATTTTTTTACTGCTGCGTGACTGCTTGTTATTGCCTTGGATGTGCGCTGCATGCCTCAGCTGGATATGCTCATTCATATGTGCTCCATAACTTACCTGGATCGAGTGGAACGTGGTTACGAGAGAAATATGAAAACAACTGAACGACGCTATATGTTCTCTTATGGAGGTAATTATGAGAGGAAAATATAAAAAGAGATGAAAATCAAGATGGTGCAACCTGGGTCAAATTAATGTCTCGTTAATCAGTTAATAAGTAAATTGGAATTATTAAAACTGGGTAAGAAATAAAATCTGGTATGTACCAGGGGCGTTAACTAGGTGGTCCAAAGGCCCTAGCGCTTTTGTCGCCGCTCAATCATTAGAACACTTAAAACACGTTAGGTGTTTAAATAACCAACTCCATACATAACACTTTGAGAAGTCCCCTTATATAGCTATGGAGACTGCTTGTCTTCCATTATTTGGACTGGGGTTCAAATCCCGAACGGCTCATGTCATGTTCGTAATGAACATAGCGGATTCATAAGGTTCATTTTCACCTGCCTCTCTTTTCACCATTTCTTCAATATAATTTATACCATTTCTTCATAATCACGTCCCCGACAAAACTGTTTATCCATTTTCATGTGTGGCGATAAGTCTGAGACACTGGTATCTCAATAAATACAACATTGACACATTACAGTAGAACGTCGATAATCCGGATTATTTGGTAATGAACCGCTCTGGATTATCAAATTGACCCGATTTTCGAAATAATCCAGTGAAAGGGCTGTGATTTTCAATTTTAAGAAAAACTTACTAAAATTGTTAATTTACTCTAATGGTTACGCAAGTGGAGCGAATGCAGAAAATCATGAATGTACCGGCAATCTGTTTCTTTTTTCAGAAAAGATACTGTTCAGAATTACATGTAAAGACTGCCTTATTTTGGACAGAGTAAATATAGACCTATAACAAAATATGCCATAATATAATTTTATACAATCAAAAGTTGCAATAAAATTATGAAAACGCGTCGACGCTTGTAAGGAGAGATAGTTTAATTGCTCATTAGAATAGTTTAATTCACGACCACACTGTTAATTTTAAGAACAGTCAAGTGTGTTATCACTTAAATTATGAATAATACTCTTCAATATTTAACCTTAGTAAGCCCTGAAGCGAGAACAAAAAAGCTCCGAAACTTTGGCAAACCAGGAGTTAAATGAAGTGACCAACACCCATTAACTATTCCTTGGATGTACGTAAATACAGTACTCACTTCACGCCATTTCGTTTCGCTTGGATCGAATGCGGGTTACGGACGGGTCGGATGTTTGACGTCCGATAGCATTTCTTCCTCAAGCGCATACGTACCGCTCGCCTGCGCGCCGACAGCGGTACCTCACCGCCGAGCGGATGACGTGCTGTCGGGACCAAGTGGACGGGATGGACAGGGGGGACGAAGGCGGCGCAGTGTTGCCAAATACCTCCGACCAGTTACCCCCACATGGCATAAGGAAACACACTGAAATTTAAAATAAACATTAAATAAATAAATATAATGAGCAATTTTCACATTATTTATATTTATATTCTTAAAGAAACATCAGTCTCTAAAATGTATGAGCCTGATGATGACAATATTAAGAAATCGTCGAAACATTGTATTTTAAAGATCTGCATGGAAATTAATGTGATTTTTTAAATTATATTTTTAAAGCCAACATAAAAGTGGATCATATTTATTTAATGATTAAGATTGGCCAACAATAAAAAGTTTAATTTAATATAAACCACCAAACTACTAAATATTCTAAAAATACTTAACAGATTACAACAGTTAATTATAAAAATGTTTTTAAATATATTTTTAAACATATATGGCAGTAAAAAAATAATTGACAGAAATTATAAAATTCAATTCAAATATTATATGTACTAACTTAAAATCACAGATCTTGTAGGAAAATATTTTTTATAAAAACAAAATAACGAAATCAAATCAAATTGAGTCCGCAATGTACAATCTGCTCATTCTTATTTCAGACATTAAATCAACAACACTTACGTCATAGTTTTGTGCCTCTTGCATGTTTTCGTTGTTAAACTTTTTTAATATTGACGAAGTTGGTACGAAATTTTGACGAACTACCAAACAAGGCACCCACGTCAAATGTAACTAAATGTATTTACTACACTTCGTTATGTTTGAATTAAACCCGCATTAATCGTAAGGAACTCTTTTTTCATTTGTGATTGCACAATGATTATTTTTTTAAAAATAACATTCAAAAAACTCAATGAAAATCTCCCAACAAAAGAAAGTAAATAAAGTTGCCCCTGTAACTCTCACTAAAGACAAAGAAACTAAATTTAGGGGGGAATCCCCGAACCTGGTACCACTGAGACGATGACGGCGGCCCGGGGCTCGGTAGCAGGTACGGCCGATGCCGGGCTCCAGGGCAGGGCGTGCTTGTAGCGTGGCGCGGGCGAGGTGAGGCGGGGCGAGGCGGGGCCTGGCGGAGCCGTGCCGGGCGTCGGGTCATTGCGAGGCGGGGCGCGGGTAACCGGACACCGATGGCTGGCTCGCCTCACGTCGCCAGACATTTGACTTCCTCGTAAACGCCTTGCGAAGCAGTATCCTCGCACCTTTTTCTTGGTACTCCCGGGGGCCGTGAGGGGGGGGGGCAAGTCTGCTCCGCTTACACGCTCCACCGCTCGTGCAAGCCTACCGGCTGGCACGAGCTCTGCGGAACATGATTTTCTTTCTTAGATATTGAGACAATAAACAGCTGGGTAGTGAGTGATTATCACGGTTTCAGCGCTTTATCTGCTATGTTCATTATTAGAGCCAGGATGCTTATGACGTGTCATATATTTTTCTTTGTATTATTTCCATGGAAAATATAAATTAAGCATGATTTTATCTATTTGTAACCTTGAAATGTAATGTACTGATGTAAACACAATGAGGTCGCTGATGACCTGAGCTGTTATAAAGCGACCATAAATAAACAAATTTAAAAAAACAATTTCCCTATGCTTCTGGAACGAAATTACCGTTCAATAAATTTATTTTAGGGTGTGAGTGCGCGAAGCCCTTCCTATACAGGAAACGGGTGCATATCGAGTGTTTTGGAACTGGACACGTAATTTATCCTTCTCTGGCTCCCAATCAAATAAAAGATAAATGTTTTCCAAATTTCTACTGCCAGTGGGAATGCAACCTTCCTTATTTATAATAAAAAATTTGCTAAGCCTCGTTGCCGCCTCTCCTGGCTAATACAAAAACATTTCACAATACAACACAGGAACACATACGGAAACATATACGAGTATTTTATCCTTAAAACAAATAATATTTACACATAATATTCACACATTACAATTACAGAACTCATTCACACGAGCACGCATTCTTTTCCCTTATTAATGGCCATTTATCTTTGAAACTTTAAATATTTCCCCCTACAACAATAGATTTATTGGCCTTCTCATAATGTCGAGTCAATTGAAACTAGAGGTGCTACAGAATGGCACAGATTTTCTCGTACCAATTTTTTCTAATTTTCTTTGTGTGGTCTGGCTTTAAGGTCTTGCTCATTTCTCTGGCCAGCTGCCTTCTATCGTCGCCCAAAGTACAGTTTTGGACATTTTCTCAACTGTTTGCTTTCCTAAGAGTAGAACCGAAATATTACTTCCAAGAATATTAAAGACTAAAAAATAAAATTAGAACATTTGTTTTTGTCATTTCGAGCTTATAATTTACTATAGGCATTTGTATATTAAGCAACAATGTCACAAATTAATTTATTTCCCCTCATTTTAATTTTTTTAAATAAAAAAGTTGTACTAAATTTAGATATAAGTGCAATGAAGTATATTAATTATTTTCCCCGTCAATTGTGTATTTTAATTGTTTATCCCCTGCTTATGACTTTCTCGTATACATACGTATATGCGGAGTAATATATGTAATATAGAGAAAGTTATGTAATGTTGCGGAAAATCAATTTCGAGATTTCAACGGAATACACGTTTTGGGATTCCCTAATACCAAAAGAGTGTTGTTGTTGCTTCTGCCCGCAGGGGTCCATTTGCACACCATTCGTATGGAATATCTTAATAAAGAATATCTCAATAAAGAATTCAGTGGGAAATATAGTTATTCAAATTATCGTTTCCATGTTGTCGCGGCAGGAATTATTATTGCTTGACGAAGGACATCACGGATAAGAGCCCAAAATGTATTGCTTATTTATCCTTGAAAATAGATTTTATTACATGGGAGTTTTTTTAATTCAACATTCAAGTAGCATATGACTTAATGTAGAGATCATTGAATTTGGAAAATGTGCACAGAATTCACTTCGCCCCATAGCACGTCATACGCAGTTTTAACTATTTTTTTGACGTAAAATAAATAGAAAAATAATAGATTACCTTCTTGCTATTTTAAGAGAGGCGGGTGTCACGACAATAGGTTATGCGAATGATTTGGCAGTCGATGTACTTGGCAAAAGCTGCAAGAAGTTGGAAGAACGATCTCCTCCAACCTCTCCATACAATTTAAGTGGTGCAATTATATAAAATTAAAACTCTCAATTGCAAAATATCTGAATTTATACTATTAAGGCCCACTTTTCACATAATATTTCCTACTCGTATATGAAAGAACCATTAAAGATACCAGACGTGCAAGATATCTAGGAACCTGGCTAAATTCAAAACTCATATTTCTGCCCCATATGAAAATTATGAAAAAAAAAGAGCTTGAAATTTGTTCTATAAACTTAGAGGCATATGTCAACAGATAATAAAACTAAAGAGACCAATGCTTAAAATAATTTTTAGGAACGCGTTCTGCCAATCATAGGATACGGAGCAGTAGTATGGGCACAGAAAGCTGGACTTACAAGAATAAGTAATGGATTCAATAGTGCACAGCGCTTCGCAGTACTAGCAATCACAGGCGCCTACAGGCTCAACCACGAGCCTTCAAATTATAGCAGGTTTCTTTCCATTAGAACTGGAACTGAGAAAACTCGCAGCAAGACGCGCTATACAAAACCAGGAAACTGTGGTAATAGTTCTTTAGACGCAACTGAAGACATGAGAAACTAGTGACGCTAAAACAGGACGTTTTTTCTCCCCCGTATTTTCGCGCAAAATTACGCGGAAAATATGCAAATTTTCGAAAAAATTGTACATGACCTTATTTTAAAATATATCTGTAAGGAAGGACTTTACGGGGGGAAATTTTGGACTTTTGAATTTTCGAAAAATTGTGTTTTTTAACGAAAATTGGTCTTGAACCATTCTATTAACGTCATACACACATCCAACAACAAAATGTAATAAAAAACGATGGAGCCATTTTTGAAAAATTCGAAAATGTCCCAGAGGCTTTCTGTAAAGTACCCCCAAAATCGAAATATGTTTCAAATTGATGGGGCCGCGATATCAGACATCGTTTGAGGAATATCGATTTCGGAGAAAATCGACTGAACGTTTTAGCTGCGAACGTTGTTCACGGACGGACAGACAGACGTTTTGCAGTCATTCGAATTTTCTCTACCAAGGACCTAGAAAACACGGACTCAAGCTACACCACGTGTTAGAGGATTTTTTTTTTAAATTTAGCAACTGGATTTATCCCCGTTTTCGTTATCGGGGCCCTGTACGAGTCTTTTTGCCGAATATTCGCCGTTTTTCGCGCATCATTACATAACTTTCTCTCTACTCCGTAGGGAGAAAGTAAAAAGAAGCTGAGCGCCAGAAGGGCACGCATGACAGGAAGGATGATAAAAAATGTATGTCAAATCTTCCATTCACTGTACAGGCTAAATGGTTCAAACCATCGAGAGAAACGGTACTATTCTTAATTGGCCACTGATTCTTTTTCGAGTATCTGCATAGAAGAAACCTAACAGGCAAACCCCACGTGTCCATATGGAATGTCAGACGAAAATGTTGCATATGTCTTAACTGAATGTGAGTTACATGCAGTGCAATGCCTGTCGTTGTGGCATAGTTCAGAAATTCTACCTGATGCAGCTGCGACCAACTAATCAAAGAAATACATTTTGGGATATTTTGAAGGACTATGTTTAAAAACGTATATCAATATTCATATGTATACAAAACATCAAAGCCGCCTAGTGCGGCTGTCCGCATCAGAACCAAGACGAGTTGCGGAAACAAGAGCAAGTGGACACGAGACGAACCACCTACCTTCCCGTGGCGACGGACGTCAGCCTGCATTCGGTGACGAAAGCTGAAGGGTCCTTATGACGATGTTGACCCCTGCTGCCGTCATCGAAGTGGGTGACCAACAGGTAGATGCTCTTAAAGCATAAATACTGCAACACAGACATTTAACACAGGACAATAATAATACACGTACTTACAGAACAGAATTCCTAATTACTAGAGACCGGAAAAATACATAGAATGAAACGTCAAAATATGTACATAAATATGTAAATAAAACTTAAGAATATGTAATAAATATATAAAATCGGATATAATATGTAATATTAAAATACACAAATTATAAAAAACATTAACCTAATTCAAAATTACATTTATCACAGATTTCCTAAACAAATTTTAAAAATAATTCAAACCTTTTAAAAAAATCATTGAAGAGTACAAGTTGATGCACGTTTTGCTCTTTACAACTTTCCCGTCAGTAATAAAAGCTTCATCTACAGCTATCCAGGGCCATAGTTTGGCAGCCAAACTAGACGCAATAGATGCCCTCGTACAAACTGGCGATATCTACGTCCAGCAAATAATCACCGCTGCGTGCAGCATTCTCAGCGAATCGTTACGCATGGGCGATCGCCGAAGTTTCTCGGAAATCGCATTTCGTGATACTTTTCACACCTAAAGATGAAAATGATCTCCGTCGCGTGCTTGTCCTTTCACTGAGAAAACTGTAGCTGGTGCGCCGGACTGTAAAATCATCCGACCGAGTCGTAATGTAACACACATAGAGTCGACAGCACTTACTAATTATGTAGGTAAATATTAGGATTTTTTTAAAAAAATACTTCTTTTCATAAGAAATATGTAATAAAATTGGAGAAAATTTATAGCTTAAAAAATATTTTGTGAAAATAGCGAAAGATATAAAATATGTAATATAGTACTAAATATGTAATAATATGTAACGAAAAAAATTGATACTGTGTTAGGATGGCGACGATTCGCCAAGATTTAAGTTTTGAGAACGGTAAGTAGAAAGACAAAAAATATGTAACTACATAAAAATTCGGTCTCTACTCATGGTACTCTACCGTGCACATCGAGAACACGGAACAATGCCCCCGTAAGAGCGAAAGCTCAGAGGCGGGGTCTAAACGCATATCTACACATGTCTGTCTGTCCGTGTGTTCGTAGGCTAAATTAGCTTTCTAAAATAATAAGTTACTGCTTCAATTTACCATTATTAATTAATTGCAGTTAAGAAATTAAAAGAGAATTAATAACAAAAGTCAATCCGTCAAGAGAGTTTTCGGTATCAAGGGCTCACAAAACATAGATTCTGACTACACAACGCTTTCGAGTAAGTCATTTACTGTATATAGGGACAAGATGTATCTACTTTTTTGTTACCACGGCTAGGCAATAAGAGTTTTTGTGTCGACAATACGCCCTTTTTTCACAGCATTACAATACTTCCTCTGTACAGTGTAAGTAACGCATGGCGCAACAACAGCTCATACTTTCTCGCATTTCCCCTTCCAAAATTCAGAAAGTTCAACGAAAATGAGACCCGCGCCATTCTTTTAAGCGTCCCTACTTCTATCCGTAGGAAAAAAATTGAAGAACAATTTTGGGTCAAGAAGTAGGGACGCTTAAAAGAATAGCGCGGGTCTCATTTTCGTTGAACTGTCTTGAATTTTCGAAGGGGTAAATGCGAGAAAGTATGTGCTATTGTTTCGACTTATAATTTAAACAATTTTCCATTTGGAGTTTATTATTTCAAAATCCTTCTTCTAAAGTAAAACAAATGTGTAATTATTTCATGTAATCTAGCTAAATACCTACATAATATTTTACAAGATTTTGTTTTGTATTTTTTGTTATTAAAAAGATAAAAGGTTTATTTCTAATTATTTACAATTTTCCCCAAAAATACGAATGTAAAAATCGGAAATATTGAAATATTATGGAATTTTTTTACCACGTATTATCACAATTATAACAATTACGCACGTTTAGGGGGATAGTTATCAAGTGTTAAAAGGTTGTATGACAGGCCCTATTTGTTAACTCGCAGGCTCAAACGCAACCCGCGGCATTTATTTTTGATGTTTCCAAGCTGCAGGTCGTGATATGATCTGCGGGTTGCATCATTAAACGCATATGAGCCATTCCACGTCAAATCGCACAAGAGTTAACACGACTGTTTTTTAATGCACGATATCGTTTTCTCAAATCTGGACATAAAAAAGTTACACTTTTTTTATTTGCCCGAATATTAATTATTTGAGTACTTATGCCCATATTAAATTTTGAAATTTACGCGAACATCGCAAAATATGATCGACTGATGCTCCAAATGTTCTTAATATAAAAATTTCTGGTTTATTTTATTTAATACTTTAAAATGTTCATTTTATTCCTCTGTAAATTAATTTTCAAAAATTAAATATTTCATTTAAAAATTGTTTTTAATGAAAATTTCTACATGAACACGATGAGATAAAATTATTTTTTAAAAATATAGGCGTATTACTTGTTCAATTTTCTGTCAAATACAGCAGAAAAAGTGGGCTCTCTTCACATACAGTTCTAAAAAATCAATTGTAAGTATGACGGTGCACTCTCCGTGCTCATGCACTGACGAATTGCGTTCGGACAGTCTTTGATCCAAGAACAATAAAGAGAATTGCTGAAGAAAAATAAAAAGAATGGGCGTCTGCCTGATAACGGTTTCAAGGAATACTAGTCTCACATGTTCACTCTGCCCCCAGAAGGAATGGAGGCAGAGAAACGAATTCAACGTATAATGGTATAACGGTTAGCGTACCGGGCTGTTGTACCCAAGTTTGCGGGTTCAAACTCGACCGAAGCTGTGGATTTTTAAAGTCGAAAAAATCCTTGATACGCCTTCCTTCGGATGGGGAAGTAAAGCCCGCTGTCCCATGTAGTTGATTTACTGCGTGTAAAATATTCTTAAGCCTAAAAGAAGCCTCTGAGTTAAATTCAAATCGTCTGTTTCGTTGCACCTTCTTTCTCCGCTAGATGGTGAAAGGAGCGTAGCGAAATTTGCGTGGTCAGACAGAAGAGCAGGCCTGATGGCCCGAGTCTCGCCACGTAAAATAAGGACTTAAATTAACTTAAACGAATTCAACTACCGCTTTTGAATAATAAAGAATGAATGAATTGCAGAATAATTTAAATTTTGATAAATTCAAGCGCATATTTACAATTTGAAACATGTGTTTAATGACATATTAATTGTGAAAAATATATATTTTAGTGGGAGTTGCATCGTGTTTGTTTGCAAGAAATATTTGCATGTGGAAGATACTAAACATATTACGAATAAAATATTAGAAGAAACTGACAAAGTCATCAAAACATTACTTCCCACGAAAAGTAAAGACAGGTATGAGATAGAACACAGCATGTATAAATTGGGAAATTGGGACAAAACTAGTCACTTCCGACACAGTTTTTCTACAGCGTCCGTTTTAGAACGGGTAAACCCAACTGACATTTATATTTTTTACATCTGTAATCCTGTGACCAAATGTTTCACATGTAAAACATTTAATTGATTCACATTAAATATTTTATATTGTTCCACTAGTCAGCTAGCTTAACATTTACTTCGCCGATTTAGTTTTATTCATTGTTTATACGTAGTTGTTGTAATTATGTAATCTGTGATGTACATTTTTGTTCATGTTTCACAGCCGACTGGAAATATCTTGGCTACGTTTGTGTTATAGTTTTCGTTTAGTTAACTAAATACGATCATTAATTCCATGAAAAATCGTTGATTATCTCTATGTTAATAGCAAGCGTGCAATTAAAATTCCACCGTGTAATTAAAAATTCACACCTACCAATCAGAATTCAGAAAATCGTGTAATTAAGAAACTATAGCACAGACGTAGTGAATGTATTTGCAGTCTGCCATGAAACATGAACAAAAAAGTACATCACATATTACGTACCTACAACTACATATAAATGACGAATAAATAAAACTAAATTGGGGATGTAAATGTTAAGCTAGCTGACTTACGGAACAGCATAAAATATTTAACATGAATATATTAAATGTTTTACATGTAAGACATTTGGTTTTAGTATTACGAATGTAAAAAATGTAAGTCAGTTGTGTTTACCAATTCTAAAAAGCATGCTCTACCCTGTGTCAGAAGTGACTAGCTTTTTTCCAATATATATATATATATATATATATATATATATATATATATATATATATATATATATATAATATTGTATTCTCTTTCATCTCTGTCTTTACTTTCCGTGGGAAGTAATATTTTCATGACTTTGTCAGCTTCTAATATTTTATCCGCATATGTTCAGTACCTTCTAGTATTGGTAAATGTTTCGTGGAAACAAATACAATGCAAGACCCACTAAAATAGATCTTTTTCAGAAGCAATACTACGAAATGAAATGCATGCCGCGGATGGAAAAGATGAGCTTGAATTTTTTAAAACTTGAATCATTCGTAAATGGAAACGAAAAAATATTGAACGTAACATGTGTATAAAGGGGGATAACTGCACTCGTGGTATATAAGAAAACTCGCTCCTATCGTCGCTCGTTTTCTTGAACATATCATTCATGCAATTATCCCCTTGTTTATACACTCGTTTCGTTAATTATTATAATTAAACGATTTGTCTCCTTGTACTTAATTCTGACTGGTAGGTGTGGAATTTTAATTGCACGCGTGTTATTAACATAAGAGGTAATCAACGATTTTTCATGGAATTAATTAGTGTTTAGTTAACTAAACGAAAAAGAAAAAAAATAAGTACCTGATGTGCAGATATGACTTTCTTCTAAAGTGTCTTCAGCTTTGTTATTTTCTGTAAACAGATTGATCTGAAGATGTAACTTCAACTACTGTTTTTTTGATCAAGTAAATACTTTGTATGAAATAGTGTTAAAGCATTTATACTGAGCTGTAGTAAACCAGCATAATTTGATGGGAAAGTTAAAAATGCTCTCGCTTTTCTAACTGATGAAAAATCTCGCTTATCTTTCTGTTTTAAATTTTAATGTTAAATTATTTCATGATAATTTATTATTTTGATATAATTTTAATATATTGTATATACAGAATGTTCTCAAGGCTTGTCGGGAATTAAAAAAGAAATTGAAATGAAGCACTGTTATACACCCTGTGACCCTCAGAACTGAGGTTTTCAAGACTGACAATTTTCTTTAGTATGCTATGCACTAATGAAATAGTTATTTTTATATTAAGTGAGTGCCATCGACCTATCGGTCTCGGCAAAAAAGAAAAAAACTCAATTTCGACGAATCATGCCTTAGGTATTTATGAAAATAACTTACCATCAGTTGAGAAATTGGTGTACATCTACATGAGATTGGATGCGAGTTTTCGGAATATTTGTTAATAGTTACCTACTAAGTATGTATTAACAATAAATAAGTTAATAGTTATTGTGATGTGTTCAATAATAGTTAAAGTTGTTTGGCCATTCACGTGTGCTTTAATTTCTTACTTCTCTTATAACCTACCTACCGTGCACATAAATCTTGATCGGTCTGTGACGTCACTGAGAAAAAAGTCTTCCAATCACGGTGACACATTTTTCAGATGTTTTAAGAAAACACGAACTTTACGCATCAGTATGACCACATAGAGACTCACATTTTTATACGATCGTAGACGAATATATTATCGCATTGTAATGCAGTATATTTTGTTTCTCGTTACGAAGTAGAGAGAAAGTTATGTAATGCTACGCGAAAAAACTGCGAATTTTCGCAGAAAATCTCTAATTACAGGCTCTGGTAACGAAAAAGTGAATAAATCCAGTTGCTAAATTTAGAAAAAACTCTAACACGTGGTGTAGCTTGAATGCATGTTTTGTGGGTCTTTGATACCGAACAATCGAATGACAACGAATCGTCCGTCCGTCTCTGAACCACGCTATCGGCTAAACCGTTCGGCTGATTTTCTCCAAAATTGATGTTCTCCAATCGGCTTATGTCGCGGCCCCTTGTATTTGAAAACAATATTTTAATTTTAAGGGATACTTTACATGAAGCCCCTGGGACACTTTCAAAATTCGTTTTTGATTTAATGTTCTTGTTGGATGGTGTGAAGGTCGTGTAAGAGAGTAGTGCATATCTCACATTCGTTGAAAACTCTGATTTTTCGAAAATTGTAAAAATATATATAATTTTTTTGACGTCCTCCTACAACTACAATTATGAAGACAGACAAATTTTCCCTTAGTGAAATGTTCCTTAAAGATAGATTTTAAAATCAAGTCGTGTACAATTTTTCGAAAATTTGTAATTTCGCGTAACTTTGCATGAAAGTATGGGCGAGAAAGAACGTGCTGTTTTATCACCATTTTGAATAGTCTCCGTAACCCCCTTAAATTAGACGAAATATATACTTAAGTATATTCAAAATAATATTAAATATATTAACTTTATAAATATTTCAAAATTATCTGCAAAATTTAAGTCTGTTGGAAGCAACGATTTTTGTGTGAGAATGTAATAAAATTCAATGGCGAAATTTCTATAATAAATTCTCCTTACAGAGAGAAGATAACTACATGTTTCATTACGAAATAGTTCAATAGGGAAGTTAACCCAAACTTAATTTTCACTTTTCTTTTGCAACTTTCTGTGAAATAAAATATTTAAAAGGTTGTTAATGTAAAAAATCCGTCGTTATTCGTCTTAAATTAAAGTTCTTTGGGGAGAACTTTAATTTAAGAATCATTGTATTTCTTTTCTCTTCTTGATCGTCATCATCAGGATGTGAGGGATTATCTTGGTACAGAGAAGAGATTTCAATGTTGTTTTTTTTAAATCATCTTTATTTCTGATTTCAATAATTATACACAACATGCCTTATTGGCTTTTGAAATCAGTCTAGCCTGCCATTTTCCCTTTGATATAAGTGGAAATAATTAACAAAGATGTGTAGATTGCTTGACAACTTTACGAGAAAAAAGTAACCTTTAACTGACAAAAACTGTGAAATTGAGACTACATTTAGCTTGTACTCAATACTGGAAGGTTCGATGGTAATTTAATATCATGGATTAAACAGAATGACGTTGAAAGAGAAATATATTAAGCTGAGTAATGTAGTGATCGTATTTCAACTTTTTACAAGAAGAAACATGACGCATTTCCTATGCATTGTGGTAATATGAATCCCAAGCGTATTAAATTAGAATTGTCTTGTGGCTTGTCCAGAAGACCTGCAATGAAGTAGAACGTTTCTTCTACACTTTTGGTTTGGCTGCTAAATATTTCAATTCTGTACAAATGAATTTAGAGCTTTTTACGTACCTAACTATAAAATGTACTGCATCAAACCCAATGTTTGTTTACCAATTTCTGGTTAGATTTTTTAGAACAAGAGCTTAATAACAACAAATATTTTTTCTGGAAGAGTGTATCTTTCTCCTTTGAAATATTTCACCTAATTTTTTCTTCAAAAATAATATCAAAAGTTGATAAAAATTAAAATAAAATAATCTGGTATGGTAAAAGAACTTGGCTTCCGAAGTTCTTTTCAACGGTATTCTGTTGATAATCTGTCGAATCTTCCGATATCCTGTCGATATCTTAATTTAGAAGTCTGTGTACATTAATGTTCGTACAAAAACATCATGAGAGTAACAAACTTCACAGATGTGTATGCAAAGGGTATCTAAGAGAACAAACAAATGGAAATGAAAATTGAATTGATATTTTTATAACCATCAATAATAGGTATTATGTCAAGTTCTGAAATTTTTTGTATCCGTAATATGCGTTGATTTTGGATATTTCTTGAAACGTTGAACAAATTACATGTAGTTTGCGGCATTCTTCTTTGAGAGCAATTGTTTCTTCAGGAGAAAACAATTTCTTTTTTTCGTAGTCTAATCGCATAGTTCCACTGATGCGTAGAAATAATTTGAAATACATCGACGGACTACCAAAAATTTCCATCACAGATAATGTCCAGTGATCTGAGCAATTTTCAAGAATTAACACATTCTTTGTACGTAATATTTCGAAACTTCCTGCACATTTTCCTATGAAACAAATTGTGTAATATCGTCTGAAGTTCTTCCACTTGTTTTGCATTATTCGACCCTTCCCAAGTATTTAATTTTCCGTCAGCAGTAGCAGATTGTCATTGTAAGAAGGTTTGATACATGGGGTGAATACTATTTGTGAGTCTTTTAGGCATAGTTTGTGCTGTTTTTTGGTGTCGTTAGGACTGAACCCAGCACAGATCAACGTTGGTAAAATCCTGAAGACTCGTGGGAGGTGATTCTCCGGAATGTGGGAAGAAACAAGGACAAGTGAGACGATTCACAAGGTAGCAGGATTGGACGAAATACAGGAAGCAGGAGACGGGCAAGGAGAGGAGGTGCAGGAAGAACCATCTAAATCAGTGAAAAAAGGGCAAGAGCAAGAGGAAGATGAAGAGGAGCAATCATCAGATGATGAAGAATGGTCCTGCAGAGGAGGAAAATTCAATGAAGGGGGAACACAGAGGAAGGAGGGAAGAAAAGAGATGGTGCTTGGTTCAGCAAAATAAGAATGAGATAGAAAAGGATGTTCGAAGTTGGATGGAAGAGCATCAGGATAAGGAGGTGGAAACGAAAATGGGAGAGGAGAAATATTCCAGAAAGTTGGAAAAGGCAGAGGAGAAAACCAAAAAGAAGTGTACAATGTGAGGTGAGGAGGAAAAAAGATGAAAGAAGGATAAGGTACAAAATGAGGAAAAAACAAGAAAGGAAAAGACAACTGAATGAATGAAGGAGACAGAGGATATGTAGGAGGTGGTAAAAAGAGAAACGAATGTGGAATAGGAGCAAACCCCAAAGCAGTGGATGGGAAAGAGAACGTCGTGAATGTATCAGATTGGGGAGGACATGCCATAAATGGAGGAATATGGTGAGGAAATATAAATTGCAAAGGTGGTGTAGCAAAAGTGATAAATGGTGGAGGTGGAGGAGAAAATGAGGGAGGTGGAACAGAAGATGGGCGAGGTGGAGGAGTAAATGAGGGAGGTTGAGGAGAAGATGGACGAAGGGGAGAAGAAGATAGACGAGGGGGAGGAGAAGATGGGGGAGGTAGAGGTGGAAGAGAAGATGGACCAGGTGGAGGAGTAAATGAGGGAGTTTGAGGAGAAATTGGACGAGAAGAAGATGGACGAAGGGGAGGAGAAGATGGGGGAGGTAGAGATGGAAGAGAAGATGGACCAGGTGGAGGTGTGCGTGGCAAGGATGGGCTGGGTGAAGGAGGAAGTCTGGTGTATGGAGGAGGGGAAGGACGTCCAGTGTACGGAGGAGGGGGAAAGAAACTGGTGTACGGAGGAGGAAATCTGGTATAAGGAGGAGGGGCAGGAACAGAAACCAATTGAAGAGGGTGTGACGGGGTTGCCTGAAAGTGAACAGGAACGGGAGAGAAAACGATGGTCACTGAGGGTTTCAGCGGCATCCACCGACCAGAAAGAGGAGGTGGTGGTGGAGGAGGAGGAGGTGATGGAGTGAGAGAAGGGGAAAGAGAGGGGGTAGAAGGTCGGCGCCTGGGAGGCAGTGCTGGAAGGCGCCCGCGTGGACCCTCTGGCTCAGGGCGGCGATACCGCCTGTGCGAGACAGGAGGAGATGGAGGTGGCGGAGGCGAGGTAGAAACACGGCGCCGGTCTCGGTTTCGACGATGGTTGGGCGGCATCACCGGCTCACGGCGCCTACCGCGACAGCCCCAGCCAGGAGAAGAGCGGGGCCTGGGTGACCATGGTGGGCGGTGGCCACGTGGCATCACCGGCCGACGCCGGTGGCAGCCCCAACCAGGAGGAGATGGTGGTGGGGGAAGAGAAGAGGTAGAGGGGCGGGGCCTGGATGACATCATCGGCTCAGGGCGGTTACCTCGGCAGTTCCAGCCCCGAGGAGTCTGTGGAGGGGGAAGAGAAGAGGTAGAAGGGCGGTTACCACGGCAGTTCCAGCCACGAGGAGTCTGTGGAGGGGGAAGAGAAGAGGTAGAAGGGCTGGACCGGGGTGGCCATGATGGGTGGCGGCCGCCTGGACTGTCCGGCTCAGGGCGGCGACGGCGGCCGCCCCAGCCGGAAGATGACGGTAGAGAAGGATCAGGAGGTGGTGATAGCGGAGGAAGAGGAGCAGAAGGGGGAAGAGAAGAGGTAGAAGGGCGACGACCGGGTCGTTTTGGCTGGCGGCCGCGTTGCATCACTGATCCATGGCGACTACCTCGGCTGTGCCACCCCGGTGATGGAGGAGGATAAGGAGGTGACTGTGGAGGCGGAGAGTGGTGATAAGAGGTAGAAGGGCGCTGGCCGGGCGGCTTCACCGGCACAGGGTGGCGACGGGGGCCGCCCCAACCTGTAGGTGATGATGGAGGGGGAAGAGAACGGGTAGAATGGCAGCGCCCGGGTGGTCCAGATGGACGACGGCCACGTGGCATCACCGACTCCTGGCGTCTGCCCCAGCCAGGTGACGGTGGAGGACGGGGACGAGAAGGGGTAGAAGGACGAGACCTGGGTGTCCATGGCGGGCGGTGGCCGGGCGACATCACCGGTTCAGGGCGGCGACGGCGGCAGCCCCAACCAGGAGGTGACGATGGAGGCGGAGGTGACGGTGGAGCGGAGCGAGAAGGGGCAGAAGGGCGAGGTCTGGGTGTCCATGGTGGACGGTGGCCGCGGGACATCACCGGCTCAGGGCGACGTCCGTGGCAGCCCCAGCCAGGAGGTGGTGGTGACGGAGGAAGAGAAGAGCCAGAAGCGCGGGGCCCGGGTGGCCCAGACGGGCGTCGGCCGCGTGGCATCACCGGCTCCTGATATCTACCACGACCAGGAGGTGACTGCGGAGGGGGAGGAGAGGGGGAGGGGGAAGAGGGTCGGCGTCTGGAACGTCTTGAGCGGCGTCGTCCGCGCGGCATCTCCGGCTGAGGGCGGCTCAGGGCGGCAGCGCCAGCAGCAGCAGCCAGGCCAGCACGAGGATGACGAGGAAGCGCGCGTAACGGCGGCGGCGAGGGCGCGGCCGGGCGCGCACCAGTCGCCACGCGCCGCCCCACCCCTGCCCCGCGCGCGCTCCCGAGCCCGCGCCTGCAACACAACACGCGCGTGGCGACGGTCAGGGCCTGCCTGTAAAACCAACATAACACGCTGGGGACATTCCGTTCCCAGAAAGCCAACATACCACACGCATTGAGACATTCCGTTCCTAGAAAAGCAACAAACCACACGCTTGGGGACATTCCGTTCCTAGAAAGCCAACATACCACAGGCATTGAGACATTCCGTTCCTAGAAAAGCAACAAACCACACGCGTGGGGACATTCCGTTCCCAGAAAGCCAACATACCACACGCATTGAGACATTCCGTTCCTAGAAAAGCAACAAACCACACGCGTGGGGACATTCCGTTCCCAGAAAGCCAACATACCACACGCATTGAGACATTCCGTTCCTAGAAAAGCAACAAACCACAGGCTTGGGGACATTCCGTTCCTAGAAAGCCAACATACCACACGCGCGGAGATATTTCGTTCCTAGAAAACCAACATATCACACGCGTGGGTACATTGTCTTGAAAACCAACAGACCACACGTGTGGGGGCATTCCGTTCCCAGACAACCAACATACCACACGCATGGAGATTTTTTCGTTCCTATAAAACCAACATACCACACGCGTGGGGACATTCCGTCCCTAGAAAATTAACATACCACACGCGTGGGATATTCCGTTCCTAGAAAACCAACAGATCATACGTGTGGGACATTCCTTGACTAGAGAACCAACATACCACACGCGTGGGAACATTTCATTCCTAGAAAACCAAATCACACGCGTGGGACATTCCGTGACTAGAAAACCAACATACTACATGTGTGGGACATTCCGTTCCTAGAAAACCAACATACCCCACTCGTGGGTACATTCCGTTCCTAGAAAAACAACAGACCACACACTTGGGACCTTCCGTTCCTAGAAAACAAACATACCGCACGCGTGCGAACATTCCGTTCCTAGACAACCAACATAACACACAGTAGGAACTTTCCGTTCCTAGAAAACCGACCTATTACACGCGTGGGGGAATTTGATTCATATAAAACCAACACACTACACGCGTGGGGACATTCGATTTCTTTAAAACCAACATACCACACGCGTGGGGACATTCGATTCCCATAAAACCGACACATCACACGCATGGAGACATTCCGTTCCTATAAAATCAACATATCACACGTGTGGTGACAGTCGACTCCTATAAAATCCGACGTGTAGTATTGAAGTACATGGTAGTGTGTGTGTGTGTGTGTGTGTGTGTGTGTGTGTGTGTGTGTGTGTGTGTGTGTGTGTGTATGTGTAAGTAAAGGGTGAGGATGGACAAGGGGAGAAAGGTAAGATCGCGCGCGATTCGAGGTCGCTTTGTGACCCCGAATTTCTTTTCAAATGTTTCAAAAAAATGAGGGATTTCAACGCAAACGAGACCCGCCCCATTTATTTAAGTTCTGCCATCAAGTTGAATTGAAGGTTTTATGAAAGTTTTGAAAATGGGTACGTGGTACACGTGCATTACATTCTTTCGTTCGTGGTTTTGAAGAGAACATATTCCTCAAATCTGGGCGTATATTCCTTGAAAGTCAATTGTTAAGTCTTCGACAATACCACTTAATGATTCGACAATACCACTCGCATTCCGTAGCACTTAATCACGTCTGATAACGAAATACGCAAATTATGCCTCCTAAAATACAATGAGTATGCTACCAGTTTTAACAGTAATGAAGCTTTATATTTTTCTCACACCCCCCGCAGAGACAGAGAATTTTAAACTATTCGGTTGATACGAGCTTGGAACCTATTTTTAACGGTCTCTTCAAAAAGAGGTGTATTAAAATAAATAAAAAATATTTATTAAAAAGTAATCAGTATTGATTAATTTTAATAATTAAAATTATCTGATTTTCTTACTGATAAACCAATAATATAAATAAATTTTAATTGGATTTTTTTAAATATGTAAATAAGAATATGGTCAGTTATAAAATAAAAACTTCAATAATTTCTATCACAATCGAAACAAAAGCATTATTGAAGATATTTGATCATTCCACAAGGACTCTAGAAACAAAATTGATATAATCACAACCTTTGAAAGTCAACAATCATTATCTCCATTATGAGAGACTATTTTAGATGAATAATATTTTTTATGAAAAAAAAAAAAAATAGTAAAATTAACCTTCTTCAATTTGCAAGTCATAAACTATTAGAAGAATAGAAGTTGGTAATGACCAACATTCAAAAAATATCCCATGAGAAAGAAACTACATTCTAAAATACCTTTTATCTTTGTAAGTTTACTAAATCAGTACTACCTATATTTATTTATTGTAATTTTCAGTTATATGATTTCAAATTGCCATCAGAAATTTAAAAAACGTTTTCAGAGCTAAAAAGCAAAGAACACTTTGGAATTTAAAAAATATATTCATAAATAACTAATTCTCACTATCTTCCCAGGGTATACTATAGTCAGGAATTCAAAACTTTTATTAGTTTAAAACTAAGTTCCAATGAAATTCAGATAAGCCAAAACAACCAATGTTGCCATTTAAAAGGTGTTGCACAATTGTTAATAGTATTTTTCCTTTGGTCTTAACTCTTTGTTTCTCCTGATTATTCATAAGTAAAATAAAATTATTGATAAACTTTGAAAAATTCCAAATGAACAGTAGCAAGGGCAGATTGATAGTGTCATTGCTTAGGAACTGCCACAGTGAAAGAAATTGCTCCAGACAAAACTACTTCAAAGGGAAGCAAAATATTTTTATGGAAAAGCTTTAATGGCTCTAACTGTAAATTATTTCTTGTGTAATAGCATTCATGTAAGATTAAATGTTGTAATAAATACATTATCTCATTGTTTGTAAAACGGAAATACATATTTTGTCATTCTAGTTGTTTTTGCATTAATTCTTATATAAAAATTAGAAATCTTGTGAATGAACTATTTGCCTGTAAGTTTTAATAATTTAGGGTTTTAAATAGAAATGAATGAATTACTGAATTAAATATTAAAAAACATTAAATATGGCAATCGTCGTGAATTGAAATTCATGAAACATTTTATATTCATTTATTGCAATTTGCAATTTTTATAAAGTTAGTCCTGTTGATTTACTCTAACAATACAAAGCAGAATTGTTACTGTAGAACTATGTCCAGTCTGTAGAACCAGTCTAACAACACAATGGAATTGAAATATCTATGTTGCTGAAATTTTAATTTGTTATACCCTGTGTCGAACCACCAATTTTAATAATATAGCAATCATTATCATTGTTGGGCATAAGATTGTATGCATAAAATCAAAATGTTATTTTGATTTCGGAAGACAAAATTTACTAGCAATTATTGATGGATTTTAAACAAATATTTTGCTTATCTCAGAAAAATTAATAAAATAGCACCTTTATATTTACTAAAAATTGTACATAGCACTTTTTTGCCCAAAAGTTAATCTTGCATAATAAGTGTGTATGTTCAACAATGATTTTATATATCCGTAATTGTTAATTTATTTATACTTTGTAATTTACATGTTTGTGTATAACAAGACTTGTTTCGTGAAACATCAGTAATCATGTTACAAGCAGCAACAAACCGAAATAATTATCATTAAGCAGCCTTTAATACCAAGAAAATTGTATTCTCAATCAATTTTTTAGAATTAAACGAAAACACTTCATAAATCACTCTGCAGCAGTAGTAAATTTCACGTTCTAGAAATAAAAACCTTCTTCGATTTAATGTTAATCAAGTTTTAGTACCAATGATAGTTTTTAAAAGTATCTGCGAATATTTTCTCAGTATGGTCTTGCGCCATTTTTCTTCGAGAACTACTCTGACTCCCTGTTCACGAATCATTCTTTCGCCAGAACGTCTACCTGATTTACGGAGATTCAAAGTTTTGTACGGAGTTTTGACTGCCGAAGAAAGAAGATCGCAAAAACACGGAAGTGGATGACCAAATAATATAGATACTGATAAGATCGATCATTTCATTTTCCTTCCTAATACCTATATGACGGTGTAAAATAAGTTTTCACTTCTTCAACTGGCATGTTAAATACTATTTTAAGTGGCAAGTCACTCTTGAAAATAGTTATTACGAACTTACGAAAGAAAACCAAAAGATGGAATCATTATAAAATGTTGGATGGAACCCTTTGAAATATGTGTGTAAAAGATTAGTTCCTTAAAACTGTGACACTTTTTCTCAATTTTTTCGAAACAAGGAATTTGACGTTGGATGGGTTTCTGAAATAAACTATTCAATTGAAACAGTAGTACCTTGGCGTTCAGCTTCTTTGAAAATTCCAGTTAGTAATGGCTGAGGGTATGGATGTCAGAAGGGGACTCGAAATTCCCTATGCTGGCAATATTATATGATTGATTATAATTCTCAAAAGCTATTAAAGTTAGGGTTATAAAATTTTTACAGGTTACAGATATATTACTCATAATAACACTGAAACAACAGTTTTGAAAATTGTGTACAATTTTTGTAGATAAAAATATTTTCTCGTAATGCAATTTTTAACGCGTTTTCTAGTAAATAAAGTTTTTCAGAATGAATAATACTAGTATAATTCGAAGAAAAAAATTGTTTCAGTTAATGTAGGAGACCTTTGTTAACAACTCCTGAAAATGTCAGTTTCCTATTACTCGGGTAAGCTGAGAAAAGGTCAATGAAGTATCAAAAATATCAACTTTCGGAAAATGGGCTTTGAAAATGCAACCCTACAAACACGCCAGCTTCATAACTTGTCTCATCAGAATAAACATTTTGCAATAACTTCTTCCATTTCAGACTTTTTTAATGTTGTTTAGCTTCACAACATTAAGTATTTAATTTACTTTCTGCTTGCCTAAGTCTTTCAGTATTTATGCGCTGCATTGTGTCGTAGTATCTACAAGTATCGGAGACAGCGCCTAAGCCCAATGAGAGGTCGTCTTCACATATAAATAATAAAAAAATGTAAGAATGATATCAACATAATTCAAACGCCAATTTAAAGATAAAATTTTGTAGATTTATAAAACAATAAAATACAAAAAAAATATTTTTGACTAAAAATCATTTCCATGCCCCCTGAAGAAAACGTGCACAGAATACACTTCTCTACGCCACATATAGTTTTTAACTGTTTTTAACGTAAAATACACAAAAAAATCAACATTTAGGGAAATTTGCCACATCAAGTAGGTACGCATAAAAATGTCGCCGTTACAGGCTTACAGACAGGCAGAGGTGGCTCAGGGCATTAGCTGATGTCACTGCAGTGCCTCTGACCGGGAGGTCCTAGGGTTCCACTCCCCACGGTGGCAGCATTTTCTATATTAACTCTATCGGGAGAGGTGGCTCAGGGCATCAACTGATGTCACTGCAGTGCCTCTGACCGGGAGATCCTAGGGTTACACTCCCCACGGTGGCAGTATTTTCTATATTAACTCTACCGGGAGAGGTGGCTCAGGGCATCAGCTGATGTCACTGCAGTGCCTCTGACCGGGAGGTCCTAGGGTTCAAATCCCTACGATGGCAGGATTTTCGTCACTAGTTACATAGCTAAGTAGCATTCAGCCGCTGTCTAGTGGAGAATTCCAGCGGCCGGCTGCTCTGATCGGTAGTTTTCCGTGGTTTCTCTGATCAACACCAGGCGAATGCCGGAGCAGAACCCAAACACACGGGCCACGGAGCGCGCGCGATCTTTCTTCCTTTCATTTCCTTAACCTATCTTCACCCTTTACCTACACACACTTACACTCACATGCACTACACTACCACACATGTCGTGAGACCGGTCGGGGACTTAGAACATATCCCGGCTGGCGCGATGCCCCGCTGGTGGGAGGTACCTGGTTGAGAAAAACATCGTTAGCCGACGGTAGGTCGGCGCCGGATCCGGGTGTCCTGCGGGGAAAGACCACCGCCACCTCCCGAGCAAAAACACGCACTACACTTACGGAACTAATTACCCTAGTAGTTGACGCGCCCGGAATCACTAACAATCAATCAATCAACTATACCTTTCAGTTCTCGGCGAGACGTTCTTGGGGCTGCTTTTGGGAGGTCGCTCAGGCCACAGCAGTGCTCGAGTGAAGAAGGGGAGGCCTGTTGGAAGCGCAGCCCGTTCAGCAGAACGTCTGCGGCGGCCCGGGCGGAGCGGGGAAGTCGGAGCGAGCGACCCGGCCGAGCGGAGTCCAGAGCTACCACCGAACGAATGACAAGCGACGAGCATCCGTCAGGCTGTTCCATTGCTCCCCCCTTCCAGGTGCTCCAATTAAAACGCGAGGCGAGTCGACAGCGATCAGCGCGGTCGCGGCTGTCCAATCAAGCGGATCGTTACAACTTAATGTTTTTGTATTGAAGCTCCCGATTGAATAACTATGTCTCAGCTGATCAAAAGTTAATTGAGGTACCCAGAATAATAACGTAGCACATTTCAAAATAATCCCAACATAAGTTCGTTTTGAAAAAAAAATACTTTTACTGTTTTTACTAAATTTTTGAAGGTGGAATTTGAAGGTTTTGCCATATCCCAATTCATTTGGTATTTTAACATATGATATGTAAATGACTGGAGTTTACCATCATACTTCTACCTGAAAATGCAAGGTCGGTTGGGATCTGCCTATTATCCTACGTACTACTTTTTCATTGAAGTACATTGTGGTTGGTACGATAAGAGTTCTCTCTAATTAACACGTAGGGTTCATTGATAACGACCAGCTGGGACTCGTTTATCCAATCAGGAGCTTTGTTACAACTTATTTTTTATATTGAAGCTCCCGATTGGATAACCGTGTCCCATCTGGTCAAATGTCAATTCGGGCTACGTTTTCATCGGAGTGCATTGTGGTTGGTATGGGAATAGTTCACTCCGATTGGCACTTCGGGCGAATACAAAGCGATCTGCTGGGACTGGGTTATCCAATCGGAAACTTCGTTACCACTTAATTTTTGCAGCTGAATCTCCCGATTGGACAATCGCCTCCTAGCTGATCGCTGTCAATGCGCGCTACCTTTTAACCGTAATGCATTATTTCACAATACCCACAATGCACTGCGCACTCTGTACTTTTCCTTTCGATACTTGCCACGTCACGCATTGTATTGTGCTTCCGCATTGCCGCACATCGCAGTGAGTCGTCACCAAAACTTGCGGTGAACGAAGAAACTCAGTGGACGAAGTGGCATACCTCACGTTTCTCTCACATTTTAAGGTAATAGTTCTGTATGTACCTAGTCGTTTAAGTAAGACTTTAACCACATGGCTGGGACTAGGAAGCGTTTGCGAGAGCAAAGTCAAATAGTTAACCCATCGTGTCCTTTAAGTCTCTCGAAGTATGAATGAAATTCATTTTTTGTTATTTTTAAAATTATTATTTCAAAATGCCAAAGCAGACATTTAGTAATCGTAATTTTGAAGAAGTTCCTCTTGATACTCTGTCACAAAATCTTTATCAGCGACTGTCTGTAGTCAAACATTTCAATGCGTTGGTAGCTGCTTATTAAAGCCCGAAAGATTTTCATCTAAATTTCACCTAAAATTGACATGCATTGGAGTATTTATTCGCTAAAATAAATATGCAAAGGGCATTTATTTTCACTAAAATAGTCGTGCCTAACGTCATGTGAAAAAAAAACAATTAAAAATGTTTTAAAAAGTTTGTGATAATTAAAATGAATCAAATATTCATTTTTAATTCTCAAATGAGCATCAGTACGTTCATACCAGATGGAAACAATTGTCTTTGATTGCACGTATCCACCAGTTTTGCTTTTTTTGTTTTTATTTAACATTATCAGAAAAGTTATTTATGATTCGAGTGGTTAAAGTGACATTTTATTTTGCGAGTGGAAATGTTTGCGACACGAGACCAATAGGTGCAATCCTAGACGCAAAGTAAAACCACTTGTGGCATACATTATTTTAACACCATTAAGACATCTTTACTGACTTTCATTTTATTTTAATCCAAGTATACAAGTCACTTATGATACATAAAGGTCCGCATTGATACGGACAATTGAGCATCGTCTAACTTGAAGCACTATTGCTAAAGATTGAACTTTTAGCACGTTATGCATGCCCTGAAAGAACCGCTTATATTAGTCTAAAAATATGCTTTCCATTCTCTATTGAAAAGTATTCTTAATGGCATACTAAATTTCTGTTTGATACTTACGAATTTCACTTAATTGCGATGCCAGTCTAGAGAATGAAATGCTAGAGTGTACTGAACCTGATATCGTTAAACAGTCGATTGCGGGCTACAAGTACCTAGTGGGAAAATATTCAGTAGAAGCAGAAATTGCAATGTCACTCTCAGGTTGTCTAACCTGGAGATGTTACAGTGAGCTCAGACAAAGGCCTCACGAAAACAGCGTCTTGCAACTGTACTGTCAATAATGCAACCCTCGCAACTTTCACTGTCAGCCTCATTGTTGATTACGTGAGTTGAGATCATATCCAGTTTCGTAAACGCGCGCGCACGATTTCCAGCATGTTCTCCGCAGCACAAATATTCGATTATTCAAAATTATTTGTAAACCCACATGTTCAATTTGATTATTGTAAATTTATTTGTAAAAACGTGTAAATTATTTAAATTTATTTGTTTGGATATTCTTCAAATAATTTTCTGGTCGTAAGAGAAAGTCTTTCTCATCACCAGCTACAGGCACCTGATTATCAGCAAACTTTTGGTGCTAAGACACCACGTACTCTTTCTTGCAATATTTGTAACGCTTACGTAATATGCATTTATATCGCAACTTCTTATTTCAACCTTTTCTAGAAAAAAATTCTTCAGCAAAATGAATGTGAGATTTGAATTTGCAATTTTATTTTTTGAGGTGTTAATGAAAATCGTATTTATATCAAATTTATGAGCCCACATTGCTCTAAAACAGAAATAACTGTAAAACATCATATCAATGATTTATATAAAAAATTTCACCATTGAATGTGTATTGTAGCCTTAAAAATAGGCGTTAATAATATGACCCGGCGGTGGCAGCTGTCGATCTAGGGCAGCCAGTGCGGCGTTGTTTCATTGGGTTTTTGCCAGCGCTGCGTTGTTGAAACAATGGACGAATCATTTGGCTTTTATGCTTATTGATATTATCCAAATCAATTCTTTCCAAATACGCTCATTTCTATCTATTCAGATTTCAATTTGTTTTGGGGTTAGGGCAGCGGTCCTAAAATTTAAGAAAACGTGCACAGAATACACTTTTCATATTACGTCAGAGTTGTAACTGTTAATTAACAAAATGTCTAAATGTGTGTTATGCACGAATTTCTATTTTAAAAAAAACTACCAAACCTTAAACATGCACAGAAAAATTATGCATGTTTAAAATGAGCTTGCCAAGAAAGATTTAGTTACTAAATTAGGAAGTTCTACGAAGCTTAGAAAAAACATGCATTTGCACGGAAATTTTGTCTCTACTAATTATAACTTAGAATTAGGTTCGAAAAATAAATCTTGTAAAGCAAATATCAACACAAATTCGACAATTAAAACAGTGTTTCATGCAGCTATAACGTATTCCAACGATGAGAAGAGATTCTCAGAAAATCCAAATGCCTCCAAGCACTTCTCAAATTACTTTTAGACAGACACTACTTCAAACGAAACTCAGGTAGCTCGAATTTCGATTTTTTTTTTCGACTTTCGAAAATACAGAGAAGGGCGCCCAAAATGGGACCAGTACCACTTTCTTCACCGTTCTTTGCTGCTGTGGCGTCGTGGAAGAAAGCACTCAGACATGAAATATATATATATTTATTTTACGTCAAAAAACAGTTAAAAACTGCGTATGACGTGCTATGGGGAAAAGTGAATAGTGTGCACTTTTTCAAAATTCTGTGACCCCTACACTAAGTCATGTACTACTTAAATTTTGAATTTTGAAAGGGAGAAAAACAAAACAAAAAACTCCCATGTAATAAAATCTATTTTTAAGGATACAAGTTTATTTACAAGTTTATTTATATACAAGTTTATTTACAAAATAAAGTACAAATTATGTATTGAATCTACTTCGTACACACGTTCAACCGCCAATCGCGATCGAGTCCTGGTGATACACAATATTTCCAAGAGAGACCCCGCCTCTGGTTCACGCTCCTACCGCGCTACTCAGGTGACATTCGTCAACCGTGCAACCCACGAATACGCTCCAGTCTGGGCGGGAATTTTGCGCACAAGCAACCGGGAGCGGTAGCTCAGTGCATCAACTGATGTCACTGCAGCGCCTCTAACCGGGAGGTCCTAGGTTACACTCCCCACGGCGGCAGGATTTTTGACACTAGCTTTTCAGCTGGGTCGAATTCAGTCGCTGTCTGGAGGAAAATTCTAGCGGCCGGTTGGTCTGACAGGTAGTTTTCCGTGGTTTCTCCGATCAGCACCAGGCGAATGCCGAAGCAGTACCCTACCAAACGGGCCACGGACCGCACGCGATGTTTCCTTCCTCTTTGTCCTATCCTCCCTCCTTACACACACACACACACACACACTTACACTGACATGCACTACACTACTACTACATATTCCGGGAGACCGGTCGGGAGCTTAGAGCTTGTCCCGGCTGGGGCGGTGCCCCGTTGGTGGGAGAGTCCTGGTTAGGGAGAAACCCCACTAGCCGACGGTAGGTCGGCGCCGGATCTCGCCATCCAGCGGGGGAAGATCACCGCCATCTCCTGAGAGAAAAAACATGCACTATACTAACGGGAATAATGACCAAAGCAGTTGACGCGCCCGGAAACACGAAAAAATTAGTCAATCAATCAATCAACGATACTGTAGCGTCATAGACTTGACTCCCTGCTCCTGAGTTGCAAGGTATGGGAATGGGGGAGACAAATATAGGCTCCCGAACAAAGGCCACCCCTCACGGAAATCCCAGAGGGTAGGGGGCTGGGTCGTAGACGCCGGGCACAAAATGCGGCGTCGGTGGCACTCGCTTCAAGACGAGTGCATGGGGGGGGGGCAGATGACGTAGGAGGTCATGTGACTCGGGCCTATATTAAGGTGCGTCGCAGGACCCTTCGGGGATAACGATTCTGGTTTCCTCGCGACAAACACTGCAAAACTTGTCCGGCCATGTCTGGCGCGGAAGTGCTGAAGGCACGAGTAGGTGTTCGAGGTTCGGACACGGTGAAGTATGCCTGATACTTTAGAGCAGATGGTCTGCCGAGGCACATGAGGTGCCCAGTTGCGAATCGGCCGAGTTGGCTACTTGCAGGCGCGGCCGCAAGGCGCGTGTTGGAAGAGGGGGGCTGCGGTAGGTAGCTCCGACAAACGCCTTAGAGTGAGGTTTTAGTTACTGTAAATAATTTATTGTAAATAACCACTCGTGTCTGTTTCTTTGTGGAGGAAATCCCTACCCATGACGTTACAATACACTACATACGTGAAACAAAATTAAAGACTGGCCTTGACCGACCTGCCTACAACTCCCGTCTCCCTATCATGCATATTCCTCTCTGTAATATACGTACCTTTCGCTCATCACGCTCCGCTGAGCGAAACTGGGCAGGGTTGGCTGAAAATGAGCGAGCAAATAAAATGTCTTTTTCTTTCATTCTGACCAAGTAAATTGTAGAAACAAAATTTCGATATTTAATATATGAAGGGAAGTTGATTAATTTTTGTTACTAATTACTTTACATGAACATTATTTTACAACACTTTGCCAGATGACATTAAACAATTAAATTTGATAAAAAAGATAAAATTCCAAGTGAAATCGTTTCTGCTGCATAACTGTTTCTATATAATTAGAGACTATACTGAGCATGTAAAGGAAAAGTAACATTAATTTTAACAGTGATATTTAATCTATTATTTACCATTTGGACTGCATCATTCTAAATAACCTGTAACAAGTATTGTACTACAGCTTCCGGGTCAATGACCCCCATCTCGATCAGGTTTTTGTCCAATTTCTTTGATCCATTGAGCAAATGCTGAGATGGCTACTTCTTTTGCTCCTGGACATAAATGTAATTTCATTATCTGTGCACGTCTTCTAGAATTCAGTGGGAAATGTAGTTTTTCAAATTATTGTTGTCCATGTTGTCGCGGTAGGAATTCCTTGACGAATGACATGATGAGGGGTAAGAGCGCAAATTTATTGATTTACCCTTGAAAATAGATTTTATTACATCGGAGCAAATATTTTGTTAACAATCCAAAAACCTTCATTTTCTTTCTGTATTCAAAATTCAGCAGTATATGGCTTAGAGTAAGGATCACATAATTTTTAAAACGTGCACAGAATTCACTTCTGCCCATAGCACGTCACACACAGTTTTTAACTGTTTTTGACGTAAAATAAGTAAATAAATAAATAGTGACTATAGTAACATATCCTCCGCACGCCCTATTCGGACTGCCATGCCCGTCCTATCTACAACTCCCGCCGTCCCCTTTCTATTGCCTTTTCCTTTCTATATGTACCTCTTGCTCATCCCGCTTCACCTGTCGCTTCCTGGCGCCCTATTTGACAGGCCGAGGCCGATCTGCAAACACCTCCCGCCGCTCCAATCCAGTCCGTTTGGCTCTACTTGTTATTCTCGCTCCTAATGCTACGTTTGTCCTCGCGTGTATGTAATTATACGTTCGCTTTCTGTAATTGCTTGCAGCCATTTACTTGGGCTTTTATTACGTGGCGCGTGATGGTTGTCTTGACGATGGAGTATGGCTCGGCTTTTCGTGTTCCACGGCCGTGCCGCTAGATGTTGCTTGATGCGCTGCCCTTCTTGATACGGAC
Organism: Teleogryllus occipitalis; assembly: GCA_011170035.1. NCBI lineage: Eukaryota > Metazoa > Arthropoda > Insecta > Orthoptera > Gryllidae > Teleogryllus > Teleogryllus occipitalis. The sequence goes on from BLKR01000521.1 coordinate 111,435, forward strand.
GCATGCGACATCTGGCGGCACGACCGAGAAAGCCGCTAATTTCCATAACGTGCCACGTTACGAAAACCCAAGTATAAACACGAGCGTAGATCAGGCGTTAAAGAAGGGCGCTGCATTAGTGGCATCGCACGGACTTCTGCCGTTAGATAGCGGTAAATCAGCCTAATTCTTCCCATAAGAAAAATTTCAACTATCGGTGCGGAAAAATTTGAATTTTCATTAAAATAATTGTTTGGGTTTTTTTGTGGTAGTAACCCGGTGAAATGCTTGATTATCTGTTTTTTGTTTGTGAACATTGTATTTAATAATTTATATAAAAACTTATACTTTTTGTAATAATAAGTTATAACTAATTTTTAAATATGACTATTGGTATGACTGCAGCAGATGGGAGGAATACTTTAAGGGATAAATATTTTTTTAATTCTTTCCCCACTTTCCCATTTTCACTCTCCTTGCCTTATTTGCACTTAAAAATATTACCACAAAAATGCTTACATATACCTGCTTATTCCCTATGGTGAAACGGAAAATGCTGGCAGGGATATTGTAGATGATGTACCGAACAATATGACAAATTGTAAATGGCGTGTTGTAAAATTAACTGCAAGTATTGCCAATGTGACATATTCTCATGTGCCCGACAAACACCATCTCTATAGATCTATAATATCCAGAAAACGTGACTTTTAGTAATTCGGAGGGCAGCACCGTCGCTTCTGGGTGGCAAATGGCAAATGCCGGTATGCTGCAAACTATAAGTCAAAATATGGTATACGTGTGGATTTTCTTTTAGTACGGCGAAATTTTACTTCTGGGGAGGTTTTCTCCGCCAATAATGGCTTAAAAGGGTTTCTATTTTGTGTAGATTCACTTTCTTGCAGTGAATTGTTCTTTTTCTCTAAAATAAAGTTTTATTTTCACGATAAACGAATGTGTGCTGTACTAGACTGCAGGAAAAGGGGGCAGGAGAGATGGAGTAAGATTTTTTTATCTTCTCAACCGTTCCTAGAAATCAGGAAAGCTAAACTATAGCATCCTCAAGACAAAAGTGGATTTCATTTCGTTCATGCATTCATTCATATCTGTTTTGATGCAGATTTCAATAGTATCTTCGTAACTAACATGGTATATTAATTACTACGTATATTCTCTTTCTATCTCTATTATTACTTGCCTCATGGTTTCACATTGTTGAGCGAAAACTGCATTTCGATATCGTGGACCCTTCAGACGTTATGGTACTAGCGCAGTCAGTGGGACATTCTCTATAACTAAATCTTTAGCTTCATTAATTGTTTCGTGGTTTCTCCGATCAACACCAGGCGAATGCCGGAGCAGTACCTTACCAAACGGGCCACGGACCGCGCGCGATCTGACCATCCTCTTCGTTGTCCTATCCCCTCCCCTTACACACACACTTACACTAACATGCACTACACTAACACATATTACGGGAGACCGGTCGGGAGCTTAGAGCTTGTCCCGGCTGGGGCGGTGCCCCGCTGGTGGGAGAGTCCTGGTTAGGGGGAAACCCCACTAGTCGACGGGAGGTCGGCGCCGGATTTCGCCATCCAACGGGGGAAGATCACCGCTATCTTCGGAAAAAAACATGCACTACAGTAACGTGACTAATGACCACAGTAGTTGACGCGCCCGGAAACACGAAAAAATCAATCAATTAATTGTTTCTTCACAAAGAAAGTACGAACAAAAATCACACAAACAACTTTACTTTCCCACAACGTTAGGTGATGAGGGGAATTTGTCTGACCAAGACATGGCCGTGCATCGCGGTACAGGTCCGTGCTTCCCAGGAGCCTAGATTCTCTGCCCAGTGAGTGCGAGTGAGAGGGAGGTAGCGCGCGTTCTCTTGTGCGCATTCGCGGCAGAGCCAGCCGTGTCCATCCACTGGCAAACTCCTCGCTTAGCCACCGGCCCCAAAGAGTATAGAACGATTTTCCTAAGGATGAGCCAAAGTGACAGTTCGCGAAAACAAGTGAACCTCACATGTATTTCAGAGAAGTATTCCTCCGCCGCGACGGATGTTCATCCACGCCCCTTCGTAAAGCGATAATGGCTCCTGTGAAAACATCTCTATGCAGAAGTCTAAGAGTTTCGCTGAGGTATATGCACGTACGCGAGTCTTGCTCTCACAGTCAGTAAAGGAAAACAGCCCCGAATGTAAATAGAAATAAAAATTATTTTAAGCCGGAACTACGTGCATCGGTCGCATCTCGCATTCAAGTCTCGGTTTTAAAATAAACATAATATTTATTACACAAAAAGTAAATTCATTGTAATATATAAAGGGAAAAAGAATTTTTACAGAAGAGCACATAACACTGCACTTCCTAATTTCAATTATTTCTCGTGGCGCACTATATTTTTGTCGGACGAGGACGTCACGAAAGGAAGAGTCGAAGCCATTTACACGTTAGCCAACTGCAAAGGAACGAATGCGGGAAGGGATTCTAACGGGCTCAAGGGCACGACGACCACAGAACCTTCAGTTATGTTGCGAGCACTAGCTGTCACTTTGGCTTATCCTTAGGGAAATCTTTCTATATATCTCTGCGGCCCTGCTAATTCCCTCGCGCGTAAGAGGGGAAAAGAAGACGAAAACATTTAATTTTCTTCAGCGAATCAGTAGAAAAATGGAAAAAATAGCACACGGCAGATTTTATTGAAAAATAATTTGGGTATTATAGAGCTCCTAGATTACCCCTCACTTTTGCCACTTCATAGTCTAAACATTTTCCAGACATTCTCAGATGTTTCACGTGAAAGTGTGTAGATTTTCCACATTTTTGCAATAATATTAACAACCCACGAAAGAATATAGCGCCCAATAAATAAGTTGTCATTTACTTGCATAGTCTGAACGTGTTGTACAAACACAGCATTGTAATATATATGAGCCACTAAAATTTTGTAGATCTCCAAGACTTTGTGTAAAATGTAAGCCATTTTATTCAAGACTATTTCTGTAAAAGCAAAGTACAATTAATACATTGAAAAATTAATAGTTAAATTATATTAAATTTTGGTTAAGTTAGTGTTGAAAGTTCCTTCACCCCGTGAAAAATTACACACCTTTTGGGGAATATTTATGAACTTTCGGGATTTTTTCCGAACGATTATTAAAGTTAAATGTACGTAATGTTTCTTTCAATGATAATAAATAATACAATTTTCCGAAATATTTTAAACGCCGACAGTTTATAAAAATATACGGAAGGAGTCACTTCTACCGGAATAGCACAGAGGTTCGAAATTCGTTGTTACTTTTCATAACCGATGAAAGGGCACGTGGCACCAGATGTTTCATACATTTCATTTTATCATAAAGCAGCACCTTATCACTACGATCATTTTAATATTTAACTTGAACCTTAAAAAAATGGGGTGTGTTGGTAAAATAGTGCTTTTTTAAATCAAATGTCGACGAATTTCGCAGCCAGAATGTAAATCAACCAAAAGAAAGCAAATATCATTGTAAATAACTAATGTGATAAAACACACGCACCTCGGTAACGGCATAATACAGCCAAAAACTTAGTAACTCTCTAGGAATTGCTTACGCGCATAGCAGAAGTTGCCACCTACCACTTTCCCGCCAAACGTGACGTCATTCTAGACATTGTTTTATGCATTGTCGTTCTGTCGATAAGATACAAATTCTGTGGTCGATACCACAATTTCGTCAAACGGGCATGGCAACACTGACCCAGACAGTATACTAACAGAGACGGCACTCAACGCTTATTCAAATTTTCATGGAGGGGGAAGCAGCCATCTTGGACCCAGTTTGAGCCAATCGAAGTGGCGCGTAACGACTGGGAAATTTAAAATGAAGTTTTTAAAATGGCGTCAAGTACGTTATTTTTATGTAAAATAAATACGCATGGCAATTTAGAAGACTAAAATATTAGGATTTGGAATCCTAAGTCACTGAATGGAATTGTTGTCCAGGGAGTGCAAAATAAAAAGTTATTTCATAAACACAATATAAACAAAATTTTTTACAAAATAAATGTAAGCAAGTAAATCAGACATACAAATTATTTTACTTTGCCATTGACTAAAATATTGAAACCATGAATTTAGACAATTGTCCAAATATAACTAGTGACCATTATTTCTTTAATATTGCATCATTATTAAAATGACATTCCAGCTATCAACACCTGACAAATTTCAGCCTATTATCAAAATTGCTACTAAGGTACAATACAAATGAATATTATTGATAAGTTTTATAAATAAACAAGAACTTGCATCTGCACAAACAGTCCACAAAATCTATTTTTTTGCTTGCTTTCTTCAAAAAAGCAATATTACACATTAAACGGCATTACAAGAAACGTGTTTTACCTCCTACCTAGTACAAGTGATGAACTAAGTAAAAAAATACGTGATTCTACTTCAACTTCATTTATCTCAAAGCAGAGTTTTTGGACTTAGTAGGTTTCACTGATATTCCGATATCACAGGCTACATACTTGTCCAAAAGCATGGCTAGTTGCTCAATGGATCGTGGATGAAAATCCAAAGGCCGATAATATATCCAGAATTACTCAACATTTCATACAGGTATTGAACAGTTTCTCAATTACTAAAAAAATATTTTCATGTCTTTCCCAATCATGTTGTGACATAACGCACACAATTTCTGCTAAACAATATAACTAAATAAAAGCACGTATCATACTCAAGAGATTATACCCAACAGACATCTCAAGAACCATCAGAAATATGTTTAGAAAATAGGTAATGCTTCCTGTTAAAAATGACAAACTGTTACACAAAGACTTATACATAGTTCACAAGACAGTGGGCCAAAAAAACCTGAGATAAAAATTTACTGCTACAGAAACACCAAATGATTACCCCTCAAAAATTCAATTTTTTATTTATTAAACTGAATCCCCAAAAACTTCAATTTGGTACATGTCTACAAGCAAGTGGTCCTGCAGTTTGGATTTACTAAATTACATACAGTAGCTGGAAGTGCAACAGAATAGCACAGACTTTCTCGAAGTTAAGTTTTCTAATTTCCTTTGGTGTTGACCGAGTCTGTGGTCTTCCCTCATCTTCTTGCCAGCTGGCATCTATTGCCGCCCAAAATACTTTTTTTTGCCATTTTCTCAACTCTTCGAATACCAAATAGTAGAACCAAAATATTATTTTAAGAGTATTAAAAAAGGATAAAACCTTGTGTTAAATAGCAATTTCTTTGAAAAATTTCAAGCCGTTTAAAAAAAATGGCGTTAAGCGTTACTGTAAATGCGAAATTGAAGCTCTTTTTCTCCGGAATCTATTTGAGTTTTCAAAACACTTCATTTGAAGTAATTTGAAGAACTTCCACTCACAAGTTCAATAATATATCCATTGAAATGTGCATATTACTGGCAAGAGATATTGAAAGAAAAAGAACTTAACAAAAAAACATTTGTGCAATTTTTGGGAAAACAAAAGAATACTGAAAAATGAACATTACATCATATTAAACAGTGGCATTACCACTATCCGTGGAAATAGTTTAAAGAAAGATATTGAAGCCACCTTTGAGAAAATGGCGTTTGAGCTATTCTGAAAATGAGTAATTTTGAGCTCATTTGAACAAAAAAGTGTTGAGTTTTCGAGAAACTTTACTTGACATTATTTAAAGCGCATGTACTCATAAATATAACACTGTGCAGAAATCGCATCTAAAGTATTACCGACATGAAAGACAAGTCACAGAAATTACATTTCTGTAATTTTTGAAAAAAATAAAATAAAATAAAATATGGCAATATGGCATTTGTCATCGTATAGGGTTCATTTAGCACTAACCGTATCTAAAATTTAAAAAAATTTGGAGCCGTTTTCGAGGAAATCTTCTTTTTGTAATTTTTTAAAATTGCAAATAGTTTATTTATTTATTTATTTTACGTCAAAAAACAGTTAAAAACTGCGTATGACGTGCTATGGGGAAAAGTGAATTGTGTGCACATTTTCAAAATTCTGTGATCCCTACACTAAGTCATATACTACTTAAATTTTGAATTTTCAAAGGGAGAAAAAAAAACAAAAAAACTCCCATGTAATAAAATCTATTTTCAAGGATAGTTCACCCACAATTGCACAAAAACTACTAAAATTTACAATAAAATCTTCACACATTAAATGAACTATTTATGCACAACAAATTTAATTCGAAGGAAAAGTATCTATCTTCAATATTGTAATTGTAAGAAGTTGCCGATAAAAACGCATACTTTTACAATTTCTGAAAATTCAGAGTTAATCCTTCCGGCAATCTTCCATAACTTCTTCACCAGGTGGAGACGGGCCTGCAATACAAAAAAGACATGGTATCACACACAAAACAACACGCAATCATTTATCTTCATTCAACAACGCATTTGCACTCACCAGAACATTCGGGGAACTCAGGAGAAATGTTGTCCACTACATGCAGAGCAGGTAGAGCAGATCCTGCAAAAGAAATAAGGATGTTTAATTAAATTAAAAAAGTTTTATTATTACACCTCCTAGTTGCTAAAAAAAAATAGAAACATACGCCTTTCTTGTGGTAAGCCTTCTATAAATGACCTGAGTGCATTCCTCCAGCAACTCAGGACGCACATCAGCAAAAATTACTGGTTCTGCATTATGTGCTAGTCTGCCTGCTGCAGTGAACATTTCCGGTTTGAAGTGCTCCATGCATAAATACCTTAACCTTGTAAGAAATTCCCAAGGGCAAGATGCCAAAGTTGGGTCCCCAATTGCCTTTAGCCATTTCATACACCTGTAATAAAATTAGTAATGTATTATTGAGCTATTATAGTAATATCAAAATCACCTTAATGTTATTATAGCTATTATAACTTATCAATTACATGATTGTTAAAGCAACCAGTGCTTTCATGACTTAAATACATTGGATGTTCATAATAATTGTAAGTGTTTACAATAACCTGACATATAATTACATTATTTAAATTAAGTTCATGTACTATTTAGTGACATAGTTAATTTACTATGTTTTTGTTGTTTTGGCAATTGGGTACTCAACAACGCCTAAATTGGGGCATTTCGAGTTTACAGCACAGAGCACCGTCTCAGAAACACAGAAACGCAAAAACGTTCACAGCACACCGTTATGTTTACGCACAAAGCACGTGAATAATTGTCGAGTGCGGCCAGGCCCGTTTTCACGGTAGCATATGTCATGGAATATTTCATGGCTCGACTTTCAAAGGTAGATTTCATGCACAGGTGCCTTTGCGCCCTTCGACGCTATTGGCCCAACACGGGTCTAAGATGGCGGAATTCAAATTCAACTACAATTCAAATTAGAACACGCCCCGGCCCGAGATATACTCTTTCCCCGGCCTAAATCTAGTGCCACTAGAGTGTTGGGATCCGGTGGTGTCCCAACTGTTGATTGAACCGTTTGTTCGATTACTTTTCCTAACGATTCGTTGAATCGTTGAAATCGTTCACCAATTGTGACGGTATCTGCGCTGTGATTGGTGGATCACAGTTACTGAGGCGGCTCTTTCAAAATCGGAGAAAATGGATATTTATGAATAATCTAATTAATATTTCATAAATCATAGAATGTTTAGTACATTTTGAAAGAAACGAACGTTATGAATCGTTTTAATAATCAATGATATCATCTTTTAGGTCAAACTGCCCAATTAAGCCGAAGATCTGTTCCAAATGGATGTAGTAATACAAATGCATGGAAGAAGTATAATTACTCAAGGAATATTTATGAAGTGAGTTGTTTCTTTTACACGACTCCAGTTATTTATGGTTTATTAGTTTTCAATGTAAATTAAATAATAGAACCATTGTTTGTAAATGAATTCTTTAATATACAACACTAGGAAGTTGCACGTTACTTCGTAGAAGCCTGAGGTTCGCTCTCACGGTTCGTGAGTCACAAAGTCGATTCACTATTCACTAGCGCCACCACGGAGCAGACGTACCATCGAAGAACTACTTGGACGACGGTGTCATAGACATATAGTACCAAGTACCAGACATTTATCACCAATTCCCTTTCGTACATAGACTCTCTATTTACGGACAAAGATTGCAAGCAGAAACTTGTAACTAGCAATAGGAAGGTTGGGTTTGTTGGCCTCAAAACTGCGTTGTTATCAGTGCAGCACCTATATGATACCTACGTAGGGAGTGACATGATGCAGTATCTTTTGACTTACAAGTTAAGTCAAGATCAAATCGAAGTGTTTTTTGGCCGAATAAGGCAACGTGGAGGTTGGAATGTCAATCCCACCTGCACCCAATTTAAGGCAGCTTTTAAACGTTTAGTTGTACGAAATCAAATAAAGTACAATAATACAGGGAATTGTGTTTCACAAGGAAATGTGTGCATGCTCTCTCTGGACTGTGCAAGTGGCTCGAAGAACAAACTGTTTCAGGAAGACTCCGAGGTCAAGAGAAGTGCACTTCATGTTAGTGATCATGATTACTGTCCATCCTATTTGTCTCTCTCTCTGCTATCAGAAAACATTATTGAGTATATTGCAGGATTTGTCGTGAAGAAACTTTTGAAATCTCTGCATTGTGAGAGATGCAAAGAGGCTATTGTGGAGCCAGAGAATATTTATCCACTTCTGTGTCACAAGAATAGGGGTAAATTATATGTGCCTTCAAAAGATGTGGTCCGTGTGTGCATGATAACTGATATTTATTTTAGAGAACACTCCTCTTGTGGACTAAGTTCTATAATGGAAAAGAACATCCCTCGGAAAGTTTCAGTGCAAGTAGTGGAATTAAATTTATTTTCCACATTACAGTCACATACTCTGGAATTAAATCCATTTGATACGCATGTGTTGGAATTGATTAATTCTGTATCACAACTTTACCTGAAGATTCGAGTAAACCATGCTCTTAAAGAGAGGAATGCAAGGAATCATGACCACAGATCTGTTTATAACCGCCTTGCCATTTTTAAACATTTGTAGATTAATGTAAATAGCACAAGTAATTGTAGGCTTTGGGATAATCCCCATCTTTCTGTAAATATTTTTAATTGAGTTGTATATTTAAATTTCAGTTTTGGTGTAAATTTTATTGTTTTAATGAAACATCAAGGTGATCATGATATTGATTTCAATGCTGGCTATAATTGAAATTTATTGTATGTGTAAAGACTAATTTACTTTTGGGTCAGCTGACCTCCATCTCGATCAGGTTTTCATCCAGTTTCCCTTGATCCATGAGCAAATGCTGAGATGGTCCCTTGCCTTGCTTCTGGATATTTAAATGTAGCTTTTTATCCCCCTCTTAAATGTCAAAACAGAATGGACACTAGTTCTGTTTTTGACTATAAAGCAATAAAACCGATTTAAAACCTTGATATTAATTGTTTTATTTTCCCAAAAATATTTCCTGTTCAATATTGGAGTTTTTATTAGCGACTGTACGTCGAAAATTTGTGTTTATAGATTTTCTAAGAGTTCATTGACGTAGAGCAGTATATGTCCATGAGTGATAGTGTAGTGACCCAATAGAGCGGCGGGCGCAATCAGTTGGCTTCAAAAAGAATCGTTCATTGCCAGTCTAGTACTATAGGCCTCATTCACAATGCAAACTTAAACGTAACCGTAACGTAGCCGCAAAACCTAGAAATGGGTTATAAAGCGAGATCATTCACAATGCCTTGACGTAAACGTAGACGTAAGACGTAAACTTAAGAGCTCGCAAGCTCCAAGCTTCTACGTTTAAGTTTACGTCGAAATTCTACCGACGACCAATCAGAGAGCAGCATGAAAAAAACAAATGCACAACGAAATCCGCGAGAAGGAAGGTCGACTCGAGATCGATTCTTGTTTATGCGTGTGTATTGGTGTGTATAGTCGAAAGGTAGAGCAGAGAAGTTTGTGGAGTTTTAGTACGAGTTGCGAAGTGTTGGTTCGAAATGGCAAACAAAATTGTGACCTTCGATAATGCAAATGCAAAAGGCGAAATCGATAGGAGAGTCGAAAAAAATGCTAGAAACGAATCGATCAATATGTTGAATTCTGATTGGTTCAGGCAAAACCTACGTTCCAGCTTACGTTTGCCATTGTGAATGATCGTTTCTACGTGAAAAGTTTACTGCATAAGTTTACGGCTTACGTTACGTTTAAGTTTGCATTGTGAATGAGGCCATAGGTCTGTGGACGGTGTGATTCGGACGACGGACCGAATCACAACGAGTGCAACTGAATCGCAATTGAAAACGCGGGAAAATGCGGTGGCAATGTGGGCGGAGGCACAATGGAGAGTATATACACTGGACAGAGCCCTGCACTGACCAAAATCACTAGTCCTCAGCGCAAGTTCTAGCAGGTTCGGCGCGAGCTGCTTGAGTTCCAGGTTGGGTATTCGTGTGAGATTTAGCTGTAGAAACATAAAAAATGATTTTCCTATTATTAAGCGACCCTTGTAAAGAATGTGCGGCAATTCCTTTTACGGAAGTAACAGTTATTTGAAAAAAGATCGGTGGATTTCTTTCCAAACAATGATTTCTGGAATTGAAACTGGATATATTTGGTAAATGGAGATTAAGTTAATGCTGCTGGGATATTTCTTGACATAAAATTTGCTGGATTTTCGCGTTGATTCCCTTATTCGTAATGAAACTGAGTGGGGTAGGAATTTCGGAGCCCAAGAAAAAAGATAAAACTAATGCTCCTGTGCTCATACAAAGTGAATTAGAATACGAAGCCTATTCTCGAACTTCGTTATCGAGAAAATTCAAAATGTTTGGATTTGGTTTAATCAAGTGCTTCCCCTTATTGTTGGCATTCTGTGATAACCTGTTACTCGAATTACAAATTCACATGCTAGGTTATCATTATGACCTAACCTAATTGTTGATTAGAATCTATGACAAATTTGGAATAATACGCATTACAGCAGGTGTCGAAAATGAAGCAAGCGTAGTAACAAGCAGCAGTTATGTCTCTTAAGTCTGTTGTTGTAGATTCGATCCTCTCGTATCTCGTGGGTCATTTTCTAAAAAATTCAGGGACCAAGGGTGTAGCAAATGATGTTAATATGCTTGCACATTAGTCAAAAATCAAGTTTTGTTGACTTTAAATTTTTATGGAATTGATTATCATAACACCTTAAACGTGTTTATGGCAGTTTACAGCCTACTGCCTCTTAGACTACAACAATTCATAAGGTTACTGAAGCTTTAAACAACCCTCAATTATTTAGTACTTGGGTCCAGTTTCCTTGAAATTTGTAAGTGCAATGGCCCAAAATTTTATCATCTGCCCTTCAGGAGTTACGTTTTGTTTAGGTTTCAGTTTGCCATCTTAATCCTGGGTTGTTGGCATAGTTTTACCACTTGGTCTATAATGGTAAATTTATTTTGGGATGCAGTCTCTACTCATTCTATTTAGGTTTTGGGACTATCAGGCCCTTTATTCTTTTACTTATTAATTGGAGTACTTCTAATTACTTTTTTGATTACATCATTTTTATTTTGTTTTATATAGTGCAGTGTTTGACTTGTCTCAGAAATCTCAGATGTCTGAATTGTAGTAAAATCTTTGGTTTTTGTGGTCCACATCTTGCATCCATAAAGAATCTATATCACATACTGAAAATTGTCTGTTGTTCACGAACATATAGTGAGTGAACATTCAGTGAATTTACCCATAAGGTATTCTTCGACAGACAGCTTCATGCAAAACAACCAATTTTTAATTATGTATACAATCACGTCATGAAGAGTTTATTAAGAATTGCGAAGCCACATTTAGGGAAACTCATTTTTCCTCATCCGCAGGGTAGACTGTAAAGAAGAAAATTATCACTAAATATGTTATAAAGAATATTAGTTAGAAATTACTGAGATGATACTAATAAAAAATTATTACAAAGAAATGTAGCACTGAATAGAGTCTAACATAGGGACTTGCCAATTTAAACAACCAAAAATAAAAATTAAAACCAATATTTACAACGGAGCATGCAGATGCACATCTGGCATGGCAGTTACAAAGTGCTTAGAACCCAACCCTTAATGTAAACAAATCAAGTGACCATTGTGAGCTCTTTGAAGAAAAAGGGTATTTAAAGAGAGGCTTCAAAGATGTTATATGAAATGTAAAATACAAACAGGCAAACTCTAAATGCGTTACCAAAATGTGTTTAAAGAAATATTAATGTATCAAATGGTGAAGTTCACGTTGAGTGAAATTCGTCATTTAATTTAAGAAAATTTCTGAATACATTTGAGAATGTAGACTTGCAAAGTCATTCATATAAATATACCTATGGTTTTGGGGTTGTAGCTCCAAAAGTTTGTGATTTCATTTGTCACAGTTAGCAAGTGCTTTTTGGCCATAAATAAATAAATCTTGCATTCTTTATCAATAAATCACTGTAAATACTTCTATTTTTTACCAGATTTCTTGAACTTTCATCATGTTGCAGGCTCCAGTAAAGCTATTGGAAGAATAGTGAACTACCGTACTACCAACTTGTGCCTTAATGCCCTCTTGTTGTGGATGTTCCAGATGTCAGGTGAGACTTGCCCTGCTGTTAATTTGTTGACAGCAATCTGTTTCTAAATGAGTGAATTAAAAATTGTTATGCAAGTGAGAAAATAAGTACTAATTAGTTAGAAGAAGAAAGTGCAAGACCTAAATAAGTGTCTTCAATAAATCAATAAACTTTTTACACTGGTTTTGTTTTCTTACCTTAATTAATTTTTATTTGTTTTGATTAATTTTTATTAGTATGATTAAATGTTTGTGTGTGGTTTGTGCAGTATGTGTTCTTACAGCTCTTTCACAATTGAAGGTGCAATAATGGTCTAAGCCACATTTTAAGAAAACTGAGAAAAATCAAGTTAAAGTTGCATAGTTGTTGTCAGAAAGTATTGTGAAGAGAAAAAAAAGTGACTTCATTCTTTATTTTATAGAGAACCGGTCAAACAATGTACAAAAATAGTTAAACTCATTGTATAACAAATGATGTCAATTCATTTTTCGTTCTTAGGGAGTTAGACCACTATTGCACTCATCCCTTCAATTTCACTTTCTTTGTCAGTAATAAATGTAGTGCTTGTATTTGATTCTTGTGCCTTGTGTAATCTTTAGCACAAGATGTCAAAATGTTCGCAATTAACTCTACTCCATTAAAGGTATAACATATTTATAAATATTGATTTTCTGCTTTCGGACTAAAGCTTTTGTTCTAATTAGTGCTTTTAAACAAAAAAAATTACTGTTTTGACAAAAAAATTTAACTTTCCACTATTAGTTCTAGTTAACTCGACTGTCAACTCAGAAATGCATGATATGTACATATTTCTAAGCCTATTCTGTTAATTTATTATTTTCCATTTTCTGGATTGTAGTATAGAGTAGGATTTCCCAACCTTTTTTGGTCACAGGCATTTTTCACAAAAGCTATTTAAACCTTGAACCCCTCGAATGGCAACACAGGAATTAACTATACCTACTGAAACTTATGGTGTTGTATAGTACTCGATATCAAATATTTCTATGTATATCAGAAATTAAATTGCATTCACTAGTTAATAAATCATTTAAAAAGATAAATGTTAGTATAAAACTAATTATCAATTGCAAAATTTAATATTTTAATCTTAAATAGGGAAAATTAAAGCACAAAACACCAGCAGTTTTTACATTTATAAAATTAAAATGGAATGAAAAAATAATCATGTATTTGGAAGGTTTTGAAGTTCATGCATGCAACATTTTCTTGTCATTTGTAAGATATTTTTGACAGTGAAGATAAGATAAAACATCTTTTTCATTTTAATTAATTACTACCTACATTCACAAGTGAGAGATTTCAGATGGTAAAAACAACTTCTGTCTTATCTTCAGTTAAATGAACAAATATTTGTTATGCCGTTTTGCTGATCAACAGATGTATCAGCAGTTTCATGACCGTTCTCTTCTAAAATGTCTATTATAGAATGTTTTGCTTATAGTGAGTCAAAGCATTGGGGATAGTTCTAAGTATTGCGAAAGAAAAAATGTACTTTTTTGAGCTGGAATGGAAGAAAATAGCAAGTTTGTGAATTGTCAGAATCAGGGTGCATATTACAACAGCCCTGTATTGTGCATGTCCCTGAGATCATGCATGATTCTAGCCTGTGAAAACCTCAGGGTACGGTATTTTTGAGAATTTTTCTCTCTCTCTCTCTTTCCTTTTTTCCCTGCCTCCCCCCCCCCCCCTCTTATGGCTACATTATTGAAAATATTTTTGTTTTTTCTTAATGAAATCTATTCTTCAATATTATCTGCTTAATGGATGTATACAACTAGCAGAACCTGGTTGACATCCTGCTCTCTCACTCTCTCCTTCCCTCTTTCCCTCTGTTTTTCTCTATCTCATTTCGCTCTCTCTTTTTCTCTATCTCATTCTGCTCTCTCTTTTTTCCTGTCTTGTTCATTGTCTTATCTTTTCATTAGATATGCCAACTTTCACAGAGTTCCATGTAACTGTATTGGAGTTTATTGATCTCAAACAAACCAACATCCATTTTTATAGATTTAAAAAAAAATATTAGAAGCTTCTGAGTACAAGGAGGTATGTGAAAACTCAGTCAGAGGTTACTTCCTGTCCAGCCTGAAAATCAGGATTTCTTCTAGGTCGAAGCTTGTCATTAATAATGATATATTACCATTTTGTTAGAATATGTAACCATAAACAATTGTTACAAAAGTGGGGTAGCGCAAAGTCTTGCACTCAGTACCTCATTGTTTTTTTTCACTAGCTATTAACACTTGATTCACATGTGTCGCTGTATACAGTAAAGTGCATCGTTCAATTGAATGACAGTGCCGCCTGTTAAAAACAAGTTTTATGAGAAAAATATGTCAAAAGGGTGCTTTAGAAGTGTGAAGTCCTTTCTCCATGTCGATTCTCAGTTTACACGATGTCAAGTACTGCCATGATCATGGGTTCATGTTAAGTAGGTAGCATGTGCACTAATGAGATGTACTTGGAGCATGCCTCACTGGTAACCCACTTACTAGTTTTCTACTTTTGGTGAGTGTGGCGCCTCCTCTTAATATCTGTAAGTATGGAAGTGGTTTGATTATGTATGAAGCAACCCTGTTTAAAATGAAGTCTGGAATGTTGTCTATCCAAGTACGTTTGTTTGTTTCCCATTTTGTTTATAATTTTCTTTCTCTCTTGTTTCTGTGAGGTACACATTAGAGGGCACATTTTTAATGAGAGACTGTGGTGGTTATTGTTTGTAAGAGTTGATTATATAGTTACTGCAATAATGTAGTTTTGTGAAGATACAAAGTTCTCTTTTTCTTCCACAAGAAATTTTAAGACCAATTGTTATCCAAACTTTGCTGCTTTGCTTTATGTGTGTTTTTGTTTTGTGGTCCTGCAGTGGATGTGATGTGTTTATTCTATTTCTATGTGTATTTCTACTATTAAACATTCTATGTCTGAGTTGCATCTTGTATGTTTAAATTTGGTTACTACTTTGGAGTAATGTTTATTAAGGGTATATTACCAAGTGTATGCAGGCCGGGTGAATAGGGTCTCTGAGAAAAAGTTCATTTTAATAATGTCATTTGTGCATGTCTCAATACTGTGAGAGTTTGTTGTTCTTTTATAATCGTGTTGCTACTTTGCCTTCTTAGAAGAATATGAGGGAGAAGAAGTTGGGGTTATGTGTGAATTTGCCCTTAGAAATGCATGTGTTTTGTTTGCATTGCAAAAATGAGCCTGGTACTCGCCATCAATCCACCATTTGATTACTTGTGCAAAAACATGCATGTACAGCAAATTTTTGTTCTCCAAAGTTATAGAATAAGACTTTGAAACTGAAATCTTCAATAAAAAAAAAATATAAAAAGATTTGCTTCTGAGAGATAGTGATTGTGATGAATAAAACTGAAAATGATTTCAATGTTTATTTTTAACCACAACTAGAAGATAATAAAATTTTTAAAAACATTTAACCCATTAATGCCCATGGAAAATGTAAAATGATTTTTTTTTTCTGTTTTCTTTCCGCAATCAACACAAAACCAAAACACAGGAGAATACCATAACACACAAAATATTTTAAATAATAAAAAAAAGGTGTACCCAAACAAAAGCAACGGGTAGATTAACGATGAAAATGACAAAAATATGATATTTAATACATAGTGTTTTATGGCATTTCTCAAAAAAATAATGAACTCTGTTTAATCAGATGACATGTTGTAATGGATTTATAGCTATTTCAGTGGCATGCCCATTATTTTGATGTGTTAAACTTTTAAATTGATGATGGGAAATTACTTCTGTTGTCATACTGTTGCGCCCTTGTTTTGTTACTCTTGAAAGAGAGTTGAGCCTGACAAGCTTATGTCAGCTGTTCAAATCATGCTTGTAGCAGGCCTTGTTAAAATATGCAAAGTATATATAAATTACCCACTCCCTTTTTTTTTTGACATTCCATTTATATTCAGTGTATACTTATAAACTGATCCATGTGGTCTACTCCACCCATTTCTTACTTGTACATTTGTCATTTGATATCACAGCAGTGTTTTGTCTGCAAATTGTAATTTCAGTTTTACGATAAGAAAATAGTTACTTGATTTACAATTAGCTAAAATTTGCACTCCAAAATCAACTAAACTGCAATATATATGCTCACTTTGCTATCTGGACTTGCAAATCATCCGTATTCAAACCGAAATTACATATATTTTTCTGATCTATGTGTAACATGTTTGTTGTGAATCATTAAATCAACTAGTTTGTCATCAAAAATAGTTTCAAATGAAAACATGCCTTGTAGAGCATCTGTCATTGAATTGTGCACATCTTGAGTGATTTCCATTACTGTGTGCATAGTGGAGTAAATGTTTCTCCTCTTTAGAAGTAGTCTAATATCGCCTTTTAGTGAAAGTCAGTGTTGCAAGTGACTGACCTACTTTCCCAGTCAGATTGGCCTTATCAGCCATGTCAGCCTACAAGCATCTTTCATAGGACAAGGAATACCTCAAAGAATTGTAGATGACTCAAAATCATCATATTTGCACTGTTATCTATTATAGCATCCAGGTCAATGGTTATAAGTAGGGTCACACGTTTGATGTCTCAGTCATCAATTTCATCCACAATAGAACTAAGGACCTGTTCAAGACCACAATAGTTATCAGATGCAGAAATAATGACCGTATGTGCCATTATAGTACTTCCAATTCTGAAAGTTTTAGTAAACTTTTAAATGTACTTGCCCATTTATCTGCGTGGTTACAGTGTAAAACAGAAACCTATATTTCCTTTTTGTTCAAAATAGAAACTAACATAGCATATTCAAGCAGTTTGAGTATTCTTAACATAACTATATGCAAAATAATCAAATTGTTACAGAAAAAGTCAACAATGCAATGATTTAAAGTTCACCTAAACAGTGAATGTGCAACCTGCAAAATCTTTGTAGAATATCAGTTTGCATTGTTACATGTTAAAACTTCAACTTAATCCATTCTGCTAACATCAGATATCAAATGAATCCATTAGGTGGAAAATCACAATGACATGTGTCAGAACTAGGCAGTAATCTAGTGTGTTTGTGCGAGTACAGTGGGCATTAATGGGTTAAAAAGTGAAATACGCCTAAAAAGGAATGTGCATCAAAGTAGGGGGAAAATTAAACGGCAAATTTTAATTTGTCAGAAAGGTCAAATTTCATGTGTACACCTACACTAAAAGCCTATAAAGATCTTTAGAATAAAATAGATATTTGTTACACGTCCAATATCTTGTAATAATGAAGTTCATAACTTGAAATGCATCCTTGCTATGTCTAGTTGATAACATTGTTCGTTGAACATGTGCAGGGAATGATGTTAGCTGCAGCCTGTTGTGTATCAGCTGATGAAGAGGATGGATCTTTTGAGCCTTCTATTATTTCCCCCAAAGACGATGCCTCCCAATCCAGCATTTTGTATCCAGAAATTACAGTGGACTATTTACCTGATGAGGTCTTGGTAAAGGTGTTCTCGTACCTGCCAGCAGAGGATCTTGCTTGGGAAATACCTAAAGTGTGCAAGCGATGGGCGCGAGTTTCAGAAGATTCAGAAGTTTGGAGGAATAAGATATATGAACCAGCTTCATTTACTCATTACCTTAGCATAGCAGATTGCTTGCGGCGCATTCCCAAACTTGAAGGCATCAGCATCTCCAATTCTTCCCCCATGGAGACCGTGAGAAATGTTTGCAAATATCTTAACATGTATTCCCATAATATCAAGTACTTGTCCTTGCCGGTAGAAGTTAGCAAACGTTTCCCCCTAAAGAGCGTAATGCCTAAGAAGTTGGCTTATCTCGTGACATTGAATCTTAGATTTTGTGAAAGTTTTGTGGTTACTCAGTTTTTGGACCTTTATTCTGCTCAAATAGTTTCATGTGTAGGTTTGTGTCAAAATTTACAATCTCTGACTCTTGGCGGACTAATATCATGTGATGCTGTTGCCTTTGAAGCTATAGCCTTTGGTTGTGCCAAACTTCAAATATTGGATGTCAAAGCCTGTGAGATGAATGGTCAAGATGGTTTAAAATGCTTGTTGAGAAGGGAAAATGACACAATTACTTCATTGGGTTTGTCCTGGAGTTTACAGAATACCAGAAGGACCTTGCCTCTGATTGCTAAATATTGTCATAAGTTAGAAAAATTAAGCATTATTGAGCCTGTTGGGAGATATCATTTTCAACCAGCTTACTATGTGACATCATATGATGTTGCAGCATTGAGGCATATGACTCATCTGAAAGAGCTAACATTGCGGCGCATAAGAGGTAACATTCTGGAAGAATTTATAGAACTAATTGTGAGTGGTCTTTTTAAGAATTTAGAAAAACTAGATTTCAGTTACAATGTGTGGGTGAAGAATATTTTTCTGGTATATATTTTCAGAAATTGTCCAAATTTGAAGTCTCTGCACTTCCGATGTTGTTATGGATTGACTTGTGATGCTTTTCCATCTATTGCTCTTTTGAAACACTTGGAGCATTTAAATTTAGAAGGGTGCGAACGTCTTAGAGATGAAGCAATTTTTCATATTGTGAAATGTAGAAATCTGAGGTATTTAAATGTAAACAGAATTTTTGCATTTACCAGGCGTAGTTTAAATTATTGTTGCGAGTTTCTAAAGTATCTACAAGAATTGCACATCATGTTGCGTCCTGTGTATGATGAAGATTTAAAGAAAGTTCCCTGCCGACTTCGTCTATTTTTGAATCATATGACTGATTGTTATATTCCTTGTGATCCTTTTAATTATAACTGAAGTGATAAGAAAAGACTGATCAATCTAAAGTACTTATGATGATATACAAAGCCGAATTAAATCATGCAATTGCTCATTGATTAGAAAACATAGTAAGAAAAGTTGGCATTCTAGTTGGAGGTTCATTATGTGTTACATTCATTTTGTTGATATTTATGAATTAATGCATTTAAAAGTTTGTTGCCTTTTGCAACATATTTTCTAAATGTGTGATACAAGAAATATGCAAAGTATTATTATTCGCAAGCTCTCAGTACCTGAAGATATGAAGGAATTCATTATTCATTTAACTAGCATATATTAGGTTGGTAATAGAATCTCTAGATGATAAATTTAGATTATAAAAGCCTCAATAAATTGGATATTTATATTGTTGAAAAATGAAGATATTTATGAAAATGAAGCTTTTAACATTTTCTTAATCTCTGTGTGCCATATGTGAAGGAAAGAAGTTAAACGAAACCTTCAATAAAAATTGTATGTGAGAAGTTGAAAATTGATGATGTGTTAAAGGTAGAAAAATTTGAATAACTCAATCAAATTTCTTGCCAACAACTACATACCATCAAATGACTATGTGCCATACAAAAACTATGTTCCTGGATATTGAAATGAAGGCCAAGCATGTTTGAGACAATGTTGCTATCAGTTGGTCCCAACCTCTTATAATATAATTTTCTTATCCTCCTGTAAACAATCTCCTATGAACATTGAGATCATCATTGTCTCTTAAATATGTTTGGCCTATAGTTGCATTCACTGACACATGTTTGACAGTAGGCAACAAATGCACTTTCTAAAATAATCAGTCAAACAAAATGTCAAGTGTGTAAGTAATTTGGGGCAACCGTATTTCAATGCAAATGCATATTTTCCCCCAATAACTACAAAGTGTGCTCGCTGAGTGTATGCTTGAAACGCTCCCTTTTCCCATTATTAGTAGGTACTGGAAACGAACTAATACTATTCTTTAAAATTTCATTGAGCAATGTAGGAAGAATAAAGTGGACAATGAATGTGTGCCAAGGTAAAAATTGTGAGAAACAGTATTACAAGTTATATTTATAGGGCATATTTTTGAAGTTTTTGTTGCATATGTGCTTACATGTATATATTATTAGAGCATAGGAATCTGATATCTAGTAATTAGATAACTATGAGGATCTTAACTTCATAACTTTCAGTTTTCAAGCTGCAAAATGACAAGACAATGCTGCATTTGTAACCGATGTGAATGTAGTATCACATGCATTTCTACATCCATAACACTATTACATTTTCTCTTAGTGGTTTTGCGTTAGTTTCTATACGTTCCCATCCTAGATTGATTGGTGTAAAGGCCCTTTGATCACTGACATTTGTTTAGCGATGAAACTGTTCTAACTCCTTTCTGATATTTCTAGTATTTCTAGCCTTCTTAAGACTTAGTTCAGTAACACATTGAATGTTTATTCAAACTCAAGTTTTTCCAGTATCTAAAAGATCCTGACTGAAGTATTTGAATGTAACTAGCAAAAATTCACATTTAACATCATGGTGTGACATGATGTTACATATAGGTGAACATCATAGGTTTAAATGTTCATTTCAAAGGGTATGCACTTAACCTGGAGTTCGCAAGAGTCCAGAATATTGTAGTTTTTGTGGTTTATCCCAAATCCTTGAAACGTGAGATTTGATGCATTTCTAATGCATGCCCTAAAAGTCAAATCTGACACGCAAGAATGTTCCTGAATATACTCATTTGGGGGTAAGCATTATTTCTTTTCCCCTCCCAATATTTTCGATTGAAAAAAAAAAAAAGACCCTCCAAAAGAATTGAAATAAAACTCCATTCTGAAACATTAAATAATGGTATTGTATAAATCTATACAAAAGTTTAGATTTTCAAAGAAGTGAAAATTCATGTACCTTATAATGCTCCTTTGTTGAAAAACATTTTAATTTAAATTAGGGATGCCGAAAACTAAAAGACTGGTTATCTTTTATAAATAAATATATATAAACTTAACCATAGTAATAGTAACAAGAGGGGGAATTTTACTGTTGAACTAAATACACATATGTATTTACAATAGGGATCACATTTAGGAAAACTCTTTAAGTAGCTTTCTTCATTTTTATTAGTGTAGCCTTATAAACCAAAATGTGTTTTAATATATTTAATTATATATTAAATTAAATGTAAGTAGCTGGACCCATGCACTGATTGTGCACTTTATAATTCATTGTTTTAAAAGGGAAAATAGCTTTATTGTAGAATCCTACTTTGAATGGCCAGCTCCAGAACTGGCAAACATCTCATTTTGTGTGAGGCCCGTAATAACCTAGTGGTGGCCCTGTACTCTCACTTGCAAATTGCAATATGCAATTCTGGCTAACTCTAAAAACTTTAAAATCCTGATTTTGTCCCAGGTTTCTTTTACATACTCAAAAAGTGTCATATATCTTTAGCGTATTATTTATAAAAGGAGATTATATTTGTATTAAATTTTAACATAATAGCTGTCATCCATTGCCCATGCACTGCCTATTGGGAAACTGATCATATCACGACTTAACATCACGTTTCTAGGCACAGTCACCTCCAGCTCGACTTTGTAAAGAGGTAATACAAGTGCTCTTGGCTGGGGCTGGGTGACGCCGTGGACGATAGCCAAGAGCATTTGCAGGACTCCAGCCGTGGATGCCTTCGACTTCACAAGTCTTATATTAGTCTCCGTTAAATCAGTCTCTCACAGGATGAAATAATTAGAGTGGAAAAAAGGTCAGATAATCGAAAGAACAAAGAAAAATTCTAGAGTTGCTAAGTTTCTCATCGAGGAGATGAGCTGATGCCTTTGAAACCTTCAAAATCTTTTCAGGATGATACGACAACTCTAGGCTTTCAAACATTTAAATCTACCTAAGAGTTCATGTGGCGAGAATGAAGAGAAAAAAAGTAATCTTCCAGGGTGAAACTTTTTCAATAGAATAACTTGTGTTTGAAATGCTCTCGGACAATATGCAATTTCAGCCAACTCTGCAAAAGCTTTAAAATACCTACTTTAAAAAAATACTATTGATTCTTCAACTGATGAATTATAGCGGTAATCGCTAATTGTGTAATATAGGGATCCCAAGTGCTGAGATATTTCTTGAATTACTGAAAAGTGGGGTGAAGCTATACTCTTGCTCCCTATCTTCTCTCTCGCTTGCTCTCCTCCCTCTCTTGCTCACTTTCTCGTACGCTCACTCTCTCTCTCTCTCTCTCTCTCTCTCTCTCTCTCTCTCTCTCTCTCTCTCTCTCTCTCTCTCTCTCTCTCTCTCTCTCTCTCTCTCTCTCTCTCTTGTGCTCTGTCTCTCGTTCTCATTCAAGATTTGGCACTGACAGAAAATCGTAAATTAATGAGGTGTTTATCAGATGTGGTCTAGCTATGTGTTTTGAAACAATGTAGCTAACAAAAGAAATTTGTTGTTTATAATTAAAGAATTATCAGCTGCACTCCACCAGGTGGGTTACAGCTGATGTTATCTTAACGAAAAACTCTCTAATTGATGAGAGGGATGAAGCTGATCATCAAAAATCATTTTCAAAATGAACTCTGTTTTACAACCTGCACTATTTATCAAAATCTGGAGCAGCAAGTACATCTATTGACATAATTTACAAAATCTCAAGTTCTATGACTTTTGCAGGGTCTCAAAACATAAAAAAAAAATGTCACTTCACATCCTCAGACCCAAAGTGTGAAAATGAAATTTGACCTCCTCTATGAGGGGGTAGGATTCAGTTTCATCAAAATGTCGTTTTTGTGACATGTTAGTCATCACGAACATCTGGATATGAAAAATAATCCTGCTTTTTATCTTGTTGCGATCTGAGAAGCATTATTGCAAAATATCCATTGAAAATGTCTCTTATTTTGCACACAAACTTTCTCTTCCTATTCTTAATTCAGTCTTGGACTTGGCAAGAAAAATGTCACTCATTGTATGTCACTTTCGTGCTTATTGTTTTACTTGTTGGAAGCTGCAACTGGGAGAGGTAGCTCAGGGCATCAACTGATATCACTGCAGTGCCTTTGACTGAGACATTCTAGGTTCGAGTCCCGACATTGGCAGGATTTTCAACTCTAGCTAGATAGCTAGTTTGAATTCAGCTGCTTTCTGGAGGAGAATTCTAGAAACCGGCTGCTCTGTTAGTTTTCCATGGTTTCTCCAATCAACACTACGTGAATGCCGGAGCAGTTCCAAAACAAATGGGCCATAGACCGCGCGTGATCTTTCCTTTCTCTTGAAGAAGAAATCGGAAATTCTGTTCCTTACATGTTTGCAGCACATTGACAAATGATAAGATAAACTGATCCAACTTTCATCCATTTTTGGTCCATCCTGTTATCAGCTGAATCTTTCTATGTTATCCTTGAAACGCACTTTTAGTACTTCGTTTTGCTCCAAAAATCCAATTATACATTCCTTACCAGATCGTTATCAATGTTTTTTACTTTTTTGTCAGTTCATTCCAGGTACTGCTGTACAATATTATGAATGTCTGTATCTCGCAATAATTTACCTCATAATTATAACATAATTGCATACAATCAAACACTTCCCTAAATTGCTCTCTTCTTCCAGATTTAAGGGTGTTTACCCTCAAATGCTGATGATGATTGTGTTTGTCTTTGGAATGCTTATATACTATCATCAATGTTACGTTCTGCTCAGCCATGCCATGCCATGGATACTTCTTCCATCCTCAGCCTCCTCAATTTTACCTCATTGATAGCCGTTTTGTAACTTCAGGTGTGTATTGTGGATTCCTCATCCACCGGTTCATGTTTTTATAAATTCTAGTCTTGATTGGCTTCACTCCTACAAAACAGGAAAATAAATACATTGATAAAGTAAGCAAGATGGCATAACTAGAAAGCTGGACCACAGGAAGACAACCTCATCATATTGACCTATCATTTCCAGATAGACATCACATAGCATTAATTTGATTACAATTAACAAGATTCAAAAATGATTTCGCGTATTACTGGTATACTAGATCGTTTTATTATCCACTACCTATTGATGTCATGGTTTGGCTCTCACTTGCCTTTGCTCTGCTGCTAAGGTAACTTTCAAAACAGCCTTTCATGTGTGCGAGATACTCGGTAGGCAATTCAAAATGTTGAGTACCCATCAATTAGCTTTACCCCAACTTGACGATTTTATATTATCTAACAATTAATGGTCTATCATATATTTACTATTTTATGTAATAATTCTAAGCAATGTAATGCTTTGATCAATTTATTGGCTGTAGTAGTATATAAAAAACATCTTTAATTGTTGGTGCTAACGATTTCCTCGGGCAGAGTCATGCAAGTTGACGCTGCCTCATAGGCAATGGCAACATTTGATCATTTTGTCATGGTCTTTCTCATGGCTGATGTGCTTGCTCACTTTTCAGCCCTGAGGAAGACCATGACAAAATGGTCGAAATGTCACCACCACAGCCTTCGAAGCAATGTCATTTGAACAGTTATTACCATCTTTTATTGTCCCACTGAATGGAATATAAAGGAGAAATTTTTCAACCTATATTATGTTTTCTGAATGCCGACTGCTCTGTAACAAGCTGCAAAAAGTTTTTACAATTCCTATGTAAAGTGGAAACAGCTGTTGATTCTAACATCAAAACCTGGAGATTTGTGAATTATCGTAATGAACGAGACTCAGCCATACCTTCAACTGTGTTCTATAAAGATGTGCAGTCTGAAAATTCTGTTCATTGAGCAGAGCTTTTTGCTGGTGTGTGTGTGTGGTTTGTGTTGTTGTTGTTGTTGTTGTTTTTGTTTTTTTTTGTCTATATTTTGCACTGATGATGTCTTAATGGTAAATGATCATCTACAATTGCAGCCAGGAGACTCACAGTTATGATTCATTGGTGATACCTATCATACATATTTATGAGGGTCTTTTGAGGCTGGATAACTGTATACCGAATGTCTTTAAGTTGTGTCGTTGTGCTTTACAATACCCACAATGGTTAATCTGTAACATGTCTCTTCAACAATCAACACAGTCACTAATTTGGAAACTGTAAAGTCATACTCACTTTAAAAAAAAAATCACGTGTGGACCACATCCGGCCCTTGGCAATATTCTATGTAGCCCGCCAATCCAAAGTATATTCGAATTCAACATAATCATGACACAGGCTGTAATATTTTATTGTAAGATATAAGAATCTGGTTTTCTTTTCTTGCACACTTTTTGGTCCACATATCAGTCATGTCGTGAATGTCAAACCATTGTGAGTTAAGTGATGAATAGAGCCTGGAAGTTTGGCAAAATGCCTTTTTATTAAGGATGCAATTTTATGACTTACTAACAATAGGAATCACTTTATTGTACTTCTAGGGTTGTTTTAGTAGATTTTCAGATTCCTATTTTTGACATTTTGCCATATATGTGCCTTTTTATACCATTTTCATCATTATTTTCCCTTTTTTACCTCCTGGCACCAATCAAGATGGAAACATACCTGCAAACCTGGACAACATGAAGGCACAGACGTGTGTGGTCTTTTTGTGGGCTTGAAATCTCCAGGGTCAGCTTCTTAAAAATCTAAAAGGGAAAGGAAGATGATACAAGTGAAGATTCCTGATATTTTTCATTGATACAGACAGACTTGTTCGCTCACGAGAAATCTCGTCCTATGTTTGTGTATGTCCTCAGATCCCTTTTGAGGACTGAGCTATCTGTATATGATATACCGGTTTCAGTTCCTTCTTGCTCTCTCTTCCCTTCTGGCGATACATAAGTGCAAAGAAAGAATCTGTAATTCCGTTTTCACTGATACCATTTGAAAATTCAGAAGGGATTCCACAATAGCATTTCGCAGAAACAGCGTCTAAAGTTAAATAAATTCATATTCGAACCGGATGGTCATGTGCAATCAAGATAACAAAGAAAAGGTAGTTTCCTTCCGTGTAAATGCTAATTCAAATTTTACAGTTAAAATACAGATGTGAATCATTTTAATTATTAATTTTTTTTTCAATAATTACTTTTAAATTATGATTTTTTAATGTTTCTGTGTTTTTACCCCCTACTTTGTCCAGAATAAATTTTTTTGCCTGCATATTTGAGGTAAAATAAATGCCTGAACTTCTGGGCTCTAGTGATGAATATTTGTGAGACATTTTAATAATGGGTGAAACAAAAATTGAGCCACGTTAACTTATTGCTACAGTCTAAAAAACAATTTCATTGCTGTCATAGGTTGTAAAATTATTTACAATTTCTGTGTTGCTATTAAATTTTGAAGTTTTAAAATTGTAGCCCTCAAGGTGTATTCATTATTTTGAATATTTCTAAAATTGTGTGCTCATATGCCCATATGTGTTTTAAGCATAATTTGTGAATTGTTAACTGTTTGTCTTTAATTAAAATTTAATTTCACAAATAAGGGATAAGTTCCATCTGGCCCTCAAGGTTCTTATAAACTTCCTTAGACGTTGGCTCCCAGTAGAAGAAAATTTAGAAACCCCTGATCTAGAGTACTGAAATCTGTCATTATTGAAAACCAACTTAGTCATATATAGAAATTACATTGCAGTAGAAACGGAAAAGGGAAATTGGTGGACGCCATTTTTTTTACGTGACAGATATTTGGCTGTTTTTGTGGACGGTCAGTTGTCACAATTTTATGAAACTTCATCTGGTGCACCACAAGGATCCGTGGAGTATTAAAAAATGTGATTCAGGTAATGTGATAAAGGTAACTTTGTAACTGGTGTTCCAGAAATAAAATGTTCTTAATCATCGAAAATGAGCACAAATCGCCTTCTCTTGGAGACAACGCCCCCATCGGTTTTCAATATAGGTTGATTGGGATGGAACTGAAAAAAGTTTACAACATTTTTGATTAGGAATCATGTTTGATTCCAAATTGAATTTTAATTAGCTTGTTGATAGTATACACAGATCAGCTTTAAAAATGTGGGGCTGTGGTCAGAGAATGAACAGAATTTTCAGACACATTGGAACAATTATTTTATTGTTTGCGACTTTAGTGAGATCTTTACTAAAGTACTGTTCAGTAATTTGGAACCTGTCTACATCCAAGCTAAAATCGTCCATTGTACATATACATGCAAATACTTGAGGTTTTTAGTATACAAAGCAGGAAAGGCCATGAAAAGATTTTTGCTTGACTATTTGTTCATGATGGAGATGTTGAGCCAAAAAGCTCTTGAGCAGAGATGCAGTACAAATGATCTCATATTTATTTTTAAAATTACCCAAGAACTTATAGATTGCCCGCAGATTCTAGAAAAGATACATATGTGCCTACAAGGTCATTGAGAAAGATTGAGAGTTGTGAAGCGTTCAGTTGCACCATCTAGAACAGCGTATTTGGAAAACAACACAGTCATCAGACTGCCAAAATTGACAAATAAGTATGCCAATGTAGTAGATTTCTGTGATGTCTCATTGAATTCTTTTAAAACCAAATTGTTGCGCCAGATGGGATAGTGCAGTATGTTAAGTTACTGTGATGACTTTGTTTACAAAAAGTTTTTACTGTTTTCAACTCTTAGTAAATTCTATTTTATATTGTAATTTGATCTCTGCATTTTAATTTTTTCTTCAATTTATGTTTATGATACTTTTGTAAAAAGGAGAAAATCCCATGTATTTCAATAATATATAATAGTAATTTATGGAAGAATAGAATAAAATAGAGTATGTTGGAAGTCAATATGTTCAGTCTTTGATTCAACAATAGAAGACAAGGGGCATTCCTTTCATGATTGGTTAGAATTTATTTGCTCTCAAGTGCCAAACATTATTATATCCATTATTATTATTTTATGAAACATGAAAATCTTGTATTTATTATAAACAACTTGTTTTGATGAATTGTTTATCATAATTTGTTGTAATGAATGGTATCCTTTGGCAAGTTATTACTACGATACAAAGTTCTTACAGTGCATTAAAAAGTGTTGAACAAAGAGAAAACGACCTCAATTTTTTAATGTAAGGATTTTACTGCCAAAAACATAGCCAAGGGAGCAAATAATGGTTTACTTAACACTATACTCCCAACATAAAAGTTTACAGAAATGGGTTACTTAAAACAAACCTTTTGGGTGTAAGAATGGACTTGCTCTCATTCATATGACAAAGTGAGTAGCAATAACTTGATTGTATTTTGTGCACCAGAAACAGGTAACAGATTCTGAAGAGTGTGACATGAACAAATGAGCCATGTTAAAAAGTAATTATATTTATAATTAGCGTATTTTAACTGTTGTTATGAACTAATGTACCTGCATGTTATTAATTAGTTAATTTATTACAATTCTATTTAGAACTGTTGATTTTATATTTAATTTAATTTTTTTCAATTCAGGATTGGCAGGTTAAAAAAGAAACACGAAATATATTGAAAATTTGAAGGCTAGTGATTCTACCATTGTATTGTATCATCTATTGTGATAAACTAGATACAAACGTGCCAAACACGCTTAAACATACACCAAATACTCGAAAATATTACTGAAAGCCAGAATTTTTCACCTCAGGAAAATGCAGTTTTTCAAAAGAAAACACAGTGATTTCTTAAAAAGAAGACTAATTGCACAGAAACAATATAATAACAAATAGATCCATGAAC
The DNA here is from genome assembly GCA_011170035.1 of Teleogryllus occipitalis. Lineage (NCBI taxonomy): Eukaryota > Metazoa > Arthropoda > Insecta > Orthoptera > Gryllidae > Teleogryllus > Teleogryllus occipitalis. The sequence goes on from BLKR01000521.1 coordinate 140,430, forward strand.
ACAAAATTTTCTAAAAATGCTCTGTCATTCCCGTGGCTCTATAAATTGAACTAAACCAAAAAAAAAACATGTAATGACTGACTATCCCTTCAGATTGCGTGCGATCACTGGAGATCTTCAGGATTTTCATAGCAAGAAGGTTGGGGTCTTGCCACTCCTTACACTTCTGACTCTTTCTGTTCTCCATCGCTTGGTTGACTGCATCTCTCCACACCTTTCTGTCCTGAGTGTTGCATATATCTGTCCAACTTGTTCCCAGTGTTGCCATTATGTCTTTGATCCATCATGTCCTTTGTTCTCATTTCCTTTTTCCACCTGTCTGTCCCAACATCAAGTCCTTTTCCAGTGCATCATTCCTTCTGATAATATGGCCCAAGTACTTCATTTAAAATTTTGTGGCCATTACCTCTAAGGAGTGTCTAGGTTTTCCTGATTTATTATCGATAAATTAGTTCTCTTTTCTGTCCAGGACACAGTTAATATTCTCCTCCATGCCCAAAACTCAAAGCTGTCTAGTCTTTTTTGTCACGGTTATTCAGTGTCCAACTTTGACATTCATAGAGCACCACAGGGAAGGCTATTGTCTGTATCATTCGGATTTTTGTTTTCATGGATATTCCCGAGCTTTTCATTACCTTCTTTAGCTTCCCCATTGCAATTTTGCCTAGAATTATCCTTCTTTCTATTTCTTTCTTACATGATCTGTCATTGGTACTGAGTGATTGTAGAAAATTGTAACTATCCACAATGCAAAGTTCTTCTGCATCTATTATCATGTTCTCTTGTTCCCCTGAACACATTACTTTTGTTTTCTTAATGTTTAATTTAAGACCTGCTTTTTTGCTTTTCTTCTTGACCAATTTTATTATTTCACTTGTGTTAGTTTTCTTTTCTGCCAAAAGTGTTGTATCATCAGCATATCTGAGATTATTCAATTTTCTACCTCCAATCCTCAGGAAACAGGATGCATTCTTGTTGTACTCCCTTCTGTGTTGGAAACCAATCCATCGTACCTTGTTCTGTTTGTGCCTTTGCTTGCATATAGTTCCTTAATCATCTCTATCTGGTGTTGAGGTATTCCCATCTGTCTTAATACTTGCCACATCTTCTTATGATTAACACTATTGAAGGCATTTTGATAGTCAATGAAACATAGGTATATCTCCTTACTGTGTTCTTTCGTCTTTTCCACTGTCCAGTCAATATTTGATATCTGATCCCTTGTACCTCTTCTTGAATTCAACTTGTTTTTGTGACATTTCCCTTTCCACATGTTGTTCTAATCTCTTTTGCAGAATTCTTAGGAAAATTTTTCTAGTGTGCGGTATTAAAGAGATCGTTCTGTAGATGTTACATTCTCTGACATCACCTTTTTTCAACAGTGGTGGTAGACTGCTTCCTGCTCTTGGGGAATTTTATTCTATCCCAAATCACATTACATAAGTCAGTGAACACTAGAGTCATCGTCTTTTTTATAATCTTCATTAATTTAATCGGTATGTTATCTTCACCTGGAGCTTTGTTGTTTGGCATTGGTCAATCACCCATGAAACTACTTTTTCTATGATCGGTGGTTCTCTCTCAAAGTTCACTGGTTCTCCCTCCACCATCTTGCCCTCCATATATGCGTATAATTCCGAAGTGTACTCCTTCCATCTCTTTAACTATCTGACTTTTGCAGGTCAGCATCATGCCATCACTGGCTTCTAGGCTTGAAAAGAGGAGTTTAAGCACCTGATGTCTACAAGATTGCCTCCTGCTAGCTTAGCATTTCTTCACTCATTTGGGATGATTCGTGGGAGACTTTTTGGGTATTACTGTTGCTGATTTCAGAATGCACTCTAATATTTTGCCAAATTGTATCCAGATCCCTGTCAGCAATTGAGATTGCATGAAATTGATTTTCATCTGTTTCTAAATATTGCTGGGTTTCATTTTGTATATCATATCTCATTTTTCTCCCCTGGCCTATTAGTTTCTTTAATTTTACTCTGTTTGCCATGACCAACTTGAGATCTGAACCGCAATCTGCTTGTACTACTGTCTTTGCTGCTTGTATGGTACTTCTCCGTTTGTTTCCCATTGACATAATCAATTTGATTTTTATGATTCCTGTTTGGGGATGTCCATGTGTGTCTTTGGTTGACATGTTAAACATTGTGTTTGCAATGAACATATTATTTGTCGCACAGAATTCCACAAGATGTCTCCCTCCTTCATTCTTCGTACCCAGTCTGTATTTTCCTGATATGCCATGCATTACTTAATTTCCTATGTTGGCATTCCAGTCACCTACTATAAATAATGCATCCTTTTGTGGCATTTCATCCAGTACTGTTTGAAGTTGTTCATATAGTAGCTATATTTAATTTTCTTGTCTCTTCTGTTGGTGCATTATGTCTGAATAATTATTATATATATATAGGAACAGGTTTAATGTGAACACAAATTATTCTACTGTTCACAGTTTTATACACAATTATGGCCTTTGCTAAGTTATTTCTGATAATTATTGCTACCTATTCTTTATTTTGTTTTCGTGACCCAAGTAATATATGGTGTATTTTCCAGAATTGAAATATCCTGCCCCCATCCACTTCAATTCACTGATTCCTAAAATGTCTATCAACCTTTTCTTCATTTCTCTCTTTATTATTTCCAGTTTACCCACAGTCATACTTCTCACATTTCATGTTCCAATAATCATTCTCCTGGTCACATTTGGATACTGCCAAGGTTTCCTTTCCTTCTTCTTAATCTGAAAACTGCATGTTGTTCCGAAATGAAAGGGCTAGAATGCTTTAATGTCAATTGCTTCTGAGTAGGCAAACGGTATGCCTACTTTAAAAGATTTCCTTGTTCCGAAAGTGCTTAATTCTTCACAAACCATGTCATTGTTTATAACATTTTCCTCCTGGAATTTGACTATGTCCTTACTTTTGGTATTGTTATCTACATTACCTAGTACTTCCACATTAATTTTGTGGCTGCCTGAAATGGGACTCTTCTGAGCCCTTCCTGGAACCTATTATACCTTCATTTAGTATTTTATTTTCTCCCCTGTGAATTCTTGTCTGTAATTTGTTCTTGTTTGTTGAAATTCTTTCCCATTCCAACTGTCCATACTTCCGTTCTTTCTTTTCTGCTTTGGGGTCTGTGTTTTTATTCTTCTTCTTGTAAACAACTCTACTTCTAAATCCAACACTGTATCTGAGTCAGAGTTCAAACGGGAACTTCTTTCATGTACTTTCAAACTCCCTTGTGCTTCTCATTTTGAGACTATCGTTCTTCCTTTCCTTCATCAAGCAATATGCCCTCATTGTCATCCAAATTTTCTGTTTCCATCTCTTTTCCATTAACAATAGCAGACTTCTCCCTTACTTTAGTTTCTTCTTGGTTCTCTTGGCAACTTTTGATCTCACTTCCTTTATTACCTACTGCAGTTGTTTTGTACTCTTTTGTGTTTTCTTCTCCTTAATCTTCTTTAGTGATTCCGTCATATTAAGTTTTTCATTCATCTCTTTCCTGATTAGTTGAATTTCTTTCTCCATGGATATTCCTGCCTTTAAGCGTAACGCATGAAATGGAGTTCACAAGCCTCGCATAGCCTCCTTAGCTTCGATTTTTACTTGTTACTCGATTTCAAGGCATTTATTTATCCTTGTTGAAGTTCCATGCATGGCTGGTGATGCCACACAGGACATACGCTGTCACACACAAATGCTGCTCCATTTTCTGGAAACATGTAATACTCGTCTCCAATCTTAGATACTTTTTCTGACTTCATTTTTATTTATGTCAACTTCAGGAATCATTATGTGTGATATAGGTTAAATAAAAATGTACAATTCAATATTCCACCAATGTTGCTTCTAGTACCACCAGATAAATTATCTAACTTACTGTGACTTATCTATCCAAAGTCACCCTTTTATCCACTTCATCAGACTGACTTTTTGACACATCTAATCTATAAGCTGTCATATCAAGAAGTGCTTGTTGATTTTGCTGTTCTGTTGGTGTGACATAGTGTCATAGAGCCGTCCACTCTACCGTCCATAGTAATAATAATAATAATAATAATAATAATAATAACAATATTTTATTGTTGTTAGCCTGTACAGCAATAGACAGTCGGATATGGATACAATAGTGCTTAAAAACTATAAACATAAACCATTCAAAACAAACATCAGCAGACCGTAGATTACTCTTATGGTAAAAATTTATCAATCAGAGCTAGACAGTGCACATTTAAAATTAAATATTTTATCATTACAGATTAGTCTTAAAACTATTACATTGGATTCACTCCCACTGCCCTTATTTGGTATACCATATGTATATCTGAGTGTATATATATGTATACCTGGCGATGTTTCTCAGTTCCTTTTTTCCAGCCTTCTCTGTCCACTACATCTTCCTCTGTCAAATCTCTTGTCACCATCGCAGTCAGTATTCCTTGTTTCCAAGGGGTTGATGGTCTGCCCTGCCATTTTCTATATGGTGGTATCTGTTTATATACTTGTTTGGATCACCTCCCTTCTGGCATTCTCAGCAGATGTCTGTACTACTGAAGCTGTTTTCGTTCCACAGTATCTATTATATCCTTTTGAATTGCCATTTTCTCCATTATTTCTTCATTATGTATGTGGTGTAAACGAGATATTCTGCAACTTTGTATCAAAAAGTCCATTATAATCGTCACTAATTTCTTTTTGTTTTTTGAGTTAGTTCCCAAATCTCTGAGCCATATGTTACAATACTTTATATGATGGTACTGTGTACATTTTTCTTGGTTTTCTTTGTTAAGTGGGAGTTCCGCAGAATTGGATTTAGCATATTAATGACTCGTTTCCCTTGATTTATCTTATTGTTAATATCCTTATTACTTGTGTCCTCTTTTGAAACTGTGAAACCCAAATATTTAAAATCATTGCATAATTGTACTTTATCATTTCCAATATACTGATCATTTCCATATTCCCCTGTTACCATATACTTTTGGACACATTTATTTGCAATCCCCATAGATCAAATTTTGGTTTTAATTTTCTAAACATATAGTTAATATCCTGCTCATCCTCAGCCATGATGACTAGATCATCCGCTAAAAGTAAAACATCCAGTGTTGATTCTCCAATTTGAATTCCCATTGCACTGCATTTTCTCCTCCATTCTTGTAGAGCTTTGGCAATGTACATGTTAAAAAGGGTTGGGGACATACAGCATCCCGTCTCAATCCTTTAGAAATTATTGTATCATCTGATATTTGTTCCAATTACTTTCACAGCACCTTCACTGTCTTCGCACATTTTCTTAATTGTGTTAACTAATTTAAAATTACATTTTTGTACGAAGAAATAAAGAGGTTATCTCTGTCAACTTAGTAAATTTATTGAGATAGCTGGCTTTCGACAGTTTTGACATAATCTTCCATCATCCATGTTCCCCCCCTTGTAATTGCCTTGTTTAATTTGTAATGTCATTTGTCTGTATAGTAAATTTGTACTTCAGGATTGCAAATTAAAATTACACTGTGAAATGCACATTGTTTTATAATTATTACACAATTATAAAAATTTTGTTGTATATTAGTATTTTATTTATATTTTCTTTTCTTTACATTGTAGACTGATGATGACGGCAAAGTCGTCGAAAGCCAGCTATCTCAATAAATTTACTAAATTTACGGTGATGACCACCTTTATTTCTTCATATAATATCAACAATACCAGATCACAATTCCCACAATTACATTTTTGTGCTGAAATTTTAAAAAACCTTCTAATGGGAACACTGTTATATACTTTTTGAAGATCAAAAGGTAGATGAGAATCTCTTCCACAGGTTTTTCTTTTTTCTAAAATATGTTGAATGCAGAAAATGTTATCTAGTCATGAACGACCAGCTGTTAAACCGCTTTGTTCTTCCAGATTTTTTATCTCTGACTCAATTCTACCTTTAATTATTCGCCCGTACAGTCTACTAATTGAACCTGTGACACTAATGCCTCTATAATTTTCACATTTTTCTTTATTACCTTTTTGATAAATCGGTATAATTTCTGCTTTTTTCCATTCTTGGGAAATTTCTTCGTGATCTACAAGAAATGTATTAAATAGTTTTACAATAATTTCTTTAATTTGGTCTGGAGAGTGTTTTAACATCCTCGTCCCTTATTTGTGAATACGTTATCTAAACAAGCATCTTTAGTCAGGTCAAAATTCGAATTCAAATCTCCCCCAATACAATGGTATTATTTACCACTTACGCCTTTCAAGTGAAAGTAACTAATCTTCTAGTTGATGTAAGAAATCCATATTATTCCATGTTCCATACTTCCTCTGATGTCATAAAGACCTACATCAGAAACTTTGCAACCAACACTCACTCGTCCTAATTTACTTATATTTTCTAAGATGCCAACAAACATTACAAAGTATACCAATATAAAATATTGTGACCATCACAATATTTTTGATTTATTACTTCGAACGTATTATTTTTAATTATTTATTGTTTCCAGGTAATCGAATGTGTTATCTTGTATAATTTAATTTTGTAGTATTTTGTCATTCATTGCATAATTCTTTTGAGTATTCAACAAATGTGATAACTTAAATGCTGGAAGAGGTATAATTTTAATCTGTTAGGCACTCCAATCAAGTGTGTGTAATTCTAACTCACGACTTGTAGAGGTTGAGAAAAGTTACCATTAGGCACTACCTATTTACCTCATTTTCATCAGGGTGTGCTGTTCTTTGTATCTAATCAGATGTATTTGAATTAGGAAAAGATCCTAGCAAGCATGCGATTGGAATAATGTTATGAAAAGACCACATTAGTAGTGATTTAGATCACTCTGTAATTTTTGTGGTAGAAAAGTTTCTGGTTGGAATGTTCATTACACTATGTAGTAAGTCATCTGAACTTGGCAAACTGTGATAATTTTTGTGTAAAATTGTATAAATTGAAGGATATTTTTGAATATGTTTTCTACTAGAGATTTCTTTCTGTATATGTAATATATATGTGTGTATGAAATGATAGAACTGTTATGTATAAAAAGAGGTATATGTATTTTAAATATGATAAATATTAATATTGTTATTATTGATTGTTAAACATTTATAAATTGGTTATAATTTATTATTTTAGTCACTTGGCATTGAGTGTGAGAAAGTTATTAGATGAGTTTAGTTACCCCAAGAAAGAGTCACTTTCTAATTGATACAGCATTGTAAGTTTGTATTAATGAATTTGACATCAGTAAAGAGGTTTGGCACAACAAATCGACCCCTCCCCACTCAGAGAACATAAACTGCTAACCAACAGCCGCATTTTAAATTCAGAGATTATGTACTTCTGGTGCTTTATCCTAATGTAGTGTTGGCAAAGCATGTGGACCTGATATAATTCAGTTTCCAGGACAATGATGAAATTGTGAATGATTGTTTATTTTTGTTACAATGGCATCCATGATTTACCCAGGATTACAACTCCCAACCCTAGTGCAGAAGAGTTCCTGCTGTGTGAGAGTTGTGTTCTAGTGCCAATGTAAAACAAATACTGATAAAATGTAATTTGATTTTTTTAATGTGTTCTGTGAAGGAAAATGTTAAGAATTTGTTGCAAGTTTGAAATGTCATACATTCTTTGATTGTGATTGCAATGATTTCTTTAAAATGATGTTCCACTTTCGTTTATTAATGAAAAGAGTATATATTTTAAATGATATTTGTGTTCTGTACCATACTATTCTTCTCTTGGGACCAGAGGTTTCAATACTATGTTAACTGATCTGGATCTCATCATAATAAATATAAGAAAGAGCGTCTTTCTATATTACTATACTGTTAGTGGTTGATTCACTGTAATTTCCGTTAAATTTGTATGACTCATTTGTGTTCCTTCATTGTAAATAAAGCTTTTAAAGAGAATTCTCTCTATTGATATTTCTTTGTGTATATACAGTCAGTTCTTTTTCATTCGAACCCCAAGGGGGAATGGGAAAAATTATAATTAACAAAAGCAACACAAATGCATTGTTGAACAATGAAATTATGTCATTCATAAGAGCTCACAGTGACATATGAATCTTACCTTAACTCTAATTCCCATTGTTATAATATGGGACACTTTGATTTGCTGTTCTGAGTAGTACTTATATATCCATTCCTTTAATTTTTGTGTAGGTTATCGAAATCAATACTATGGTTTTTGTTTTATGGCGGTATTACTTGGAGATGATACTGGGAGTTGCTGATCTAGAGAAAAGAATTTCCCAAAATGATCTAGAAGCATTTGCATCCTCTGGATGATAATTTTTATTGCTTGTAGACTTACAGAAAGTATTATATACGTGTGTGTTTGTTTTTTAACGAGGGTAGGTGGAAATCTGCAAAAGGCACTGGGTAGCCCTTACGTGCGAGATTTTTACTCACTACAACCGAACCTCTCTTCTCCTCCATCCTCTCCGCGGAACCGCCTAAAGGTATTACTTCGCGGAGAGTGGAATAGTGACCTAGTCACATAAAATTAGTCAGGTGAGGAATCATGAGATGTCATTTCTACCTTTCTCTAGGCATCTCAGTTCCATCAATATATCTTGTGCAAAATTGCACACCACTCTCCGTTTGCTGTCAGAACCAAGCACACACGAAACAGTTTTGCGGAGTCAACTGGCCTATATCAAGTATCTGGGCCGTGGCTAGTCGTTGAGATGCGAAACGTGGGCACTGAAAAAGCACATGTTCGGCGTCCTCGACATCCGATTCACACACACAGGACAATGAGGGATATCACCTAGTTTGAGCCTGTGAAGGTAGGCTCTGAAGCAACCATGTCCTGTTAGATGCTGCGTGATGTAATAATTTACCCCGCCGTGCTTTCGACTGATCCACGATTCAACTGTAGAAATGAATCGGTATGTCCATCTTACATTGGAAGATGTGTCCCATCACTGTTGCCACTCTGCTAGTTGTTCCAAGCAGTTCTGCTTCACGTCTCTTTTGTCGCAACACCTCTGCCGTTCACGGGCCATTATATCTTTCGGAATCATCCAGGTTATGACGCAAACTACAGTGCGAAACGCACATGCCACCATCAGCGCAGATAACCAATATATTGAAGTCATGAATCTTACGTAGCTTTTCGTATCTGCAGAGTTTGCCCAAACTGGTGAACCGTAGAGCAGAACCGAAGCAAGGAGCTTTCTCTTTTCATGACTAGGCCCTCCAGTGTTGGCATTAACCTAGTCAGCGCAGCATTCACCACCGCCGCTATTCTTGCTGGCAAAGTCCAAAACCGTATAAACTTAATCCAATCAATCAATCAAGGCACAGACGTCCGGGGGTAACAGAGGTCACTGGGGGGGGGGCAAGATGTTGAAAAATGTCACTGGGGGGGGGGAGAAAGGCCACTAGGAGCAAATGTCGCTGGGTGGGGGAAAAAGGTCACTGGGAGGGGGGGGGGCAATGTCACCATCGGGCAAACCGGTAGCGGTAGCTCAGTGCCTCCATCTCCAGAGACAAAAACATGCACTACACTAACGGGACTAATGACTGAAGCAGTTGACTCGCCCGGAAACACGAAAAAATTAAACAATCAAACCACCGGGCAAGGGTCATGGGACGGCGACCATCCGACGAAAGCAATCCCGACAGCCGCCAGACAGGCCTCGCCCACCTTTTCAATCACTACCGCCGTCCATGCTCCGTTAATACGGCGGACAGGGCATGGTTTCGGAGGGACAGAGGTCACGCAAGCGATTCAATGCTGACCGCGCTCTCAAAGGACTGACAGCAAGATCCTAGCCACAGCCGGGGCGCAACACTCGTGACGGAAGTGCTCTATACTCACTGCTACTGCAACCACGGTAGTGATGACTTGACGATGGGAAAGAGGTCCCGCAAGCGCTCCAAGCGACAGCCACGCGCACCAAGTCCAGGTGACTGTGCAAAAGCCCCGGCGAGGCTTGTGGCCCAGACGGCAACGCTGTCAGTTACGTTCGCCGAGCGCGTGCAATCCGACGGCTGGTCAGGGCCGGATCTCGCCATCCAGCGAGGGAAGATCACAGCCACCTCTCGATGAAAAAAACATGCACTACACTTACGAGACTAATGACCTCGGTAGACGTGCCCGGAATCACTAACAATTTTCATAAACAGCAGTGTTTGTCATTTATTTTTGTGGTAAGTATTAAGTTTATTTTAAAACTGAGTCTTAAATACGTACAAATTCACGTTTCTTTCTGTGTGATGTTTGGGCGAACTGTGACTCAGTTGTTTTAATATTGATAATATTTCACGCAATATTGCGCAAAAACTAATAAACGTTTCAAAAATGTGCAAGACATTAATGAATGAACTAATTAGGGAGAACATTTTTTTTAGGAATAATCTCTATCTTTAATTTTGTAGCTGAAGGAAGACGCCGAGAAAATTAAAAACATTTGCAATTTTCGAAAATTCAGACTTAACCGTGGAAATCGGACTTACGGCATCCTTATAAGTGTATTTTCTTCTATTCTTTTAAGACATTTAAGGAAGCAGTTTGGAGCCATTTTTGAGAAAATTTTGAAATTGTCTCAGGGGCTTCATGTAAAGTACCCTCAATAATTAATGAATTGTTTTCAAAATCGCAGAACGTTGAGTGAAGTCAGATCGACAAGGGAGTATTCAATTTCGGAAAAATCCTACGCGTAGTTTTAGCACTTGCGATTGTTCACAGACAGATGGACGTTTTGAAGGGAAAAAACACTTTATCGGTTTGAGGGAACCCGAAAACTTTTATTACCGTTGAAGTCTTCAAATCGATTTTCTGCAGCATTACATCACTTTCTCTATACTACGTATATTATTAGCTGCCATTAATGTTTTCTAATTTACTCGATCGCTTAAGGCGTATGCCGCGATGGCCATAGTTGCACTCCCAGACGTAAATGTACAGCTTGCCTTCTCCCTCTTCAATGCTACTACTCTGTATTCGTGTATATTCAGTGGTTAGGTGAAAGAGCAGACCTGAGCCTCGCCATTAATAAATACATTATTGTTATTATATTACTCCGCATAGGCGTACGTATACGAGAAAGTGAAAGAGACATACACTTCGATGTTTCTGTATCAAGGACCCACAAAATATGGATTCTGGCTACCCCTTGTGTTAGATGATTTTTTTTCTCGCTTTAGCAACTGGATTTATCCACTTTTTCATTATCAGGACGATATGAGAAAATTTCGAAAATATCCGCATGACCTCATGAAAGGATCTTCCTCCATGTATTGCAACATATTTCGAATTCTAAGGGTTGTGTCATCAGTTAGAATGATTGGGGAACATTGATTGGCAAGTATTTTTCAGAGGAAAACTTGTTTTGTTGGTCATTGTTACTGAAAGTATTTTCTTGTCAAAACGTCCGTCCGTCTTTTAATTTTGGGGAGTAGTTTACATGAAGCTCAAAAGACACTTCGAAATTTTCTCAAAATTCGCACGAAAGAACTTTGCTGTATTAGAGGTGTGTTCGATTATAAAAAATGTCCCCAGTTCAGATTTTCATCAAATTTTTAAATGTAAGGGGCAATTTTGTGAAAATATTAGTTTCGGGACATTTGTTCGAAAACATGTGTTAAGATTTTTCTCCTACGGCTTGAAACTTTATATTTACTTTTTTGTTCAAATAGAGAAAATTTCGTTAAAAAATATTGCATAAGTTCAATTTCCATTATAACTCCTGGAATTTCGAAAATTGCGAGAGTTCAAGTTTGTTTCGAGTGTGTCCTATACCTTCACTATTGGAAAAGACAATAAATTTTTAACTTTGTGATTTTCTTTTCAAAGGAAATTCTGACTCCTCACAAGTCAGAAAATTCTGGCCAGCGGATAGAGATAGAAGAAACTCATCGCAGAAAACGATGTTCTCCATCAAGTGGGCAAATTTCAAGATCTGTCCCAGAGAGACGAGAAATTTTTGTAAGAAATCGATGTACAGTGGTACAGTCGATGTACAGTGGTAGTGGTCAGAATTCAAGGACTACGAATATTCCTATCCAAAAGGTGTTTTCAAAAGGTAAGTAATAGGCGTATGAAATGGTTTTCTAACAACAGTCTATATCGCATACCTAACTTCGATGGTCGAACTACTTGCTGCAGGAATCAAGGGACGTAGTTTACATTGCTGGTGATAGAAACGACAAATATTACCTAATTCATTTTTTCAATACTTTTATTCCACTTTAGTATGCGTTTTCATCTTAAAGAGGAAATTAACATTTTCAGGGATAAATCAATACTTGAATAACTCATGAGTTATAATAATCCCATGCATGGGATTAGAACATCATAAGGTAACAAGCCGACTCTTTATTCCATTTCAAAATATGCAATACACAGGATTTCATGAATATTGCGGAAGAACATTTTAAAGAAGGTAAACAATCTTTCAAGCACTAAAACGTCTAGGAATTCAAATCAAGTATATTAAACTTTTAACTAAAAGTTTCAATAACATTTGGGCAAAAATGAAGACAGAAAAACTGGGAGATAAATTTAGACTATCAAGATGAGTTGAACAAGGAGATCCTGTCACCAATATTGTTTCCCGCTGTTTTGGAAGAAGTGTTCCGGAATTTAAATTAAGGAAATAAATTTGGGATCAAAATCAATGGAAGGAAATTGCCACACCTCGAAGTTTTTGTGACATGAGTTTTATTCGCAAAATCAGCCAAGGAACTTGAGGCAATGTTGAGAGACTTATGCAGTCACAGCAAAACAGCGGGTCTAACCATTAACGCTAGTAAAACTGTATTGATGACGTATCACGGATAGGAATAAATGCGAATGATGAAAAAATGACGTATGTAAATAATTTAATTTATGTAGGACAGAATATCTCATTTTACAACAGATTTGATGAAGAAATTGAAAGGAATTGCTTTGGCGTGGAATAAATTTTGGTCATTATCCTTTATACTTCAATCAAAACTCAAAAAGTTGAGACGAAGAAAACTATATTAATTATTTATTTAAAGTAATATACAGGCAAGAGTACAAATCTGATATGGCCCGAATCGGCGCTAGCATAATTAATTGTTTTCAACTTATCACATTGTTTAATATCACATGAAAATATAAATGAAAGTATCACATAGTACCACAATAATTCACAATTTTTGTAAAGGAGGAACAGAGTTCGCATATCAATGAAGTCCATGGCCTTCCTCGTTGAAGAGACCAGCATAAGCTCTTTTGAAAATCTGAAGACTAGGTGCTGCCACCACGTTCTGGGGTAGTATGTTCCAGGTGTCGACAACTCGGTTACCTATGAAGTTCTTGTGCTGCATTAGATTATGTCTATAGTTAACAAGTTTCATACCATGACCACGTAGATGTAGATTTTCAGAGAGCTGAAAAATTCTACCAAGATCGGAGTTGTAATACCCGTGCAAGATCTTGAAAGTTTCAAACATGTCACCGCGTTTTCTCCTAGCAGCAAGAGTCAGAAGTCCGAGTCTCGTCAGTCGTTGATCGTAAGCCATGTTCTTGAGGTCTATAGGGACACGTGTGGCTCTCCTTTGTACATTTTCCAGCAGATTTATGTCTTTGAGAAGGTAAGGATTCCAAATCGCAGTGCCAAATTCAAGTATCGGGAGAATGTAGATTCTGTGTAGGGAGGTGAATACATCACTTCTCACAGTGTTAAAGGCTTTGCGCAGTATAAATATAGCCTTGTTAGCCTTTTTGCGATGTTACACACATGGTTTTCCCATTTGAGGTCGTTAGAGATCATAATTCCCAGATCCTTCATGACCTTGATTTCAGACAAGTTCCTTCCGCCTATTTGGTAATTTCGCTTTGGGTTGGTTCTTCCAATATGTATGACCATACATTTTGTTTCGTTCAGGGGTAACATCCAAATTTTTGACCACTCATAAACACTATTCAAGTCTTCTTGAAGGTGGAGATGATTCGACAGAGGGTTAACGTAGAATTTTGTGTCATCTGCATACATCTTGAAATGGGAGAGCATACCGTTCGGTAAATCGCTAGTATAAAGGATGAATAAGATCGGTCCCAGTACCGAGTCCTGGGGAACTCCGCTGTTGATTCTCTTCACTGATGACTTTTTTCTCCAATTCTCACGCAAAAACAGCGAGCCTCAAGGAAAGACTGTATCCAGCGCAAAAGCATCCCCCTTATGCCAAAGTAAGCAAGTTTATGTAGCAATCTTCGGTGCGGTACCCTGTCGAATGCTTTGGAGAAGTCCAAATAGATGATGTCTGTAGGGTTTCCATTATCTAGATCCATTGTCCAGTCTTGCAATGAGGATAATAGGTTTGTAATGATAGATCTCCCTGGTACGAAACCGTGTTGGTGTAGTGGTATGCGTCCAGTTTTCAAAGCAAAGTCAAGTATCTTGTCCGCCAGAATCCGCTCACAGACTTAACATACCGAGCTAGTCAAGCTAATGGGCCTGTAGTTAGCGGGATCTAGCTTACTACCTTTCTTGAAAACTGGTGTAATATTAGCTGTTTTCCAGTCCGTCGGCAATGTTCCGGAATCAAGGGAGTCTCGAAAGATTTTACATAGAGCTGGGGCAAGTTCTTGTGCACATTCTCTCAGTATAGAGCGATTTTCCTAAGGATGAGCCAAAGTGACATCTAGTGCTGGCAACATAACTGAAGGTTCTGTGGTCGTTGTGCCCATAAGACTCCCTTCCCGCATTCGTTCGTTTGCAGTTGGCAAACTTGTAAATGGCTTCGACGCTTCCTTTTGTGATGTCCTCGTCCGACAAAAATATAGTGCGCCGCGAGAAATAAATGAAATTAGGAAGTGCAGTGTTATGTGCTCTTCTGTAAAAATTCTTTTTTTCTATAAACATTACATTAATTTACTTTTTCTGTGATAAAGATTATGTTTATTTTAAAACCGATACTTGAATGCGAGATGCGTACCGATGCACGTGGTTCCGGTCTTCGTGCTGTTGTGTGGCGAGCTGTGATCAAGAGCTTTCTATTTAAATTCGTGGCAGTTTTCTTTTACTGTTTGTGAGATCATGTTAAGACATTTTCCACATACGTAATTAAATTTAAATATTTCTCGAACTCGCGTACGTGCATATATTTAAGCGAAACTCTTAGACTTCTACATAGGGATGTTTTCACAGGAGCCATTAGCACTTTACGAAGGGGCATGACTGAACAGCTGTCGCGGCGGAGGGATACATGTGATGTTCACTTGTTTTCACGAACTGTCACTTTGGCTCATCCTTAGGAAAATCGTTCTATACAAGAGGAGGGATACCATCTGGACCAGCAGAAGAGTTAGGGTGAAGCGATACGGGAACGTCAAAAACATCTGCAATATGTAAGTCGATGTCTTCCAGAGTTTCTTCAGAAGGAGGTGAGGATATAGATGGGAGGCAATCGTTTGGTTCCAATGTGTAGAAGTTTTGAAAACTTTCTGCGAATACCTCGGCGATATCACAAGGATTCGAAGCAATTTCCCCATTATTTTTCCGGAGGGTATGTGGGATAGAGACTTTGAAAGAAATCTGTTTGCCTTTGGCCTTGGCAATATTTTGTTCATAATTTCTCTCACGAGCACGAATCTCATTTCATATTGTGTTGCGTAACTCTTTATATTTCCTGTGTTGTGATTGACAGCTGGTGGATTTAAATTTAGTCCCTAGTCGTTTCTTTTTGCGTATCAATCGTTGTATCATTTTAGTAATCCATGGTTTGTTTTTGTTCGGAACTTCTTTTTGGATAGGTGAGTGAGCATCTAAGTCATTGATAGTTCCTGATCTAAATATCGTCCAGTTACTTTCCAGTCTCTCGTCGTGTTCTAAAGAGAGAAGAAGCTGTCGAAGGTCCCTCTTCACGTTCTCGAAATTTGCACGCCAGTAAACCTTGCGCTTTTGGTGAGATGAAAATTCGATTTGCATATCAATACACAGAACGGCATGATCACTATTACCGACTGGGGTTCGCGCAACTGGAATCGATAAAGATCATCTGTGATCTGAATCATTTGTGATAATTAGATAGAGCGTTGCTGATCTCTGTCCGTCCCGAAATCTGGTTCCGCCAATTACCAGCTGAGAGAAACAAGAAGCTTCAAATACCTTAAGAAACTCTTTCTACAAGCGGAATGTGATCTGCGCTGGGTTGGGGCCAGTGAAGCGACGGAAAATTGAAGTTAGTTGTTTTCTACCAGTATTCCTGTACGGAGCTCAAACGTGGACACTGACAGAGAAACAAAGAAAGAAGAGTACTGACTGTCAAAGAAGGAGGGAAAGAACAATACAACATATACAGATCCAACAAAAGATAAGAAACGAAACAATAAGAACAAATGACCGGAATAACTGATGCTCAATCAATGGCGAAGAAATTGAAATGGACGTGGGGAGGACACGTTGCCAGGATGGAGACCGCAAGATGTGCCCATACCACCACCATGTGGGATTCTCGAATCGGGAGGAGTGTGGGAAGACCGAAAACACGATGGTTTCTCTCAAATACTCTAATACGTTTCATTCCAGTCTATGAATTTATATTTTTCAACCACGATTTTTTTTATTGAGAATTCAACTACGTGTAAAAAAGGAAGGGAACTTGGAGCTCAGGAAACTGTATACAGATTTGTATACTATACACTCGACTGTATACTATAACACTCGACGTAGAAATCATATTCATCAGGTGACAGTATCAACAGCTCATTACAAAAAATTCACATACAATACATCTACATTATTTTACAACACTTTGCCAGATGACATTAAACGATTAAATTCAATTGAAAAGTTTAAATCCCAAGTGAAATCGTTTCTGCTGCATAACTGTTTCTATACAATTAGAGACTATACTGAGCATCACAAGAAAAGTAACATTAATTTTAACAATGATACATAATGCATTATTTACCATTTGGACTGTATAAATGAGTATAAACAACCTGTAACAACTATTGTAATACAGCTTCCGGGTCAATGACCCCCATCTCGATCAGGTTTTTCGTCCAGTTTCCCTGATCCATTGAGCAAATGCTGAGATGGCCCCTTGTTTTGCTTCTGGACATAAATGTAACTTCATTTTTTGTGCACGTCTTCTAGAATTCAGTGGGAAATACAATTATTCAAATTATCGTTTCCATGTTGTCGCGGCAGGAAGTAATAAGAGCCAAAATTTATTGCTTATTTATCCTTGAAAATTGTTTTTATTACATGGGAGTTTTTTTTGTCCCTTTCAAAATTAAAAATTTATTGCTTATTTATCCTTGAAAATAGATTTTATTACATGGGAGTTTTTTTGTTTTTTTTTTCTCCCTTTCAAAATTCAAAATTTAAGTAGTATATGACTTAGTGTAGGGATCACAGAATTTTGAAAATGTGCACACAATTCACTTTTCCCCATAGCACGTCATACGCAGTTTTTAACTGTTTTTTTTTACGTAAAATAAATAAATAAATAGATTTTACTTCTCCCCCGTACGTGTCGTACTATAGTTACTGTTTTGACGATGAATTAAATTAACGATTAAAGTATTGGATTGTTTTGCTGATAATACCTTTGTTCGTAAGTTTGAACCCGATCAAAGTAAATGGTGAATATTTAAGAATGAATGCGTCATGTAAGAGTGAAAAGCTATTGTAAATAAAACTATATAAGGAAACTACAGGAAAATGTTGATTCTAGAATGTTTTATGATTAACTGGATTTTGTGTTTTTAAAATTGTTTGTAATTTAATAAGAACTTTGTAATTGTTTGTAATTTAATAAGAACAAAAAGACAATTCAATATTTATGACTATTTATTTTCTTTTTGAAGATTCTAGGACTCCCTTTAAGACAGTAAATTCTCATCAGATTCAAAGAAAAGAGAATTTCCCTAGAAAAGATGACCAAACGTTCGAACAGAATTCAAAGAATGATCAATTGAAGACAACTCATCTAATTCCAAAAGGTAAGCTCTAAGCCAAAGATGTCCAACTGGCGGCACGCGGTGCAAATTATTGTCCCGCGAAAGATAAATGAAAGTCCCTTGCATGTTGGGCACCTAGCACTCTACCAGAGGCAACACCACCTTTATGTAAAATTAGTTGATGGTTAAGATTAAAAAAAAAAATCTAGTAAATTCAGAAATTCAAAACCATTCCAATGTGTTTCGCTGCGTTTATGCATGGTACTGCGTGATATCACGCACTGCCCCCCCCCCTCGCGTTTCAAAGCAGCAGAGCGAACTGCCGAGATCAACAGTAGGAAGTCAGGCGTGGATCGCCCGAGTAATGAAAATATAGCCCGCAACCATATTCAAGGGGGTTGTTGTGGCCCTTGAGGCTTGTAAGTTGGACATCCCTTCTATAACCGAATGAGTTACGCTCCGATTTAAATATAGTGTCTTTTCAAAGTCATAAGCTGGACGGAGAGTGTGAACACTGTCATTCAATCGGGGGCTTCGTTTTGACTTAATTTTTTTTGTATCAAAGCTCCCGATTACATGACAATGTCCCCACAAACTCACGGGTTCCTGGTTGGGTGACCGGCCAGGAACCGCGGGATCTAACGGCGTCGAGCCCCTGGCCGAAAGGATAAAAGTTACTGATTGACTGCGACGTGACGAGACTTGACAAATATAGTAATTATTCAATGTAATAATTACACAGTAACGGAGGATTACTCCCCAGTGCAAAGCGCTCAACGCCCCTTAAGGGGCTTGGAGACGCGTTGCGTCAAGGTGTAGATGCAACAAATTAAAAAAAGTATAGTTAATTAAAAGTTGACAATTCCGAAGCAGTCTATTATATTATTGTTATTATTATGGGCGTATTGGTCATTTATGACCAAGTTACATGTCTTACGAGACCCAGTCTTATTTATCCCGGAGAGATTAGTGTGTGTCATTATGAGTATAAGCTTTTTTTCGGCTGTATCTCTTGGTAAGACAATGTTCTTACGCCTTGAATTATGAGGTGATAGGATGTGATAATGTGGGCTGAGGGGATAATCACAAATGCGACCAAGCCTACGCAGCATGCGAACCTGCTGCCTCTTCGGCGCTGACGTCGCGACGTCTGCCGCAACCGTCTGTGCCAGGGGCCCGGCATTATTATTATTATTATTATTATTATTATTATTGTTGTTGTTGTTGTTGTTATATTGTGGTCCGCCCTCTGCGATTCTCAGCTGACGATAACTAGAGATTTGATTCATGCAGAACAGGGGTCTTTAACATTTTAAACCTTCAAGTACCCTTCGAACTCGTGATTATCTTTAAGTAACTTCATATTGAAGTAGCAGGTAAAATAGTTTATCGTAGCTTTTTTTCTACTCAAATTAGCAAAATTATTTAAACAGTTAAAAATCTATAAAATAGATTGATGGTTACCTAATTTTAATGAAATAGCACCTAGCACCCTTTTCTTTCTGGACAAACTACAAAATTTTCAAAAAAATCCCCATTTTCACCTATTCTGAAACACAACGGTTCACGTAATTTAGTTTAAGGCTTCATCAGGTGTGAACAAAATCCATATAAATGTATATATGTCTGAAAATGAAAACAATCTTTATTTTTGTGTATTTTGGTTTTAACCTTATAACTTTTTTAATTGTTTAATCAATTTTACATATTTGTTCAGTCAACTGCCTTTTTAAATTCAATTTATAATAATATTGTAATTTTTACTTAAGTATTATATTAATATAATATTTTAATAAGGCAGTCCGCTACCCTACATGAAATATTCCTTATATAGATTTCCATTTTACGTATTTTGGTTGAGCAAAAAGTTATCGTTTGCGGAACCCTTGTTAACGTTCTAGTACATCAGCGTTGCAGGAACAACCCTATGGTTCCGCGGAACACAGGTTGAAGGAAGGCCCGTGATGTAGAGAATATCAATGTTTCATAATCTAGAACGTTCGATATCATATTCCGTCCAGATTTGGGGCTGTGTGCTTCTTTCGGAAATGTGTTCAATGAAATGTACATTTTTTTTAGTATGGCAAAAATATCCTAATTGCATCCGCATTGAATATTTGTATTCTTTCAGATGGTGTCACAGAAGATACTTCAAAAAGTTTCAACGACTTGCCTCACGAAATGCAGTTGAAAATTCTCTCTCTGCTCTCAGTGGAAGACCTCGCCCTAACCATTCCATTTGTATGCAGGTCGTGGCACAACATCGTTTTAGATAATTATTTGTGGCAAAACATAGAATATCGCCCTACGTCGCGTATTGCTGCTCCCATTATAAAGATTTTGAAAAAAACTCCACGCTTACAATCCTTTCATCTTTCTGAGCACTTTAATCATCGTGAGTTCCGGAAGATTTCTGAAATCCTTACAGAAAATTGTCCCATGATCAAACGTTTGACCCTTATTGTTGATAGAGCAAGCTATTTGGATATTGATAATTTATTAGAAAACAGTAGAAGCACAATCATTGAGTTGACTTTGATTTTTCAAAATTCCAGTTACGAACCTGACGTATCTAAAGTTGATTCTACTGTGCTAAAAGCTATCGGGAAATGTCACAATTTACGAAGCTTGTCAATTATTGGGGACATTTTTTATCATCACGAAGTCTTAAAATCAATTGCTCGGGGTTGCAAAAATCTGAAAATGTTGAATATACAAAATTGTAAAAGCTTCACTCAAACAAGATTAAATTCTTTACTGGATAGGGAAGAAGACACAATAACTTCTTTCGAATTACTTTTAGTTAGAGGGACAGGAACTCTTCCGATTGTGGCTAAACATTGTCACAAACTAATAAAACTGTCTGTGATGAAACCGATACCTTCCATTAATCAGGAGATGACTTCGGCTGATCTCGATGCTCTCCAGACAATGTCTACTCTTGAAGATCTTTCTATTCCGCTTTTGGAAGGTGGACACTGTGACCGTCTGACCCATATATTTAAAACTAAAGTGTTCAAAAATTTAAAGAAATTAGATATCAGTCAGAGTAGTGATTTAAGAGATCGGCTACTGTCAACCATATGTGAATATTGTCCCAAATTGGTTCACTTGAACATCAAACATTGTCCTAAAATTTCAGATGAAGGCTTGGAGAAAATTCATCTTTTGACCAATTTAAAATATTTAAATGTTGAAGGGTGTACAAATTTGACAGACATAGGTATTGAACGTTTGCTTAAATGCAAAAATCTTTCATATTTGAACATTGCATTAATACCTGGAATTTCCGTCATAAATTCCCTAAAATGTGAATTGTTAAATCGGGGGATATTTCAAGAGTGCGATGGAAACTCAACACCTCTAATGTTATAGAAAAGCTGTCTCGTGGCGCAAGAGCAAAGCCGCTTCAAGGGGGTCCGCGTTCGGTTCCCGGACAATCTCTTGTGAAATTTGTTTCAACAAAACGAGTTCAGCTGCTTCACAAGGGCTAGTCCAACCCCTGTAAAGTGTCGTAAACCCTACCCCTATCCTAGTTCCTTCCAAATTCTAGCCGCTGGGTAGTGACCCAGGAGCGCGCAAGAGAGAGACGCGTACGCGGAGTTGCTACCTGGCGGTCTTCTTGGTGACTTACGGACTAAAGACTTACTGACTATATAAAAAGTAATGGAGGATTACTCCTATTGATAATGACGGCATAAAAATACACCCAATGAGGAGTTATGAGACGCGTTGCGTCATGATGAAGGCGCAACAAATTAAAATAATAATAATAATAAAAAAGGCTACAGGCAGTTTGTGCACAAGTTCATACGGCTTGGGCCAAGGGCCGCCGACGATTCTTAAAAAAATATATAAAACTAAATTTTGCAAAAAATAAAATAAAAACCGTATAAAAAGTGATGTATGATTAAACTACACGCAAAAAATGGCATAACGGAGTTATGTGTCGCGCATTATCGGATAATATTTCAAATATGGAATGTTGCTGGTTGATGCGAAAATGTCACTCAGTGATGAAAAGTTAAGTTATTTTTAACAAACCGTGTCTTTGAATTGGGGGTGGGGATCAGTGAACGTAAAAGTTGGAGGTCCCCTAATTAATCTAGCCCAAAGTACCCCCAAAGCTGTTGAACGGCCTTGGCTGGAGGGTCTAATGGGCAATTTTGTGCCTGATCCGTGGAGAATGAGGTTCTTCGCCTGTCACAAAAATCGCCTTTTTATACCGATCTAACATAACAGATGCTGTAACCAGTTTTTTCACAGTGTGAAGAACTTATTGTACATGATATAAATCCCCTTTTGAACTTCTGAGCATGCATTAACTTAAAAGTACTGTAGAGTTAAATCTGAATTCTCACTATTAACAGTGAGCAGTGAGTGGTGTGTGCAGTCACATGACTCATATTGTGTACGTATGAAGGCTAAATTTACTATTGTTTCGATTTCGTTGAAATAAGCAACACAAGATCGACAAGGAAAATGTGAACAATCAAAGGTTCCGAAGGTTCACTTCATTTTTCTGCTTCAAGAATAATATTCTGAATTCTGAAGAAATATGTCACAGGCTTCTGGTTATTCACTGGATTTACCGTGGTGTTTCTTCGACCGTTCTATTTTCGCTTTTCTCCACATTTGTTGGGTTCAGGACTTTAATGTGGAGAAATGTATTAGGAAGTTCATTCTTCCCCGCATTCAATTGTTTCAGGATGTCACACATTTCATTTTTATACATACATATTCATACATACATTTATTTGAACTGCGAAAATGTCACTCAGTGATGAAAAGTTAAGTTATTTTTAACAAAACGTGTCTTTCAAATGGGGGTGGGGATCAGTGAACGTAAAAGTAGGAGAGCCCCAAATTAACCTAGGCCACCGGGTATGACCCGGTGGCAGTAAATAATAATTACAATAATAATAATAACAATAATAATAAAGGAGTACAGTACAAGCTGAGGATGCAATAATCATACTACCACTAATATTAAGTATTATAACAATTATTTCAACTCTATCATGATATCCAATATTTATAAGTTGGTGATGCTAAAATTTAATACAAGCATAAATATTGGCTAAATTAGATTTTTTAAAATTCATTTATCGCGTTCAGTACACTTCACTGCACTGCACTACACTACACTGTTTTTGCTTTGACTTACACTGACCAATTCACCGCACTTCGCAGCACTTATTCATTTAATATCTATTACTCTCATCTTGTTCTAACTTATTTCCAAAACTTCGGACACTTAGAGGGAAAGCTTTGAAAATTGCTGCGAGTAAACTGTTCCAATCTTTAATTGTTCTGTTACAAAAGGAAAATTTCCCAGACACATGAATTTTGTTACCATGTTCCAATTTTGTGAGTGTGATCGCTTCAGCCGAAATCATTTGGTTTTTCTAGTCTAACCTGAATTTTCTTCCGAGTTGGTTGACCTACGTACGATTTATAAAGAGCGCAAAGCCTCGCCCTTGTTCTTCTCGTTTCTAGAGGTTCCCATGACTACTTTATTGCGTTAGTTCTATAGTTAATCTTATTCGCTTTCCCTGTATTCTATCTAGATTTTTCCGGTGTGACTTTCTGTATGGATCCCAACATGCCATTCCGTATTCCATGTGAGGGCGCACCAGCGAAAGATAGGCTAATTCTTTGGCGTTTGCAGAACTTTTCTTTAAAATTCGCATTACAAAATGCAAGCACTTCCACGTTTTTCTAAATACCTGATTTATATGCTTCTCCCACCCTAAATATTGATGATGATGATGAGACTTTTGGGATGATGACCTCAACTAAACGATAGTTCCTCATAATTTCGTCCCCGCCCGAACGTTATTGTTTTGCTTTTCGATCCGTTAATTCCCATGTCATTTTTTCAGCCTAATCACGTAAATGTTCTAAATCCTACTGTAATATTTATTCGTCAGCGCTACCTTTGATTTTTCGGTTTATAACACAATCGTCTGCAAATAAACGCACCTTTGATTGTATGTTAACATAGAGATCATTTACGTACGCTAAGAAAAGTAATGGCCCTAAAACACTTCCCTGTGGAACCCCTGAAGTAACAATACCCGTGGTCGAAAACAGAGTGTCAATTCGAACTTTTTGTTTCCTGTCTCTAAGAAATTCGCTTACCCACTTCACAACTCTAGCATCGACTTCTGAAGTAGATAATGCGGTACTACGTCGAATGCTTTCGCAAAGTCGATTCCGATTGCATCCACCCTCCCACTCGCGTCAACTTCGTCAGCTAGATCTTGAAAAAGAGAAACAATTTGTCTTTCGCACGAATATTTACTTCTAAACCCATGCTGTCCTTGAAAAATCCAGTTTGCGGCGAATGTACCCAGCTATTAAATGCTCCATTATTTTGCATACTACTGTTGTGAGATATACTGGTCTATAATTACAGACTTTCGTTTCATCACCATTTTTGAAAATTGGGACCACTATAGGCGTCTTCCAATCGTTTGGTAAAGTTGCATTATTAATTACATTACATTGAATAATCTTAACAAATACGGCAATACTGCCTCCCCGCCGAGTTTAATAAAATCTGTCGACATGCCGTCAGTTCCGCATGATTTACCGTTTTCCAGTGATTTTATACGATTGCGGAGTTCCCATGCATGAAGCTTGAACTGGTTTTCTATTGGGACATAATGAACTTGCTCCTGCGCCCGTTTTGGTTTGAATACCGATACAAAATACTCGTTGAACGCATTTGCTTTCACTTGATCGTCGTGCAATGGCGCGTTATCGGCGTCTCGAATTTCCTGAATTTCTTCCTTATTCCCCCGGCGTCTGCGGACACATTTGTAAAAGCCTGACCAATTATTTCTTCCTGTCTCAAACATATTTCTTAAAAATAATTCATGCGCAATTTTCTTTCCTTTTTCTAATTCTCTGTAGTATTTTTTAAAAGTTTTCATGTCAGCAGTGCTGCGATGTCTCCTATTAAATGCTAGTCTAACTTTAAGCGCCGTATCGCCCCGTTAAAATATTCAGGATCAGGATTACTTTTCAGTATTTTGCAAGGAACGAACGTATCTAAAGCAGTTTCTACGATTGTTTTAAAAGCTCCCCATCGTTCCTCCATACCACCTTCTGTTCTTAGCAAATAGTCGTACTTTTCTCTTAAGAAACTACGTAATCCTTCGACGTTTGCTTTTCTATATTGCCTGACTATCGTTCCTTTCACCTTAGGTTGCGTAATTACATTTGCTTGTACTTCAGTCAAATCAATCACTGCTTTGTGGTCGCTAATTCCCTGAAAGACGTCGCAAGAAAGGAACATTTCTGCAGGGTAAACAAGGAAAATATCCAAATTTGCGCTCTGCCGCGTGGGTTGGTCGGTCGACTACTTGCGTTAATCCGTGCTCCCATACCAGTCGATTGACGCGCATTTGAATTTTCGTGTTGCATACCTCTCCTTTCCAGTTAGCGTCGGGAAAGTTTAAGTCTTTCTGCTTCATGATTAGTATTCTGCGTTACTTATTGAAACCATCCTTAAAAAACACGAAGACCGTGCTTCTTCAGATGTTGCTAGTGACCCATTTACATCTTCGTGAGTTAACTCACCAGTCCCTGGTGGGTGGCTCATTCGTTGCCTGAATAGCAACCTGCGAAATTTTACTAATGAGCAGCCATCATAAAATTGTTTACATCCTTCTCTTGTAATGTCTATTCTTTTTAAAATATTTTTTACACCCTGATAACCAAATATTTCATCTACACTAACAAAGTTCCTCAAAATTCATTTCAATGGGTGTGTCTAGTTTTTCGACCCACATGTTCAGAAAATACAAACTATTTGGGATAGCCTGTCATTTGGCTCTTTCATTCTTCTTGACTTAAATTTTGACAGTTCGATCCTCCTGTAAGGTAACCATTTGAATCTACAGCTTTTACGAGAGTAAATGTGTATTTGTATCGGGAACACGTACGTCTCTGATTTCGTAAAGCAATTGTTTATTGTGTGGAGCAACCTTACAAAAACTGGGGCCGCAGTGAAAGTATATACAAAGAATCTAGTCGACAGACAAGATACTTAAGCCCGTTTACACGGTCATTTTTTCATCATTTTTCGTCGGTACAGAAAAATGACGGACCAAGTGGGATGTAATTTGTACAGAAAAATGATGCATGCTTTATTGTTTGGTACAGATATCATCGTTTGATTATCGCGCTCCTGGCGTCAATTTTCGGAATGATGCATATGATGCGATATATTCTTTTTGTGCGGTTTTGAGAACGTTCTTGTGCGATGAACTGTAATGTGAAGTTATTAGTGTGGTGAGAAATAAATAATGTACTGTGTTCTCACCTTCGTTCTGTGCTCAATTATAAAATAACCTAACTTTATATGTAACTACGGATGCGGTATTCAGCCGCTCATTTTCGCGGCGCCTGGAGGAATTGTTTGTATCACGATTACGTGCAGAAAACGAAATGAGCGTGTAAAACGCTAGATTTCGTTCATCCAGATTCGATATCGAAACAACCCTACGTAAAAAACATGCATTTTCTGTACAGAAAAATGAAAAAAATACCGTTTAAAACGAGTTTAAGGTAGGACAGCGGTGGACACGTGCTGCAGCGAGACGATGAACTTGTCCGAAGTGTAGGCATGCTTCTAAATTGCACACGAATTTTAGTTACGGTTCCTGCTTATACGGTAGTTATGCTACCAGTTGTGCCATGGATTGGCTACACATCTCACCACACGTAACTCTTAAATCCAACGCGCCTAGTACCATCTTTACAGGCAGGGACGATAACTACCATTCTGCTGCGATTAAGAATTATGCCTGGGGTACCGCTGGACCAAGGCCGTGTATCGGGTGAGAAATCGAAAAAGACGCAGAGTCGATATCACGAATCCAGTAAAGACAGCCTGCTGACCGGCTCAGGGCTTAACTGATGACACTGCAGTGACTGAGTGGAAGGCATTAGAGTTCGGGTCTCGACGGCGGAATTTTCGATACTAACTACATACCTAAACTCCGATTTAAACAGAGTGCATTTCAAGATCACGAGCTGGAAGGTGAGAGGGATATTGTCATTAATCTATCCCTCTCCGTTCAGCTCGTGCCCTCAAGTGCTATTTCAATTGGGGTATAGGTTAAGTTAAGCCGTTCTGTGGTGGGGAATTCTAGTAGCTGGTTGCTTTGATCGGTAGTTTTCCAGGATTTTACCAATCAACACTAGGCAAATGCCGGAGTAGCACACTATTACCGAGGCACGACCGCGTCTGATCATTTGTTTTTCCTGACTTATCCACACCACTTACTCTTAAATGCACTACACTTCCGTACATCTGGGAAGACCAATCGGGAGCTACGAGTTTGTCCCGGCTAGGATGATGCTCCGCTGGTGGGAGATACCTGCTCGAGGGGCCGAAATGTAGCTCGGCGCCAGAACTCGCCATCCAGTGGGGAAAGATCAGCGCCACCGCACGTGAAAACGTGCATTTCACTTACGGGACTAATGACCATAGCAGTAGTGTGGCACGAAACAAATTATACCAAAAATTTACAATGTCCCCGTCAGGTTGGGAGGAAAACCTGAGATTTTACCGGTTCGTTTCGCGCGTCGAGTTTGGGTACGAGATTCCGGGCTTTGTCCTCCGCGAATATCATGAAAACTTCGTTAAGTGCTTTCATCCCACAACTTCCCACGCAATGTTTGACCAGGCACATTTGTGCCGAACTCTTTGAACTTGAGGTTTTCACGCTTCTGTACGCGTGTCCAATTTGGATGACGAGGCTCTGGCCTGTGTCCACCGCGAGTATCGTAAAATCTTCGTTGAGTGCGTTCATCGCACAATTCCCACGCAATGTTTGGACATGCACATTTGTGCCGAACTCTTTGATCTGGAGGTTTACCGCTTCTGTAAGGCCGTGTCCTGCGTGAGCTACATCTTGCGGCAGCGACATGCGACAGCTACAAGCGACAAATTTCAAACACACGGTATCTTATGGGCCCGTCCTGCGTCGGCGACATCCGCGACGAAAGCGCTACAAGCGGCGGCGTCCGAGATTCAAACGTGTTTGAATCTTGTCGCTGTGTCGCGCGTAGTTTCGCTGTTTTGGTCTTCAATTTCCTATTTCAAAGATGTCGAACAGCGATATAACGGAATGTTTAACTGAAGATGTGAAAAATACAAGGGAACTGTGGAACAAGAGATTGAATAACTACCACAGTAGAATTGTGAGCGGCGAATTGTGGAAGGAAGAGACTAATGCACTGAAAATAACAAATAAGTTTGTTTTTTTATTGATTAAATTATGTTAATTTATATTATTCTTAGTGAATATGTCAGATGCTAATTATATTGCGTAGTACATACATCACGATGTATTATGTACCAGTATTCCTGTAGACGTAAATGAGGTTAGGTTTCCATTGTAACCAAACCGACAGGGCTATTGAAATAATTGCAAATAGTCTGTCTTATTTCACGGGCTTCTGTTGAGGGTGAATTAAACCTATTACTGACAGAGTGAATATCTGTGGAGAGTTTGTTGAACATAACAAAAATCTTGAATGTTTCCTTTGAAACATTTCGACTGTCGTTGTCGCAGCCTCCTGTCGCTTACGTAGGACACCACGCGCTCCGTCGCGCGACATCGCCACTTGTCGCTTGAAACTGACGCAAGCTATCGCTTGTCGTCGCCGCCGGTTGTAGCTCACGCAGGACACGGCCTAAGCGTGTCCGATTTGGGTGACGAGGCTCCGGCTTTGTCCTCCGCGAATGTTATAAAAACTTCGTTGAGTGCGTTCACTGCACAATTTCCCGCGCGATGTTTGGACCATGCACATTTGTACCGAACTCTTCGATCTTGTGGTTTTCACGCTTTTCTACGCGTGTCCAATTTGGGTGACGAGGCTCCGGCCTTTGTCATCCGCGAATCCCTGCAGGGGGAATCACGATGGCGTGGGTTGTCGTGATCTCCGGTGGAGTGCCGTAGACGTCCACCCGGATCCTGAGTCCCGCGGCGCCGCTCACGTCGTTAGCTTGAAGGTGCAGGCAGTGAGAAGCTAAGCTCTGGTAGTCTGATTCGCCCGGCTGTAGAGCGATTTTCCTAAGGATGAGCCAGTGACAGCCAGTGCTCGTAACAACTGGAGGTTCCGTGGTGGTCGAGCCCTCGAGCCCAATGGACTCCCTTCCTGCATTTGTTCGTTTGCAGATGGCTAACTTGTAAATGGCTTCGACGCTTCCTTTTGTGATGTCCTCGTCCGACAAAAATATAGTGCGCCGCGAGAAATAATTGAAATTAGGAAGTGCAGTGGTATGTGCTCGTCTATAAAAATTCTTTTTTCCTTTATATATTACATTGAATTTACTTTTTGTGTGATAAATATTATGTTTATTTTAAAACCGAGACTTGAATGCGAGATGCCCACCGATGCACGTGGTTCCGGCCTTTGTGCTGTTGTAATGCGAAACTCTTAAGACTTCTGCATAGAGATGTTTTCACAGGAGCCATAACGAAACACTTTACGGAGGGGCTGAACAGCTGTCGCGGCGGAGAGATACTTGTCTGAAATACACGTGATGTTCACTGGTTTTCGCGAACTGTCACTTTGGCTCATCCTTAGGAAAATCGTTCTATACCCACCAGTTAGGTCTATGGCGCGTCGGCCTTTGGGCAGGATTGGGGGAAGGATGCTTTACGGAGTACTCCAGATCTCACTTGAAAGTCCGGACGGATACTAGATACCACCCGTCAGGTTGCCTAGGTTCCGGCGTTACCCACGTCGATATCTGGTGGTAAGCAATGGGGATATGGGATGGGGGCTCCCAGCCGCCAGGACCGTAGTTCAGACGGACCCCAGTTAAGCTCTCGGATTCGTTGAGGCAGAGGCCCGATACTCTGGGCAAAGAGGAGGGAACTTGTTCCCTGCACATGTGAGTGGCGCGTTGTTGAGACTCCGGTACTAGCCTGGATAGCTAGGAGCTCTGAGCTAGCAGGGCTGCCCCCACCCAGGCATTGTATGGGGAGGTTGCCGCGAGGGCAAACTGGGTTCCAGCTAGATCCGGACATCAGCCCGTCGGCGTCTTGCGGGTCGGTGGGGGGAGGGGGCGAGGATAAGAGCTGCAAAGGCCAAGGTGCCCAACCCGGGTACTTGTCCCCCTGGTGAAATCAATGTGGTGTTGTAGACCACATGGGGTTTCATACATACATATCCACATACATATATACATACATGTCCTCCGCGAATATCATAAAATCTTCGTTGAGTGCGTTCATCGCACAATTTTCCACGCAGTTGGGCCATGCACATTTGTGCTGAACTCTTAGAACTTGAGGTTATTACACTTCTCTACGCGTGTCCAATTTAGGCGACGAGTCTCCGGCCTTTGACCACCACGAAAAACAAAAACTTCCTTTTCATCTTTCTGAGTTACGCCAACGTAACTCTTGTATTAAATAAGTGCTGTGAAGTGCTGGCCAGTGTAATTCAAAGCAAAACAGTGTAGTAAAGTGAAGTGTAGTGAACGCAATCAATGAATTTAAAAAAATCTAATTTAGCCAATATGTAGTTTGTATTAAAGTTTAGTATCACCAACATATAATTATTGAATATCATGACAGTTGAAATAATTGTTATTATACTTAGTATTAGTGATAGTATGATTATGGCATCCTCGTCTTGTACTGTACTCCTTTATTATTATTATTATTATTATTATTATTATTATTATTATTACTGTAATTAATGTTATTAAATTGCCACCGAGTCATACCCAATTGCAGTTCAAATATATGTATGTATGTATTGCCTGTTTTGTGGAATCTGGTTTTCTAATTTTCGTAAACTTTACTATTTTCAGTTTAAATTTACTATGAAATTCTAGAGATGGATATTTATCTTTTGAATGTCAATTGATCGCGTAAAAGCGCAGGTCTTCAGATATTTTGTAGGTGCCACATTAACAGATCTGTGTGACGGGAAATAATATATAGAATTTATATCTCGTGTCCAAGCGCAAATGCGGTTATGTAGTCGTGACATTCGTCCAAAGATACATATTTGTTGTTTGTTGAAGTTTTGACGTTAAATAATAGTGTCACCCTCAACCGTGTCTTTTAAGAGGAATGCTGTGACAGCTAATTGACTGATGGGTGCTTTCATGTTAGCTTAAAGATTTATTTAACCCTGAAGCATCAACTGATGTCACTGCAGTGCGTATGACCGGGAGGTTCTAGTTTCCAGTCCCGACGGTGGCAGGATTTTCGACACGGACTACGTAGGTAGGTCGAACTCAGAACGAGAATTCTAGCGACCGATCGCTCTGATCGGTAGTTTTCCGTGGTTTCTTCGACCATTACTAGGCGAAGGCTGGAGCAGTACCCTAACAAATGGGCCACGGTCCGCGTCCGCTCTTTCCATACTCTTCCATGTTACCGCTTACACACACAATTATATGCCCTACACTACCACGCATGTCAGATCGTTCAGGAACTTATTTCTTTGCCTGACTGGGGCGGTGCCTAACTGGCGGGAGGTACCTGGTTGAGGAAACCCCGTTAAACGATGTGCAGGACGGCGCTGGATCTCACCACCCATCTTGAAACGACCCCGGTACCTCCCGAGGGAAAAACTTGCACTACACTTACCGGCAGTTGTCGCGCCAATAATCACCGATCAATATTGAACAGTGAGTGAGTGTAGGCGTCTCCTGTCCCAGGGGGCTTCTTCACCACCCTGTTCTGGAATATTTCGTTGTCTGACTCTTCGTCTTCGACCCGCAGCTACGCTTCCAACGGTAGATTCTGAATCAGATTCTCTTGGTTATTCAAGCTTCATTTTAAAATTGATGAGAGTAATGGTTATTAAATGAGTAAGTGCGGTGAAGTACGGTGAAGTGATCAGTGTAATTCAAAGCAAAAACAGTGTAGTATAGTGCAATGCAGTGAAGTGTAGTGATCGCGATCAATGAATTTTAAAAAAAAAACTAATTTGCCAATATTTATGTTTGTATTAAATTTTAGCATCACCAATATATAATTATTGGATATCATGACAGTTGAAATAATTGTTATAATACTTAATATTAGTGATAGTATGATTATGGCATGCTCGGCTTGTACTGTACTCCTTTATTATTATTGTAATTATTATTGTTTAACTGCCACCGGGTCATACCCAATTGCAGGTCAAATAAATGTATGTATGAATATGTATGTATAAAAATGAAATGTGTGACATCCTGAAACAATTGAATGCGGCGAAGAATGAACTTGCTAATGCATTTCTCCGCCTTAAAGTCCTGAACCCAACAAATGTGGAGAAATGCGAAAATAGAACGGTCGAAGAAACACTACGGTAAATCCAGTGAATAACCAGAAGCCTATGACATATTTCTTCAGAATTCAGAATATTATTCTTGAAGCAGAAAAAGGAAGTGAACCTTCTGAACCTTTGGTTGCTCACATTTTCCTTGTCGATCTTGTGTTGCTTATTTCAACGAAATCGAAACAATAGTAAATTTAGCCTTCATACGTACACAATATGACTGCACTGCACAATGTGACTGCACACACCAATAATAGTACACTGCTCACTGTTAATAGTAAGAATTCGAAATAATAAAAAAATTCCGAAATTCGAATTCCGAATTCCGAAATAACAAATTAATAGTAAACGAAAAGAAAACGGTTTTAATTCAGTTTTCCATTTCAAATACACAATTCTGTGCTCCATTGAAAATGAACGGTGTACCATTGACTGATGTTAAGGCAACAAAATTTTTAGGTCTCTCAATTCAAACCTTAAATGGAACGTCCATTTAAATGAATTGAACACAAAATTAAGTTCATTATGCTACTCGTTCAGAATTCTTGCAAATTCAGTCAACCATCATACTGCTCGTTGTGTATATTTCGCGAATGTTCATTCCCGCCTGAGATATGGCATAATATTCTGGGGAAATACATCTTATAGCTCCCAGACTTTTAGATTACAAAAAAGAATTGTACGAATAATAACCAAATCCCACCCACGTGATTCTTGTAAGCCTCTCTTCATTAATCTAGGAATTTTACCATTACCGTGTCTGTTGATTTACGAATCAGTGATTTTTGTCAAAAATGACTTGCTTAAGGTCGGGAATATATTTTCAGAAAATGCCGATGTCTATTACTATAACACTCGACGTAGAAATCATATTCATCAGGTGGCAGTATCAACAGCTCATTATAAAAAATTCTCATACAATACATGTACATTATTTTACAACACTTTGCCAGATGACATCTATATATTTAAAAAAAATAAGGTATTCTGCCATGGCTTCGTTTAGTGCTTCCACTGAACCGATTGTTGTATTTTTTCTTTTAAATGAAAGAATATGATCCCTAGATGTGTTATCAGGTATTGTTTGTGTTGATTTACCAATATTTACAGTGTAAATTAATTAGTTAAATCATTCTTTAATAGTACGCTTATCAATAGTCAATTCTTTTCTTTCAAAGGGTGGCAGTTTCAAAATCGATATACATGAGTCCATAGATGTGAGTCCACGCTGCTTGATGTTTTGTTTTGATTGTTGAGATTTGTTTACAATTCGTCAAGGTTTTGTTTCAGTGTAATAATTGCATTGTGGTGTTGACAATTTGCATGTATTTGCTTCTGTGGTGTATTTTGTAGAGAACATTCGCACAGTGGGTTTTGCTCGGTTGTACTTTAGTGAAGTTGTTTACAGGTTATGTCGAATTCCGAATCGTTGTCCACGCGCCCCAAAAGACGCAAACGTACATTAACTGGACGCAGGGAAAGAGAAAGTCAGCGTAGGTGTCGTGATAGTGAGGTCATTTCGTTTTCTATTGGGTAATTGTCTATGAAATGTCAGTTTTGTTCTGCTTTGTACTTTCCACGTGAGAGAAATTCTGCAAACGATTTACTCTGTGTTGCTTAAATGGGAAAATAAGTACACCTTCGAGCAATATGCCAGAAGAAATCAAACAGTTGTTTATAAGAGATGATGACACATCAAAAAACTTTAGAAATAATATCCTTCAGTATAACAGTGCTATATCTTTTGTGCCGATATTGCATTGCCACCTCGTCATGGGCCATACGTGTTCAAAATTTTGGAAACTCATCACAGAATATCTTCGTTATACCCTCAAGATCCAAACAATGCAATATATTGTTAACATTAGTCTGGGTACAGTATTTTACATTTATCTCAGATCTCACTGTCAAATTTTGACGGGTTCTCACTAGTTAAACGATTAAATTCCATAGAAAAGTTTAAATCCCAAGTGAAATCGTTTCTGCTGCATAACTGCTTCTATACAATTAGAGACTATACTGAGCATCACAAGGAAGGTAACATTAATTTTAACAGTGATATTTAATGTATTATTTACCATTGGACTGTATAATTCTAAACAATATATAACAAGTATTGTATCGCAGCTTCTGGGTCAATGACCCCGATCTCGATCAGGTTTTGCGTCCAGTTTCCTTGATCCATTGAGCAAATGCTGAGATGGCCCCTTGGTTTGCTTCTGGACATAAATGTAACTTCATTTTCTGTGCACGTCTTCTAGAATTCAGTGGGAAATACAATTATTCAAATTATCGTTTCCTTGTCGCGGCAGGAAGTATTATTCCGAAGGACAACATGGATATGAGACCAAAATTTATTGCTTATTTATCCTTGAAAATAGATTTTATTACATGGGAGCTTTTTTCTCTCCAAAATTCAAGTAGTATATGACTTAGTGTAGTTATCACAGAATTTTGAAAATGTGCCCAAAATTCATTTTTCCCCATAGCACGTCATACACAGTTTTAACTGTTTTTGACGTAAAATAAAATAAAAATAAGAATTCTGATTGAACTCTACCGTAATTTTAAGTGAACGCATGCTCAGAAGTTCAAAAGGGGATTTACATCATGTACAATAAGTTCTTCACACTGAAAAAACTGGTTACAGCATCTGTTATGTTAGATCGGTATAAAAAGACCATTTTTGTGACAGGCGAGGAACCTCATTCTCCGCGGATCAGGCACAAAATTGCCCATAAGACACGATTCTTCAGTTTATATTTTCTCGCAGACTCGCTTATCAATGTGTACATGTTTCACTTCATGGAATGGAAACACCACTCTTACTTTTCACTGCATTACTATTTACGCTGGTGCGCACGTTAACAGCTTAGGTTGGACTGGGTCAATGGCCCCCATCTCGATCAGGCTTTTGGGCACAAATGTAACTTCTTTGTATCTGTGCTCGTTTTCTAGATTTCAGTGTGTAATAAAGTTAATCGAATTAAGTTCTTCATGTTCTCGCGGCAGTTTGTTGATTCCTTTGCAAAGGGCAAGATGAGGGATAATAGCCCAAATCTGAAGCTTATTAAGGTTTTGGGGTTGGTGAATGTTGATATATTCTTCATAGATGTATGTAGTCTCTTTGTGAAGTTAGATTTTATATTGCTGCTTTGTTTTAGTAGTATTAGGCATTTTCTTTAGTTTTCAATATCAATGTTAATAGCATATTCTTTGTTAAATGCATACGTTTTATATGTAGTAAGCTATTCATTGCTTGTTCTTTGCAAATTGTTTTTATTACACAGAAGCTAATTTTTTTAAACAATTTTTGCCAAAAACGCTCGTTTCCACGTAGATGCATTGTTTAACTTGTATATGAGTTAGGGTAAAGGCCACAGAATTTAATAGCGTTTTCCATTCGCCGCACTGGTGCGCACTCAGGGCAGCTTTCGTGTTCCATTCGACCGCTAGCGCGCGCACCAGTGTAAAGAAGCGCATGTTCCATTCGCACAATGAGATAGAACCAGGGCGCACTCGGGACGCCCTAAACAACTGACGATCGAGTCAGTGCAGACCAATGCACCGGGCTATTGTGAGGTTAGGTACGGAAGTTATCCATGCTGATTTGGATTCGCAATGAAATTGTGAAGGCAATTGAGGATCTTCTGTCACGCAGGGATACTTCGAATGATGGAGTATATTATGTGTTGCAAGAAATGTCTTAAAATAATTTTTGTGACTTTCGAAGTTCGGAAAATCAGTTTGTGTTTTCCTAAAGTTTAACCTTGAATAACTTCATGTTAACAAATCCAGTGCTATTTAGAAATCAAATAGTAGGTACGTCTCAATTTCGAAACTATAATAAAGTGGAAATAAACATAGTGACCCTTACAAAATCATTCAAATATATGTGCCAAGAAATGTTTCTCGCACGCCCATACATATACCAACGGAAATGCTCATGTTAATATTTTTATGGTTTGCAATAACCAAACAATTCTGCAGAAGCCTTTCGGTTCAAAATCTTGTGTATGGCTAATCTCGAAAAATGAAATTTTTTACACATACGCATTTGAAGTTTTTGTAGTTTTTAAATAAAGAAATGACACGTTAATAATTTATGAATTAGCGAGTATGAATTACCAAAGGACTTCCTAAAAGTTATAACAATGATGATAATTCAAAGGTATTATTTTTCGAGTTCCATTCAGTGTGACAGACCAAGAACAGCTGTGTATAATCTCACTGCGTAGCGCACACGCACAGACTCAGTTCCGGAATCCGTTTCATTCGTAGCTGCCCTTCACGCGTGTGGGGCAGCACTATTGTGGCGCGAAGACGTTTTTGCCCTGCACTGGGGTGGGTTTCAGTACAACGAATGGAAAACGCTATAAGAAAACGTGCACAGTATTCACTCCTCCGCACAGTACGTCACACACAGTTTTAACTGTTTTTGGCGTTAAATTAAGAAATAAATAAAAAAGTGGCCTCCGGTCACATGGTTAGGTGCACCCTAGTTAATATATTATTTGTGAAAGGAGGTAGCGAGATACAAGGAATTGAGTGGAGCTCCTCGGAGATTTGCATTATGTGTGCGTGTATTTTTGTAATGCCCAATCGAATGAAAAAAGGAAATCTCTGATGGCTTCCATACCATTCAGGTTCCGCCTCCCACTTTGATGTAAATGTTTGGTTGATGGTAGCCTTTCTCTTTATTTCTAAGGTTTTGGGCTTAGAGGTGAATGTTGATATTTTCTTCGTAGATTTATGTACTCTGTACTTCTTTGTGAAGTTGTTAAATTTTATATACCTGCTTTGTTTTAGTAGTTTTTATTTTTAGTATCATTTTCTTTAGTTTTGAATATCAAAGTTAATAGCGTATTCTTTGTTGCATGCATAAATTGTATATGTAGTAGTATTGCTGATTCTTTGTAGTACATTAATTTTTAAATCCAAGGGAATTTTTATGAATTAGTAGTTCTTGGAGACTATTCTTTATTTATCTCATTAATTTTATTGTATTTTTAATTTGTGAAAGGTCAAATGTTTATTGCAATAGGTTTTTGTACAGAATGTACAATATCTCGTTATGCAGTTTGCTGCAGAATCATGATGGAAATATGAGTGTGATCATTACTTATCGTATCTGACTTCAGCCAATGAGCTTCAGGCACCAGTTTGTGTCACAGTAATATCGGGAATTTTAATTCTCGCTTGCCATGCAGCATGGCTGCCAGCGACTGACCTGGCTTTTCGAACGAAGAACCCGTGTTGTGGTCACGTGGTTCGTGACGTCAACTGGTGCTCCACAGAACGAGCAAACATTGGTGCGTCGGATTAGCGCACTCATGTCTTTCCATCATGGGCGGAATGCACAAATGGCAACATCTGTGCACGACTTCTAGAATTCAGTGGGAAATATAGTTAGTAGAAATAGAAATATTATTTCAAATTATCGTTTCCATGTTGTTGAGGCAGGAAACATTATTCCTTGACGAAGGACATCATGGATAAGAGCCCAAAATTTATTGCTGATTTATCCTTGGAAAATAGATTTTATTACATGGGAGCTTTTTTTAAATTTAAAATTTCAGTAGTCTATTACGTAATGTAGGAATCACAGAATTTTGAAAACGTGCACAGAATTCACTTCTCCCCATAGCACGTCATACAGTTTTTAACTGTTTTTTACGTAAAATAAATAAAATAAAAAATAAAAAAATTATGCGTGGCGAAACTAAATGCTGGTCGAGTAAAACTGCAGAGAGGGTGGAAGAATCAGCTGTAATACGTCCGGCTCGCAGTCGCCAGCTACGAGAATGACGATGAACGACATTGTGACGACGCAACTCAAAGCACACGCAATTTCCAGCAACGCCTCTCTGCGACAAATTTCGACACTTTCCATTCCTGTTGCCATTTGGGCACGGAGCGCAATTCCCTGCTCTGGGCCGCTTGCGAGATAAACGATACATTCTGTAAATACCTAATGATTTTATGGTTTCTGTATTAGTATCTTTTGTTTGATCTTTGATTTTCCTACTCCTTTTGTAAAATGATTATTGTTAAAAGGAGATTTTGTAGCATGCGCTGTTGTACATTTTCAATAAACAAATAAAAACTATTTTTGTGACGAAAAATCTTTTGGATTCTTTCTCCTTCCTCTCCTATTCTCCCATCTACTTCTCTCTCCTTCCACTCCTCTTCCCTCTCTCGTCAAGGCAAGTCGGTCCACATCTTGGTGGTGGAAAGAGAGAAGGCTCTCATGTGTTCCTATCTCTATCTTTCATCTTCTTGCTTTTCTTTTCATGTCACCTACTGCCTTACTCACTTTTTCCCCTCACTGGCCTTTCCTGTAGGCTGAACGTCCACCTATGTGTTTCCTGTACATAACCGAGTCGTCTCGAAAGGAATGGATGACCTGGGGTTTGACGGGTCTGCACAGCCGCACGTATGCTGGCCTTGACGCTGAAATCTTGGGGTGGACTTCATCTAATTGTTCGCGGTGCGAACCCCAGCGAGTCCTGGTGACTACGTGTGTGAAGGTATGTACCGCGTGCCTATGCATATGTCACTGACCGGGAGGTCCTAGGATCGAGTCCTGACGGCGGCAGGATTTTCGACTAACTTTTCAGCTAGGTCGAATTCAGTCGTCTGGAGGAGAATTCTAGCGGCCGGCTGCTCTGATCAGTAGTTTTCCGTGGTTTCTCCGATCAACACCAGGCGAATGCCGGAGCAGTACCTTACCAAACATGTCACGGACCGCGCGCGATCTGACCTTCCTCTTCCTTGTCCTATCCTCTCCCATTACACACACACACTAACATGCACTACACACCACATATTCCAGGAGACCGGTTGGAAGCTTAGAGCTTGTCCCGGCTGAGGCGGTGCCCCGCTGGTGGGAGAGTCCTGGTTAGGGGGAAATCCCTCTAGCCGACGGTAGGTCGGCGCCGGATCTCGCCATCCAACGGGGGAAGATCACCGCCATCTCCCAAGAAAAAACATACACTTCACTAACGGAACTAATGACCAAAGCATTTGACGCGCCCGGAAACACGAAAAAATCAGTCAATCAATCAATGTCCCTTTGGCCTCGCCCTCTTCCAGACAGACTGTCGGGAGCTAGTCCACTCCCCATCAATCGACTCGGATCACGTAGGTCTTTGAACTCCAGGGAGAGCGGGGGAGCCTTGACGGGGCTGCGCTGTCACCCCCACCCCCACTATACCTCCGTGTTAACCTGGCACCCCAGTGTGGTGTACCTGTATGGAACTCCATGGGGTGGGGAACACGGGAATGAATTGATATCCTTCACATGGATTTCAATACCACTCGTCATTGTTAAAGCTGAGAAGAAAGAAACGATCTAAAACGTTTATTCTGTAAAGCCTCTGATAAACTTACAAAGCCGCGTTTTCTTTTAATGGGATGGATTGAACAAGAACGAACGTTTAAAGCGCCAGCTCTGTCCGTTTGGCCCGTGGCATTGTTGAGTGTTTTGGAGAACTTCAGGTGATGATTTGTTAGAGAAATGATACTGTAACGAATATCGCATCATCTGCCGGAATCCGCTGCGCGGATTGCGTCATCTGCCGGCGCCCCCGAACTAGATGGTTCCGGAGTATTCGCGAGTTCCAGAAAAGTCTAGGCGGGCGCCAGTCAGTTATAAATTCCCGGCGGCCGCTAGTCAGTCTGAAGTGGAAGCTGAGCTGTGAAGTGTGTGCATAACGGTGAATAGCAGTGCAGAGGACTGTACTCAGTAACGTGACTATGGTCAATGCATCGCGGTGAGTGCTTAGGACTGTGCGGCAGTGCAAACGAAGTGAACAGTGAACATAAATAATCAAGAGAAGTGTGCCGTATAAAGAAATAATCAAGTGAAGAACACAAGGACTGTGAAGACTATTTGCACATAAATCAAGTATTTTAGTGCAGCTTTAAGAAACAAATGTATTTGTAAAAATATTTGTGTTTTAATTCATCACATAGAATCGTAACAGTACCATTCTTTTCGAAGCCCTCACTGATAGCCAAACCGAAAACGTTTTGAAATCAAAATAGATTTCTGACTTCCAAGTCCACCCACTAGCCTCAATTTCACCAAAAGTGTCGTGAATCACGAGAACTTTGCAGGAGAATATGAAGAAAAACTAAAATCATTCTTTAGAACACAAGGTGTAAACATGTACAGGATTAAGCGAAAAGAAAATGGAAAAGGAATCCTAACTTCTACTCGCTTTCGCTTCCTAAAAGAATCTCTTGCTGCATCTATAATCTTCGTGTGCGTCAGTACTTACCGATTCCTCTGTGCTGTTATAAATGCCAGAAGTTAGACCATAGCACTCAGCGCTGCATTTCATTAATCCCCATATGCGCCAAATGTGGCGAAACGACGCACGAGGATACATGCTACTCGCCACCCCATTGTGTTAAGTGTAGGGGTGATCATGTGGCAATTTCAAACCAGTGTCCAGTTTTTATCAACGAAAGGAAAATTCAAAAAAAAGCAGGCTATCTAACTGTTTCTTTTCCGGAAGCAAGGAGGAGATAACAGGTAAAACATCCCCTGGCTTTAACGCTATCTTTATGGTGTTCTAAATCAGCAGAAAAACAATCAACATTCATACACACTTAGTCCACTCAATTGATGCTTAAAAGGGCTCGATACAGGAAAGAACTCCGGAAGTTTTTCTCAACGGTTCAATGTTTTTAGGATGCCGAATTCGACCATTTTTTGTCCCCTCAAAACAGGTCGGCTTCACAGTAAAAATCGCATAACCTTAAAATTTCGCGGTTTTTAGTTTTTCGCTTATATCTTCAAAACTGCGTTTTATCGAACAATTGTTATTTATGTTCTTTATAGAGTACATTTTTGAAAATTTCTCAATTTTCCGGTTTTCTAATAGAACTGAAATATTACTTTAAGAATATTAAAGAAGAGAATGACATCGTCCTAAGTGGCAATTTTCATTGAAAAATGTAAAGCCGTTTTTAAGAAAATGGCGTTTAAGCTTAACTATAAATAGGAAAATTAAGCTCTTTTTCAAAGGAATCTATTGAGGCCTCGAAAAACTTTATTTTAAGCACCTTCACTCACAAATGCAATAATTTCGACAAATCGCAGTAAATGTGCGTATTAACGGAGTGAGATATTTAAAAAAATTGCATTTATGTAATTTTTGAAAAAAAATCACCAAAAGAAATTTTATCATATTAAACAGTGCAATTAGTACTATCCGTTAGAGGAGTTTGAAGAAAAAATTTGGAGTCATTTTTGAGAAAAATGCGGAATTCTAAGCTCATTTTAATAGAATACTGTTGAGTTTTCGATAAACTTTGAGATTATTTGAAGCACATATACTAATAAATACAATAATGTGAACAAATTGCCGCTACTGTAAATGTTAACAAGGTTAGAGATGTCAAAAAAATTACATTTTTGTAATTTTGAAAAAAAAAGAATAAAAAAATAAAACAAAGCAAAAATTTCGAGCTGTTTTGGGGAAGTCTTGTTTATGTAATTTTGAAAATTGCAAATATTGCACGCGCTACTGCACGAAAACTACTAAAATGTTCGAAAAAAACCTGCATGACCTTTATGAATGAACTATTTATGGAAAACAATTTTCATTTGAAGGAAAAATCTGTCTTCAATTTTAATGTAGGAAGACGCCGAAAAAATCCAAACTTTTTCAATTTTCTAAAATTCAGAGTTAACCCTGTAAATCAGACCTATGCCACCTTTCTAATATATTTGACTATTCTTAAAATAAATTTAAAGAAAAAATTTGAGACTTTTTGAGAAAATTTTGGAAATACCCGGAGGCTTCATGTAAAGTACCCCCAGATTTTAAAGAATGTTTTTCAAAATTTCAACGCTTCTCTCTCGGGTCAATGGACAGGGGTTTCTTCAAATTGGAAAAAATCCTACATATACAAATACGTATGTAAGCTTTGTTTGGGGGCTAGAAGTGATCACAGACTATTTTTTCGAACGATTATTAAAGTTTATTGCAGGTAATATTTCTCTCAATGATAATAATTGGTACAATTTTCTAAAATAAATATGTAAAAAGCTGATAATATACGGAAGGAGTCACTTAAACTCCTGTAAAACTTTTCCTATCCGATGAAAGGGTGGATCCAAATGTTTCTTATATTCCATTTTATTATAAAATAGTAATTTAGCATCATGGCTTAGCTCAAGATAATATTTAATTAACCCCCTTTTCAAAATGAAAAGGTAGTGACTTGACGTATGTCTGATAGTATAGGGCTTCTTTAAATCCAATTTGTGAACGAGATGCGCAACCAGAACCTAAAAAAATCGAAAGAAAGCAAAATGTGACAAGAAACACAAACTTTGGTAATTGCATTATACAGCCAAAAACTAGCTAATTCTTTAGAAAACGTCTAGGCGCACACCAGAGCTAGTCACCCAACACATTCCCGCCAAACGTTGTGACGTAATTCTGGGCACCTCTACTGGCCGAAAAAAGCCCAGATAAGTTCCTGCATTCAAGGCGTGATGTCGCTAAAGCCAAATATGTTCGACGATTATTTGTGGACGTTTTCCGTATGTATCCCCACCATAGAGCTTGCTTTACCATCGCAGACCATACTTTGTCTATGATCCCACCTTTGATCATGTATACATGGTCGAAGATCCCCACCATGATGGAAATGGGTGGGTTTCTCCGGTGCACCGATTTTAGCTGGTTCTGCGCATCATCAGTTTGCGTCACGAACCACGTGACCACACCACGGGCACTTCGTTTGAAAAGCCAGACCAGACTCAACGCCACAAGCGCGCCGAACGGCTATTGTCTTTCCTGGCCTTGTTTATTTTCTATTTTACAGATCAGCCATAGATGTCCGCAAGGATAGGGATGGGTCCGCTGCAGGGAAGTGTGGCTGCATTGCACTTAGCGGCCACACGGAACTGTACTGCACAGCAATCCACACTGTCTGCCACATTGCATGGAGAGCGAGAGGTGTTGAAACATATTTTGGAAGTGGTACAAAATGACAATTTTCAACACTAATCAACCAAAAATAACGCGATGAAGGTATACAAGAGGCAATATTTAAAAGAAATGCTTCATAAATCTGTTTCAATGTCTTGTAACGATGTGATCATTTTGGTATCTAATCTTTAAAATTCCCGCGAATATTGTATCGCAAACTGGTGTCTGAAGATCATTGGTTGAAGTAGGATATCATGCGCAAGAGTCCCTCCGCCTCCCATAGCGGAATTCATGCCTTACACCGTGGTTTGATGTAAGGCGGCCAATGTGCAGTATCGTTCTCAGGACAGCAATGTCGTTCTTCGAATTATCGGGGTGGTGAGTCGATTCTTTTATTTTGGGAAACCACTATGTAAGATCTATCTTACAACGTGTGGATAATATCAGAAATGAAAACTTTTTTTGCTCTATGATGGAATAAGTAATCAATTTCTAAAGAAAATACTCCGTATCACGAGTTTATTTGTGACGTTCTCGCTTCGGTAGATATCTTTAATGTTCCTTCACAATTTTGTGATTCAGTCTAAACGATTTCAAATTTGAATGTAATGTGAATAGAATAGTGGGAATGACAGATCACTTTGATGACAGCATTCCGATTTGGTTAATGAACGTGGCTTTCTCTTGATTTAAACACTGTAAACTCTGCCCGATTATTTAATCATATAAATAAAAAAATTCACATGATATTTAGGCTGCAAAGGGTTATTGAATCAGACGCATATTGATCAGAGGTTGCTCTGTCATTGAAGCTGTGAACAGATGTGCCAGTCAAGTCATGAGAAAAATTGAAAAGATTTTGATATAGAAGAAATAAGAGAAAACATGGATCAATTATCTGTGAGTATACAGCATCTGAATCTGCAAGTGGGTTAATTAATAGAGAGGTTATTACTTTTATTATTAATTGAATTTTTGTAACTTGGAACATAATGTAAAGCAATTTACTTTTATAACACATGTAATTGTAGTCAACATCTAAATATTATTTTGTATACATAATCTTTACTCTGAAATTGAACAAGAACGTGAAAATTAATTTTTGGTTTTGTAATTATTTCTGTACAAAGATACTATTACAAGAACAATAATAGTATGAATTAACCCTTGATCCTTCACTCATCTAGTTTCTGTAGTTTGGAACAAAAAAAAATAAAAGAATTCATAACATCAATAAATTAATCTCGGTACAAATGTGATGCAGGTGAAGAAAGGGAAGTCTTAAAAGGCTGGGATGTAATTGTGCCAAACTCAATAGAAACTTCCGTGAAGCAAGAAATAAGTGTGAAAGATGTTGGTAGTGAATGATTGATATGTTGTTTATCTTAGTAACATAACACAATGCAAGTACATGTAACCATAAGCTTCCACAGTCAAGAGTCAGTAGAAACTTGACAGTTTCCAATAAAAGTACATCTTTAACAACGCACATCTCTTTTTAAGTTAGCATTTTTACCTCTATGGAAATGAAAATATCTTGTGAGATATAATATGATGATCATAAGTTTTATCTCAACTCAATTTGTCATGAATTTTGAAAATTATCATTAAGATGATTTGATTGCATTTTCACATCTTCAAATTGTTCTGCTGTT
Organism: Teleogryllus occipitalis; assembly: GCA_011170035.1. Taxonomy (NCBI): domain Eukaryota; kingdom Metazoa; phylum Arthropoda; class Insecta; order Orthoptera; family Gryllidae; genus Teleogryllus; species Teleogryllus occipitalis. The sequence continues at coordinate 185,284 of BLKR01000521.1, forward strand.
TACAGCTATTTGCCCAATCAGGTCACAAATAAGTTGCATTTGCTCGTATAGTTTTATTCTTTATATCAATGACAGAGAATATAATCATGATTCAAATTAATTTTTACAGAACAATGTAATTACTGACAATTTCAATTTTTGCCTATAGCATTAACTGATATAATAAACTCTTCTGCAGATTCGCCATGCCAATGATTATGCAAATTAATATTTTCTTGCTGTGTATCACATTCCACCTAAAGAGAAAATAATTATCAAAGGTGTGTATTACCTTAATAAACATCATCATCCTCTTCTTTAAGATGCAGAGAGATAAATATTCCATCTGCACTTACCAACTATAAATTAGGTGTGTGTTTGGTTGTTATTTCTTGCCCACTCTTTGTTATATTTTGATAAGCAGGACACGTGATACTTTTCAAACTATCTTTTACACATTGACCAATTGTCACTTTCAAAAACTTTATTTGCTAAGGTATGGGCCTCGTGATTTGTCTTTTACAATTATTACTTAACTATGAGATCTAATTTGCAATATATATTTATTTATTTATATTTATTTTCCCACTGCTATCTTATATGGTTGATGTACCATTTATTTATCTTGCAAGGAAACTAATGTGTCCTCAAATTTTACTGTCAGTCTGCTGATCATCATTGAGTTCCCATTGTTGTACCATTGCTCTCATTGCTGCTCAAGATAAAAAAGGACTTTTCATAAAAACTTAAAATGCAGTAGGCTACAGAAGTTTTTTGTTGTTTTTTAAATTGGTTTAATTAATTTATAATTAATGTAATTTCACATTGAAGACCTTTATTTTTCTGTTTGGAAATATTTTATAAGTGTGTAGTGTTTTATATTTGAAATATTTTATAATTGTGCAGTGTAATAATTTTTTGGGTGAATTTTGATTTTGAATATTGTGTTAGGTTTTACATAGTGGTACTCATCTGGCTTTCTTTACATATTTTGCTATTTCATACTACATTCTTTTCCAAATTCTAATTATTGCATATTTTCTACTAGTGTACACATTAGAAAATAAGCTAGAAAATACATTAATGTTTAAAAACAAAATATAAAAAGAATACTTGGGCTTTATTTTATAAAATGTGTGCAGTAATTAAAATTCTAAGAAAGTGTTTTTGAAACAGGAATTTATTTTGCACCACGAACAAAGAATTAAAGCATATTAGTAAAATTATGAACATGGAAAAGACTAATTTATACCTCAGTAGTCCTTTGAGGAATAAGTATATGGACTCTTGCCCAATTTAATTCATTTAATGAGTCAATATATTTATTCTAAGTTTTTTTCAGACAGTAGTTCCACTATTTCTAGTGCAAGTTTATGGCAGCTAGGGACCAGGTAGATAAACAGCTGTTGTTTAGTAAGGAAAACAACATACAAACCCTGAAATCCTAAAATCTTTGGGGCTCGTCTATTGCAGTTTTTTGAGGTTTTGCTCTTCCTGATTCTCCAGCTATTCAGAACTTTCCCTTTCATCTAGCAGGAGAGGTATTTCTCTCTTCACCACTGTAACATTGATAAAATGTATTTTGTAATAAAAAACACACTTCACAAACACAAATAAAATTTCGAATTTGCATATTAACAAGTACAGGAACATGCGGTGAATAAGTGAGGAAGATTTGGAAGAGTATGTGGAAATTTATGAGGAACTTGGAGGGGATTATAAGGGAAACAGAGGGTACTGGGTAGCTTATCGTCATGGAAACCACAATAGGTTGTATGACAAATCTACTGAAGAGTTCAGGAGGAACGGCAACTCTTGTATTGACAGTCGCTTTTACACATGTAAAATCATGATATTCGGCTTTTCATTTGTGCATTCTCTAACGACCTTTTGCAACTGCTGCAGTTTTCTAGATTGATCACAGTGGTGTAATAAACAAGAAAGTGAATTTTTTTGGCATGCAACTTATTGTGATTACCATGATGATATAGGGAACCATGTGAGGGTCATCTGGAATGAAGATTTAGCTCTTCGGGCAACTCGTTCTCTGCAGCAGAGTGGCCAGAAACAACCAAAAAGTGAAATCTATGTAAAATTAAATTGATGTGTTATCATGGCTACCTGAGAATGATGAAAAATCATGAAATTTCGTGTTTTTCAATTTTTATTGGGTCGTATGCTCTGTTTTGTTCTCTTTTAAATGCTTTAATCTATTTCTTGCTAACTTTCTTAGTTTTTGAGAAAATAGTTTTTTTTTAAGCAAGCGTTAACTGTCAAGCTCTTAATGAGTGAAATTCAGATGCATTTTCCTGAATTGGGAATTTTCAGCACTCTCATACATGTCAAACAAATTATAAACTATAAAAGATAATATCATTCTTTTTGCAGCATGTAGCCCAAGATTTGTTCTAGTGAATGAACTAGAATAGTTAATCTGTCTAAAAGTTTCTGTTTTATGAACCGAATAAATTTATAACAAATTATTTTCAACAAAAAATAATATTCTAACTCTTTAGTTTTCACAGTACCTTTACCGTTCTAGTTCTTTCCCTAGAATATTCAATTGTGATTAATTTAAGAAAGAATTATCAAAATATATCAATTTGTTGTAGAGTTATCATGTTTGGAGTAAAAACCTACATTTTTGCCATATATTTATAAACAATTAGGTTGTTTTTTTTCCCCTCTATTATTTGATCTCTTTAAGCATAAAAAAATGAAATATACAAGGGAAAACAAAATAGACCCAAAATTGTAGAATTTTTTTTCTGAGGTAGGCAGCTACCTTAATGATCCTGGCATGAAGGGCCTTCAATACTTCAATGCACATTTCAGGTTTTGGCCTGAAGTTAGGATACAGTTTGAAGCCCTTATCGATTTTAAAACAATGACTTGCAAAGTGCGGAATGTTTGCATAGGTCCGTCTAGTAATACACTAGTAACAAATGCACTAAAGTGGATTTGTAATATGTCTCTTCATACACATTTTGCAATTGTGTTTGCTCAAAAATATTTCATTTTGCTATGCCAAACAGTAAAATCATGAAAACTTCAAAATACTTGAGCGCAGAAAAGAAGAAAATCCTCTAGGCCTATTCATCCTTTACAACTTATCCAAAATTAAGCAGTCACTCAGAATATTTTTAGTTATTAGTTACAAAAATATGAGTACATCATTAACAACAGTTGGCTTGTTATATTTTCAATGTTAGTTTGAAATGAAGACAACTTCAATTGCCTTAGATAATGTACCTTTCAGCCATGTTCAGAAGAATTGTTAATAATATGAAGGGTCAAATTGTATTTTAACATATTTTTTATATTTTATGAAAATATTGATTCTAGTCTAAAATTATTTTTAAAATGTATGTTAATTGTAATTGAAGTTCTTTTAATGTTAATACTTTAAATTTCTCTTCTCTGAAATTTTATATTTGTTTACTTATGGATTCTGCATGGCTGATTTTGATTAGAAGCCATGGCTAATTTCAACTCCAGTTTAGTCCTTGTTTACAATATATTTATTTGGTGCTTACCTGGTGGACAAATTTAAGTATATAAACATGTACTACAACAAGAGGAGATGGATCAGGAAAGTATATTTGTATGTGTGGGAATTTTGTTCAGGAGGAGATAAACATGGATGAAATTCTGGAAATAAAGGACGAGTTACAAGAAGAAAAAGAGGTAGAGAAGAATGATCCTCAAGAAATGGTAGCAGAGAAAGAGGAGCCACGAGATGACGTTAATGCAGAAGGACCACTAGAGGAGATGGGAGTGAAAAAGGAGCCAACTACAGATTCAGAGGAGGAGCAAGATGAAGAGAGGGAGGAAACACTGGAGGTAAAAAGAATAACAATTTTCTAACATCTAAAGGATTTAAATGATATGACTTGACCTTGTTGGTCAGGTGTATGAAGTTTTATGACTGTTTCATGAGTCTAAACTGATAACAGAGCCTTAGATCAGGGCTCTGATTCACAATTATGGCATGGAGAAAGTCAGGAAATTTTACCAAAACTCCTGGAAAAATTGAATTAATAGTAAGAATTATAATTAAAATGCCAAAAGAATGCTAATTTATTTATTCTATTCTATATTTATATCTATTTGTTAATAAAATTACATGTTGAAAAATCGTATTAGATATAATAATTCAATCAAATTTTAAAAGAAAAGGAGTATGGTAATTGACTATTTTTCAGTTCTTTTTTATATTGTTTAAATGTGTGATTTTTTGGTCTATTCAGTTTTCGTAGTTGATTATTTATCTTTACTGCCTTTTATACATTTTGAACATATTATCCATCTATTACTGACTGATTACTAGTGGATGGATTTTAATAACATAAAGCCTCGGCAAAAACGATCATTAATTTTATTGGATTCTAGTTCTAATAAATTAATTTCAAATATAAACATATCAAACCAATCAAATGTCATAGAAGATAATAAAATCACTTTATTGAAAAATTATAATTCAATATTATAATTTAACGTAATTCAATATAAATGAAGTTCCTGTAACTTTTTACAAAGTCTGTTGTTAAAAGGAATATCTTACATGGTGTGTCTGGTTCAAGAGTACCACCAATAACATTAGCAACATTCCAACCCTCGACATCTGTAGTTTTGTCAATTGAAACAAAAACTGGCTTGTAAACGTTTGGTTTGAACTGGTCTCTACCGGGAAATCTCTGTCTTTATTTATCACAAAATTGGCCAAACCAACAATGACACTGATAGGCTTTACAGATGCTAAGATTACTTACAATGGTCGTTTTTACAATTTTTGAGTGAAGAAATTGTATAGACCATTCAGGAATTCTGTGGAGAATATTTGTTGCCTCTTGTAAATATTATTTGAAACAAATACCATTAAAATGATATTGAAGTGATGAAATCAGCAAAAAATGTGTTAAAAATGAGCAATTTCCTTTTGTCATAACATAAAATTAGTGTCTATACTCAGTGCTTGATTTATAAAGTTTTAGGTCCTGGAACACTCCCCCAAATTAATTATTAATGTAATAGAAATAGTTATGTACTTACAATATTAATTTAATAATAATTTCTGAGGTACCAGAAAGTTGTTCCACCAGAAAGGACTATATTCATTTAGAGGATTCATTACAAGGTTATGCAGAATAGAGCAAAATGCGCTTGTGAGTATGGGAATAGTCTGATTTTTCATTTAAACTATTCAATTTTCAAAAATTGCAAATGTTCAACCTTCTTTTTTTTACAGCTTCTAAATCTTCGTTATTGAAGCTAGAGATTTTTTCTTTTTATAATTGATTCATTTCTAGGGACTTGAAGTAGTGTTATTGTTAGCTTTTTTCAAAATATTTTTTTTTGTGTAATTATGAATAGGTCCTTTTTTAATAACCTAGGTCAGCATTTTTCAAAAACCATTAAAAAAAAACTTTTTTAAATATGCAGATTAATCACAATACTCTGAATAACATAAGTGCCATACAATTAAAATTTTTGAATTTTCAAATACTATTCAAATGAAACTTTGTTTGTAATCTCTTGCATATCATAAATATTTACAGAAAGACTAAGAAAACTACTTTAAATTATTTTAAAAAGAAATATTTTATTATAGGAAGGGAAAGCATTAGTTTTAAAACTGGGCAGTGAGTAAAATAACGTAAGTAAATAAAGTTATTGTGGCACTAGATTTCATCCAGTTAGTGGGCGCTTGTGTGTGAGCATGCAACAGGGTTTCTTCTTGAAAATATATTTATTTATAGATAGATACATAGGCAACAGGAAAACTGATTATGCCTCGATGTACATGTAAAAGTAGATTATAGGAGATTATAATTATCATAATGATATCTTGCTTCTGTAATACAATTTCATCACAATGACAGAATAACAATAATATCATAGTCTCATCAAGTCTGCTATGAAGTAGTTTAAACTGTTGTACGCTGGTGGCTGAGATTAATTTTTGTTGGAGGCATTTTGAAAGATCACTTCTCAGATAGCGAGGATGTTCTCATGGTTATTGTGCCTGAACTAGGCTTTCTTGAATTTCATATTGTGTCCTCTCAAGTTTTGGTTGGTGGGTCGTGAGTAGAAGTTGCTTAGATCAGGGCAGTCAGAGTGTCCATGGAGAATTTTCAAGGTTTTGGTATGTGTTGTCTTCTAGTAGATTAAGGTGGAATGTTTAGTTCACTCAATCGCTTTTTGTCAGAGATGTTCCTAATATCTGGTATCTCTTTAGATAATATTCAAAAATTCCTAGTTATCAAAATACATGACTAGAAATGATTATTGTTAATATGTTGTAAAGGTTGTCTTTTATATAGGATTTATAGACAAAAACAGCTTCAATTTTTTATAGACAACGTATCACATTTTGTTTTATTAATGGACTTCAATGCGACGTTTCGAAATCATCCTTTGATTTCTTCTTCAGGCTAATACAACATACAGACAAAATGCAATATGCTACAATCATTGCTTAAATTTATAATTACATTTATAAAATAACCTCATAACCTCTTTATACTGTGAATTTTAGTAATTTTGATATTATTGTTATGAGGTTATTTTATAAATATAATTATAAATTTAAGCAATGATTGTAGCATATTGCATTTTGTCTGTATGTTGTATTAGCCTGAAGAAGAAATCAAAGGATGATTTCGAAACGTCGCATTGAAGTCCATTAATAAAACAAAATGTGATACGTTGTCTATAAAAAATTGAAGCTGTTTTTGTCTATAAATGATGATTGTATTTCCTAAATCTAATTGTCTCTTTTCTTTTCATTTAAATATGCATATGTGGTAGTTAAGATTTAACCACTGTTGTCATTTTCAGGGCCTTGATGATCCACTTCCTTTAAATTGTGTGATTAAGCAGGAAGATGACGATGAGGTAAGTTGATCAACTAACTTACCCCTCATTGTTTTTGAAATTCAGGAGTTTCATGTGAGAAATTAAGTACATCCATTGTAAACCAACAATGACAGTCAATATTTGAGACTGGGCAACTTTCTATTTGCAGGAAGAATTAGCTCCTCCAGTTGCAGTGTTTCTTATGTGCAAGGAGGAACCTAAAGATGAAGACGAGGAGGAAGTTGAGGTGAGAATTTGAAATGTCAATGTAGTTTGTTTCCGGTACACTGAGTCCAGTATATGAAACCAGAACATGTCTTCAAAGATAATTTTGTATTGATGGAGATTGGAAGGCTTTGTGCCAAAGAGATGTAAAATGTTGTGTGTTCTGTACATGAAGTTCAGGAAAAGAATCAGTTGATTTGTGGTTTATTTAAATTATTATATCAAATATGTTTTGAGATGTAGTGTAAACCTGCCATATTCTATACTTTATTTCTATTATCTCTATTCTACCCAAAGTAGCGAGCCTTTAAGAAAATTGGAATTGTTTAAAAAAGGTATTTGTAAAAGATAGAATGACTGAAATTAAGTCGCACATCATCCGTATATAGTAATTGATTTCTGAAGTGTAGCATGCAGATGTGATTTGCAAAATGCTGCACCACATATTGTGTGTGTTATTTTCTAGGAAATGAAACATTTTTAGGCAGTTATTGCAAGCAGAGCGTTTAAAAGAAAAATACTCTTCTCTATATTTGTATTTTGAATTGAATAGCATATTGTTAATAATTGTAATAATTTTTGCATGTGTGCAATATTAGTTTTTACGAAAGTACTGTTTTCACTTCACAAAAAATGACACAAAAACAAAGGCACACTGGAGACAAGTTATAGACAGAAAGAAAGTATGTGCTTTCTAACTTATTAAGGACTGTGCCCATTTTGCAGTTGAAATCATGAGACTGGTTTCCATTGCATTTCTCAACCATGTGGGAGGAGGAAGAAGCCCAAAGTTGGTGCGCCAATAAGTTAATTCATAATAATTTGCTACAATATACAAAAAGTCAGTTCCTGTGTTCAAGCTGATCCTAAGTGCTTCCTTTAAAATATTTAATTATTAATGAATGGAGCATGGGTCTAAAAGTATTCAATGTATCGAGTATTTTAGCATCCTTTCTCATGTACAATAGTGCGAAATTTTCACATGGCTCCACTAGTCTTACAATAAAAAGGGACTGTTGCTTTTGAATGTCATCATATACTCTTATGAGGAGAATGACTACTACTCAGAAGAAGAAATCATATTTGCATTGTCACTGTGGCTTTAATTGAATTGAATTGAATTGAATTGAATTTGCCTTATTTTACGTGGCGAGACTCAGGCCATGAGGCCTGCTCTTCCGCCTGACCACGCAAATTCCGCTACGCTCCTTTCACCAACCACGGGAGAAAGAAGGTATTACTAGGGCGACGAAACAGGCGATTTGAATTTAGCTCAGAGGCATCATTTAGGCTTGAGGATCTTTTACATGCAGTAAATGTACTAACATGGGACAGCCGGCTTTACTTCCCCTCCGAAGGAAGGCGTACGAAGGATTTTTTCGCCCTTAAAAATCCACGGCTTCGATCGGGTTCGAACCCGCAAACTTGGGTATAACAGTCCGATACGCTAACCGTTACACCATCGCCGCCGCGAATAGTTAGAGATTGAAAAAATGTATGGCAAACCATACCAAGACAAAATATGAAAATGTAATATGTAACACATATGTAAAAAGAAATACAATGCGTAATATTGAAATATGCTCTAATTTATAGAAAATTAACAAACAGAATAAATGTGTACCCAATTTGAAATTAAATTACGAAATTAAACAATGAAATATTTATTAAACGCATTGTAAAAAATAAATATTGCTTGTTCTATGAGATTAAGTTTTTTCAGGAGTTCATTTTTATCTTTGAGAGCAATGATAGTCGTTCTTCAAATGTGGGTACTCACGTACTGACAAGCAATCTCTCTTGTAAATTGGGATTGGAGGTTGAAAAGCATGACTTCATTTATACTTTCCACACCTAGATTACATTCCCAGTGCTTATGCACTCTTGTCACAACATGTATGCAATACAGACACCAGACTGTGTTGTTGCATACTCTAATTTATAGAACATTTACAAACGGAACAAATGTCAGTCACGTCTTCAGCAGCCAATTCTGAATATACTTAAGAAAAATAATGCAGTATTTTTTTTTTAATAAAAACTATTTTTGAAAATGTATTAAATGTTTTTGTGAAATAAATTTCAATAAAATCGGTGTAATAATGAAATATTTGGCAAAACATGTAAAATATAAGCAAAATATGTAATACAGTACAAAATATGTAAAAATATGCAACCAAAAAATTGGACATCGTGTTAGGATTGTCCTGATTCACCAAGATCACAATATTAAGAATTGAACCGAGACAAAAATGTAATTACACAAATAATCCAGAGTTTACTAAAAAGGCTGTAATAACTCGTGACCCGTCCCTTGAAGCTCTGAAAGTATTTTTGGAATTGGTTATGGGTGTAAGCTCGTTCAAACTACCAGGAGTTAAATACAGCACAAAAATATACACTGTCAATGTTGTCAAAAAGTATTTACTTACTACATACTACAACTATTGTGAAATTGTAAACATGCCATAATAGATTGTCAGGATCGCACTTACACGATTTTCATGAAATCATTGAAGTATTAAGTTACTTAATCTTGAAAGTGCTTCATTTTCTGATCTATGTTTAATAAACTGATAAGATACAAAATTTATCTCCATTTAGATGGTTCAGGGCATCAGTTGATGTCGCTGCAGTGCCTCTGACTGGGAGGTCAGTCTAGGGTTTGAATCCTGACAGTAACAGGATTTTCGACACTAGCTATTCAGTTCAGTCTCGAGGGGAAATCTAGCGGCCAGCTTCTCTGATCAGTAGTTTCCTCTGGTTTCTCCAATCAATGCCAAGTGAATGCCAGAGCTGTACTGTAACAAACGGGTCACGGACCTCATGCGATTTTTGTTTCCTCATCCTTGTCCTATCCTCACCCCATACTTACACACACTTACACTTACACGCACTACACTACCACATATAGCAGGAGCTTAGAGCTCCCCCGGCAGTGCTCCGCTGATGGAAAGTACCTGATGGAGGGTAAACCTGAAAGACAACTGTTAGGTTGGTGCCAGAAATCACTTTCCAGTGGGGGAAAATTACCACCACCTCTCATGGGAAAAGCATGCACTACACTTATGGGACTAATGACCTTAACTGTTGATGTTCCCAGAATCGCCATTCAATTAAGCAATCAATATCTTTACAAGTCTATGATATTTAATTTCAAAATGAAGCGGCACTATGCACATATTGCTCACAAATATGGTTTGGTTACTCTCTTGTACTGCGAAAGATTATTGAAGTGTTAACATTTCCAAACCACCTTCTTATATGATTAGCAAATCAGATTCAAATAACAGTTTTAAGTGATAAAGTAAGAATATATTGATGATTACTGTAAAACAAGATTATCTATCGATGTTGAAAGGGTGTATAGGAAACATGGTTGACTATCATCTCCCTAAAAAGGACATAAAATTTTAATATTAATGAAGCATTTTTCTTTCTTAATTTGGTAAATGAATTAAGGAATTAAGTATATCATTTCAAATTCTTAGGTTGATTTCAAAATTATTTATTGCAGGCTTGATTGTATAATATTGTATCCCATGATAATTATAGGCAGAAAAAAAGGTTCATTTTCTTAAAACTTATATTTCCAATTCGTGCTGTTTTACCTCCTTGACTCCTTTGTTGCATTCTCAAAAGTTTCATTGTTTTATCTTGTTGCAGTTCCAGTCAGATTTTTCTGATGCATCTGTAAATGAAGAAGAAATTTACAAAACACCAGGTGAGTGAAAACAAAGCTCTTGAGAAAGCTTTTGGGGATTCATGCCAAAAAAGCAAATTATATTTTACTCCATAATATGAGAAACTTTTGGGCAACACTCAATTTAAATGTGAAGAAGTATTATTTTCTCTATCAAAGGTTTAAACATTAGAATCTCAGCAGTGCTGTCCTACCTAGACAGGCGAGGAAGAGAAAATTGACCACTTTAAAAAAGTTCTTATTTATTAATTTATTTTGAGGAAACTGAAAATATTTGAGATTTATAAAACATTTTTACTGGAGATAACGCATAGAAACAGTTACATGAATTTTCACCTAGTCAAAGAAAATTCATTATATCGTCCATGCTATATAGAGCCTTCCATTTGTTGTGAGGATGAAAGTTGAAGGAAGAAACATTATCTATAAAAGTAAGAAAATAACACATTTCTAAATAAACCCTTCTCATTTTATTGCTAAAAACACATTTTCTTTTAGAAAATTGGCAATTTTTTTAAAGTAGCTGTTGAAGTTGAAACTTTGAAAACCTCATTTTTACATCAAATCACAACTTTTTAGGTGTACCTGTTTAAAAAATGACGGAACTTCATTTCTTTTAACAATCCTAATGTATGTATTATGTTTAGACTAAGAAAATGTTCCAAATGCGGAATAAATTGTGGACAAAAATTGTATTAAAAACGATACATTAATTAATGTCAAGTTGCATAAATAAACTGGTCAAAGAACTTCACAGTTTCAATAATATCCATAGAATAAAGTTTAATAATTTCTTAGACTAAATTGGACATTTTTATGTTGCTGCCATAACTCTTTTCGAAAAATTGATCATTTTCCCAGCAGAGGGTTTACATACTGTTTAAAAATTTTAAATGTGAAATTGTACCTTTTGTCTCCTAATATTTAGTTATACTAACTTAAACTTAGCTCAACATCAGAAGTAAGGGGTTCCTTCTTGAATGTCTTGAGAGTTAAATCTATATCTTATGAAAAATTAAGATTTTATTAAAAGGTAAAAATAATCTTCCAAGAATCATTTCAAAAGAATATAATGTGGAACATATTGAAATAAAATGGAGAAATATAAGATATGCAAATTTCTGTTAATATGTAAAAATATGTACTGTACTCAGAATTAAGAACAAATATGGATAAAGAAGTATGTTAAAAATCTCTTTAAAAAGTCTAGTTCATAATCATAGGATCAAAGTTGGTTTGTAGGTAACAAACAAATAAACAGGTAATTACATAGAAATCAAATACATTAATTATAACAAATTAAAATGGTCATATCAATGCAGTTCACTAGATCTGAGGATTGCTCTAGAATGTTATAATTTGATTTCATTTTCAAACAAATTTATGGAGCAAAAATTAATAAATAGAAGAAGATGAAATTAGTATGCATTTATGATCTAAATTATTACTCGACTTCTGTTCATTTTGTTGGATGTTGGAAGTAAGTGTCTTTTCCACAAACACACTCTCACTCCATTCATATAGCCAAGCATTCTTTGCAATATTTCGAAATTTCACAACACAGTGTGTGCTTTCTTCTTCTTCCCCTTCTTCTTCTTCCCCCTTCTTCTTCTTCCCCCTTCTTCTTCTTCTTCTTCTTCTTCCCCCTTCTTCTTCTTCCCCCTTCTTCTTCTTCTTCTTCCCCCTTTTTCTTCCTTCTTCCCCTTCTTCTTCTTCTTCTTCTTCCCCCTTCTTCTTCTTCCCCCTTCTTCTTCTTCTTCTTCCCCCTTCTTCTCTTCTTTTTTTCATGTGTTCATGTGTACTTTTTATTACTATTAATAATTAAAAATAAATGGAAGTGTACAAAGAGTATTTGAAAGATGTCCTCATTCCATTTAACAAAGTAATTTACCAAGATGTTATGAAACCACCACATCATATACTGTGTCATGGGAGTGAGGACAGTGCCCTTGGTAAGGCAGCTGTGTGGGCTGCCTCAACAATATGATTTTTAATTTTCTGTATTAAAATCTGTGTGTGATGATCTTTTGAGCTGTAACTTCACACCAACATCGGGTTTAAGGTGTGTTAGTGCTGTTTCAGAGATGATTCAGATTCATGCAGGTGGTAAGGAGGTATACGCAATTTTGAACCCGAAAATTGGGATTCCTGTATGCATGGATGTGTCGTGTGCAAGTCTGTCAGATTAGACGTTTTTGAAATCGTATTTGGTAAACAGTTGTACAACCTACATTAGTAAGTAGTTGAATAGGAGGAAGATCTAGTTGTGCCATTCCAGGTACATTAACTTTGGGTGGAAGACCTACTTGACACAAAACCCCTGTGACGTTTTCATAATTTTCTAAAAGTGACTGAAAATTGTTTCTTTTCATTTTTTGCTTGAATAGAGGAAAGTGTTTTTTTAAGAATGATATGGTTCCCATTTTCATTAAAACTTCTGAAATTTTTGAAAATTGTAAGAGTTCAAAAATTTTTCAAGCCAGTATATTGAAGTGTCAGAAACTTTGTTCTGACTTTAATTCCTAGTTTAGATATTTAAATTGTTCTAGGTGCATTTCTTTTTAAAAATTATATTAGTTCTTTCTTTTGACAGAAATTATGGCAATCTTTCCAGAAATATATAAAGAAGAATTTCTAAAAAAAAACTTAAATCTTTTCTTTAAACGTCTTTTAAGAATAGAACACAATATACAGAAATATGTAGCAATATTTTTAGTCTTCTTTTCAGTAAAGTGAAGAGTTGTTACCATCAGCACATTTACTATTAATTCTGTATGCAATGATCTGTGCCATAAATGAATACTGCTACTGCTGCTGCTATTGTTGTTATTATTATTATTATTATTATTATTATTATTATTATTATTATTATTATTATTATTATTATTATTAAAGTATGCAATTATGGTTTGCAATGTATTCCCACTAATTTCATTTCCATTGGAATTTGTCTTTTTCTCTGATAAGAATTCTACTTTAGGGGGCCGTTTTTCTCCCAGATGCTTTAAAGTTGTTGAGTAAATTATCTCTCAGTATAGAGCGTGAAAAAGAAATTGTCATTTATCCATTCATGTCCTTTTTCAGCTCATTATAGAAATTTTTTTCTCAGACCATCAATATGATCCTACATTTCCCTTGTTTCCTTGAAGTGCATGTTAGCTCCCAATATAACAGCTTACAATATGGTGGTTCACTAAATGGAAATGTAAGCCGTTAAGCCTGTGTTTATGTTCCAACAATTTACACCATAAGTGAGGACAGGTGGGGCAATTGGCCCTGGTTTAATTGAGGCCCTGATTTTTTTCATTCAAAAGAATTTTTTTTTAAATTATTCATCTCGCTATAAGTTATTTCTGATGCATGGAGAAATGAATTCTGTTTATGAATTGGGGGAGGAGGGAAATTTTTGTTTAAATAAGAGGCCCTCTTGAATAAACTGCCTGGTTTTCTGGTTTTCTCTGGGTGCCCCTGATCTCATTAGTAATGTGATCAGTATTCACTTCCAATAAAACCAGTTGGAAATTAATATAGGACAACACTACTGATTGACACCACCAATCAATAAATTAATGCCCCCTCTAGCAATTACTGAAAGTAACAAAACTAGCCATCTTCAAAATTACTCCTTATGTCTTTTCTAATACACAGAATTTTGCCCGCAGATCGAGAACATGCAGCAGAAGGCACCTCCTGTGATTCACAGGCACCAATGGAAAGCACCATTGGGCAATGTTCATGGGAAGAAACCTATCATTGCTCCATTTGTCTGGAAAGAATTTCCAAAGAGCTTTTCAGTGAGCACATGCGCATTCATGGATGCGAAGAAAATTATCATTGCTCTGTCTGTCAAAAGAGCTTCAGAGAGAAATCAAATTTCGATGTACATATGAAGATCCACGCTGGGGGAAAGGAATATCTTTGTACTATCTGTCAGAAGAGCTTTACTCAAAGAGGAAATTTAGTTAGGCACATGGCGACCCACTCTGTTGAAAAACCTCATCAATGCCCTGACTGCCAGAAAAGTTTCAAATTCAAAAGCAGTTTGGTTAATCACATGCAGAACCACGCTGAGGATAGCACCCATCCGTGCACTATTTGCCAGAAGACCTTCTCTCATAGGGAAAGTTTAGTTATGCACATGCGGAGACACACCGGGGAGAAACTCTATAGTTGCACTGAGTGCCAGAAGAGCTATGTAAACAGTAACCATTTAATTACACACATGCAGATGCACTCTGGTGATAAATTACATCATTGCACTGTGTGCCAGAAAAGCTTCAGTCGTCGGGGAATTTTAGAAACGCATATGAGGATACACACTGGCGAGAAACCTTATCATTGCTCTGAATGCCAGAAGAGCTTCAGAATGAGGTGTACTTTAGTTGTGCACATGCGGAGACACACTGGAGAAAAACCCTACCATTGTCCCGAGTGCGAGAAGTGTTTCTCACTAAAAGCAAATTTAGCTAGGCACTCTCTTGTTCACACCGGTGAAAGGCCCTTTCCTTGCCCTGAGTGCGACAGGAGCTATTCTCAAAGAGAAAGTTTAATTGAACATATGGGGATACACGCTGGGGAAAGTTCCTTGTATTGCTCTGTCTGTCAGAAGAGGTTCAGTACGAGAGCAACTTTAAAAAGGCACATGCGAATTCACAAAGGAGAGAGACCTCACGTTTGCTCCCTGTGCCAAAAGAGCTTCATAGAGAAACGAGGCTTGGTAGAGCACATGCAGACCCACACAGGAGAGAGACCTCACCAATGCCCAGTCTGCCAAAAGAGATTCGGTAAGCGAGGAAATCTACTCGCGCATATACGGACTCATGGAGGAGAGAGACCTCATAATTGCTCTGTGTGCCAGAAGAGCTTCAGTACAAG
Organism: Teleogryllus occipitalis; assembly: GCA_011170035.1. Lineage (NCBI taxonomy): Eukaryota > Metazoa > Arthropoda > Insecta > Orthoptera > Gryllidae > Teleogryllus > Teleogryllus occipitalis. The sequence continues at coordinate 200,924 of BLKR01000521.1, forward strand.
AAGACATTTAGTTGCACACATGCGGACCCACACCGACGAGAGACCTTATGGTTGCTCTGTTTGCCAGAAGATGTTCAAAAATAAATGTGATGTAGTAGCTCACGCGCGGATTCACACCGGAGAGAAACCATATCATTGCCCTGTCTGCCAGAAAAGCTACGCCAGAAGTGGACATTTGGGTGTTCACATGCGGCTCCACACTGGAGACCCACCTTACCATTGCCCTCTCTGTTTGAAGAGTTGTAGGGATCCAAGATCTCTAGTAACGCATTTGCGAACTCATAACGAAAAGTCGTAGTGTGGATTCGTTGGCTTCCGCGGCCGAGTCATTTGATTCCTGACTGTCCGGGATGAGCCGCGTCTCAGTGAATGGAGCTGACATTTCGGCCATCTTGTTGTGTCCTTCACAGCTATACTGCTGAGCTCAGCATTATACCTCTGAAGAAGGCCACAACAAGATGGCCGAAAGTCATCCCTGTCAACTTCATCGACTGAGACGCGGCTCATCCCTGACAGCCCAGAATCAAAGTCGTAGTGTCTTGTTCTACCGGAAGAGCTATCTAATGAATGTAAATTAAGTTTTTCCAAATGTGAACACAATTGTGAAAACACTTAATTGTTTCTTGGACTGGCAGAAGAACCTTGTACGAAAAGGGTACGAAGTTAAACATATGTGAATCTGTGTCAAAGAGTAGACATGATAGTTCTCACTTTGAGAAGAGATAAGATATTAAAAAGCATTTACTTTTGCACATGTAGACTCAAAGGCGTCTGCATAAAAACCATAACCTTGATGTAAATAACTTGTAATTATTTTCATCTTGGACATAACAAGAGTCTATTTGAACTGTTTTTAGTTTATTTATTTAACATCAACAACCCGTTGAAAACTGCTTGATGTGCTATGGGGAGAAGTGCAATCTGTCCACGTTTTCGTGAGCTCTGGGATCCCTACCATAACTCTTATACATACTAAATTGAATCATTGATACTGCATAAGCATCTTTGGCAAGAATTGATAAAAATGTTCGCTCCTGTGTAGTAAAATCTTTCCAAAGGCAAATCGGTCACATATTATTACATTACACAAGTTATTACCCATTATAGTACCCTATACGAAGGAATCCACTTAGTTTCGGGAGAACGTGGAGAAGAGTTATTGAAATAACTGTATTCCACACTGAGCTCAAAAAAACGTACACAGATAGTGAATATACATTTATGTCCAGAAGCAAAACAAGGAAACCATCTCAGCAGGCATCAGGAGAACTGGACGAAAATTCTGATTTTGTTCGATGCATTGACGTTGCAGATGTACAGACTTTGCAGTACTTTTGCAAATCAGTTAATGCACTGAACTTCGTGATTAATGGCTATTTCACTCATAAAATGTTAGCTAATGGCGGGCAAGACTTAGAACCATACCAACCAGTTAGAGATGACCTACCCATGCAAAACTCTCAGTTATTATCTCCTCGCTGAAACAGCATCCTGTGAGATGTCGCCTTTTGATTATTTGATGTTGCTGTTGACCATGCATATAGTAAGCAGAGATTTATGGTTGCAGTAGTTGAATGTCTTGAAAGTTTGTAAATATCAGATTAACATGCATGAGTATTATTGTTATAGAATTTAAAGCCGGTTTCACAAAACAAAGAGAAAGAGTTCATTTTGGAGTAAATCATGTTCACTCAAGAGTAACTTCTTGGAGCATTTCACCAACACTTCACCTGAGTGTAAATCGCTTACACAAGACTAACTTTACATGCCTTAATAATATTGCCAGATGCCATCTGCTGCAGCCAAAAGTATTTTTTTTCGACGTTTTCTCAATTTTCCTGCTCCCTACTTGTAGAACTGAAATATTTCTGTAAGAATATTATAGAAGAGTAAAATCTTGTCATGTAAGGAAATTTTCATAAAAAAAATTGGAACCGTTTTTGAGAAAATGGCATTACTGTAATTGCGAAATTTGAAGCTTTTTTTTTTCCACAAAAATCTTTTGAATATTCGAAAAACTTTATTGGAAGTCATTTGAAGCACTTCCACACAACAATGCAACATATATACTAATCACTGAAATATGCAAATTAAAGGCATGAGAGAGATTTCAAAAAACTACATTTTATATAATTTTTTGAAAAACAAAAAAATATAGCAAAATAAATTTAATATCATCTTAAACATTGCAATCAGCACTATCCTTGCAAAAAGTTTGAAGAAAACATAAAATCTTTTTGAGAAAATGGCTTTTGAGTGTATCTGAAAATGCAGAAATTTGAGCTTGTTTTAAAGAAAAGTTTTTAGTTTTCGAAAAAAAACTTTTAAGACATTTAAAGCACAAAATTACATTTTTGTAATTTTTTGAAAAAGAAAAAGAATAGTGCAAAATGGCGTTATGTCATCTTACAGAGTACATTTAGCATTACCCCTACCAAAAGTTAAAAAAAAAATTGGAGCCTTTTTGAGAATATATTGTTTTCGTTATTTTTTTAAATTGCACACAATATTGCGCGAAAAACTCAAATGTTTAAAAAAAATTACATGACATTAATGAAAAACTATTTATAGAGAGGAAATTTCTTTTGGAGGAAATATATCTTCAAATTTGTGGTTGTAGGAAGACCCCGAATAAATTCAAACTTTTCCAATTGTTGGAAATTCAGAGTTAACAGTGAAAGTAGGACCGATACCATATTTATAAGTGTATTTTACTCTATTCTTACAAGAAATTTGAAGAAAAAAGTTTGAGCCATTTTTTTAGGATACTTTGAAAATGTCCGCATGGTTTCATGTAAAAGTACCCCCAAAAAGTAATGAATAGGGAACGGACTTTATTGTAATAAAAAAAGCAAAATATGTACATATATATGTACTTTTTTTTTTTTTTCAAAAATAGGTAAGAAAAACCAGCAAATATGTGAAATAAATATTCGTTATAAAGTTTACAATTCCATTCTTCAAGTCTTTCCGAGCAGAGTACGTTGAAGTTTTACTTCTGCAGAAGCAATTATTCGCTAGTTTCATCCGAAACATAATACTTTCGTATTATATATAATGTTGTTTACGAGGAGCCGGAGCTCAAGTGAATTCTACCATGACGCCTGTGATAGAAGGGGGGCGGTAAAGGGAGCATACTCCCCCCCCCCACTCCCGAAACGGGATAAGACAATGATCAGAATTTTTTATCGAGTTACGCATGGGGTGTATGTCACAACAAAAGATATATCTTCCATGAAGACATTATTTCTTCCGCCACCACCTTCTCCCTATTTCTGATGCCTGTGTGTGCTCTCTGTCTTTCTCATCAGCACTCGCAGACGACGATGGCACCCGCCCTCACAACAGAAGACACAACCTCCATGAAGAGTTTATTTTTTCCGCCACCACCTCCTCCCTCTTTCTGATGCCTGTGAGTGCTCTCTGGCTTTCTCATCAGCACTCGCAGACGACGATGGCACCCGCCCTCACAACAGAAGACACAACCTCCATGAAGAGTTTATTTCTTCCGTTACCACCTCCTCCCTCCTTCTGATGCCTGTGAGTGCTCTCTGGCTTTCTCATCGGCACTCGCAGACGGCGATGGCACCCGCCCTCACAACAAAATATATATCCTCCATGAAGAGTTTATTTCTTCCGCCACCACCTCCTCCCTCTTTCTGATGCCTGTGAGTGCTCTCTGGCTTTCTCATCGGCACTCGCAGACGACGATGGCACCCGCCCTCACAACAGAAGACACAACCTCCATGAAGAGTTTATTTCTTCCGTTACCACCTCCTCCCTCCTTCTGATGCCTGTGAGTGCTCTCTGGCTTTCTCATCGGCACTCGCAGACGGCGATGGCACCCGCCCTCACAACAAAATATATATCCTCCATGAAGAGTTTATTTCTTCCGCCACCACCTCCTCCCTCATTCTGATGCCTGTGAGTGCTCTCTGGCTTTCTCATCGGCACTCGCAGACGGCGGCGATGGCACCCGCCCTCACAACAAAATATATATCCTCCATGAGTTTATTTCTTCCGTTACCACCTCCTCCCTCTTTCTGATGCCTGTGAGTGCTCTCTGGCTTTCTCATCGGCACTCGCAGACGGCGATGGCACCCGCCCTCACAACAGAAGACACAACCTCCATGAAGAGTTTATTTCTTCCGTTACCACCTCCTCCCTCCTTCTGATGCCTGTGAGTGCTCTCTGGCTTTCTCATCGGCACTCGCAGACGGCGATGGCACCCGCCCTCACAACAGAAGACACAACCTCCATGAAGAGTTTATTTTTTCCGCCACCACCTCCTCCCTATTTCTGATGTCTGTGTGTGCTCTCTAGCTTTCTCATCGGCACTCGCAGACGACGATGGCACCCGCCCTCACAACAGAAGACACAACCTCCATGAAGAGTTTATTTTTTCCGCCACCACCTCCTCCCTATTTCTGATGTCTGTGTGTGCTCTCTAGCTTTCTCATCGGCACTCGCAGACGGCGATGGCACCCGCCCTCACAACAGAAGACACAACCTCCATGAAGAGTTTATTTTTTCCGCCACCACCTCCTCCCTATTTCTGATGTCTGTGTGTGCTCTCTAGCTTTCTCATCAGCACTCGCAGACGGCGATGGCACCCGCCCTCACAACAGAAGACACAACCTCCATGAAGAGTTTATTTTTTCCGCCACCATCTCCTCCCTATTTCTGATGTCTGTGTGTGCTCTCTAGCTTTCTCATCAGCACTCGCAGACGGCGATGGCACCCGCCCTCACAACAAAAATATATCCTCCATGAAGAGTTTATTTCTTCCGCCACCACCTCCTCCCTCTTTCTGATGCCTGTGAGTGCTCTCTAGCTTTCTCATCAGCACTCGCAGACGGCGATGGCACCCGCCCTCACAACAGAAGACACAACCTCCATGAAGAGTTTATTTTTTCCGCCACCACCTCCTCCCTATTTCTGATGTCTGTGTGTGCTCTCTAGCTTTCTCATCGGCACTCGCAGACGGCGATGGCACCCGCCCTCACAACAGAAGACACAACCTCCATGAAGAGTTTATTTTTTCCGCCACCACCTCCTCCCTATTTCTGATGTCTGTGTGTGCTCTCTAGCTTTCTCATCAGCACTCGCAGACGGCGATGGCACCCGCTCTCACAACAGAAGACACAACCTCCATGAAGAGTTTATTTTTTCCGCCACCACCTCCTCCCTATTTCTGATGTCTGTGTGTGCTCTCTAGCTTTCTCATCGGCACTCGCAGACGGCGATGGCACCCGCCCTCACAACAAAATATATATCCTCCATGAAGAGTTTATTTCTTCCGCCACCACCTCCTCCCTCTTTCTGATGCCTGTGAGTGCTCTCTGGCTTTCTCATCGGCACTCGCAGACGGCGATGGCACCCGCCCTCACAACAGAAGACACAACCTCCATGAAGAGTTTATTTTTTCCGCCACCACCTCCTCCCTATTTCTGATGTCTGTGTGTGCTCTCTAGCTTTCTCATCAGCACTCGCAGACGGCGATGGCACCCGCCCTCACAACAGAAGACACAACCTCCATGAAGAGTTTATTTTTTCCGCCACCACCTCCTCCCTATTTCTGATGTCTGTGTGTGCTCTCTAGCTTTCTCATCGGCACTCGCAGACGGCGATGGCACCCGCCCTCACAACAGAAGACACAACCTCCATGAAGAGTTTATTTCTTCCGTTACCACCTCCTCCCTCTTTCTGATGCCTGTGAGTGCTCTCTGGCTTTCTCATCAGCACTCGCAGACGGCGATGGCACCCGCCCTCACAACAGAAGACACAACCTCCATGAAGAGTTTATTTTTTCCGCCACCACCTCCTCCCTATTTCTGATGTCTGTGTGTGCTCTCTAGCTTTCTCATCAGCACTCGCAGACGGCGATGGCACCCGCCCTCACAACAAAATATATATCCTCTATGAAGAGTTTATTTCTTCCGCCACCACCTCCTCCCTCTTTCTGATGCCTGTGAGTGCTCTCTGGCTTTCTCATCGGCACTCGCAGACGGCGATGGCACCCGCCCTCACAACAAAATATATATCCTCCATGAAGAGTTTATTTCTTCCGCCACCACCTCCTCCCTCATTCTGATGCCTGTGAGTGCTCTCTGGCTTTCTCATCGGCACTCGCAGACGGCGGCGATGGCACCCGCCCTCACAACAAAATATATATCCTCCATGAGTTTATTTCTTCCGTTACCACCTCCTCCCTCTTTCTGATGCCTGTGAGTGCTCTCTGGCTTTCTCATCGGCACTCGCAGACGGCGATGGCACCCGCCCTCACAACAAAATATATATCCTCCATGAAGAGTTTATTTCTTCCGCCACCACCTCCTCCCTCTTTCTGATGCCTGTGAGTGCTCTCTGGCTTTCTCATCGGCACTCGCAGACGGCGATGGCACCCGCCCTCACAACAAAAGATTAACCTTAATGGAGAGTTTATTTTTTCCACCGCCTTTTTTCCTCATATCTTGTGAACTGTTGCGAATTTTGCAATTCTGATGGCACAGGCCGGTTCAGAATATTATAAACTTCCAGAAAAAGACATTTGCCTCATTAGGAGGAAAATTACGGCTTTCAGACCCTTTTTCTCATTTAAGTATATTTTCAACATTTCTAGAATACAGTCATGTTTGACTGGCTGTATCTCCTAAACTATGCGCTGTACAACGCTCAAATCTGCACGGCAGACGAGGAGTACTCTTCTCTTTGTTTTCCTGTTTATGACTGGTATTTTGAGCACGGGAAACGTAAAAAGGACGGCGACAATAATTGCATATTTTACTAAAATGACATTTAAGGACAGATTTCATTAAGGAATTTCATGTTTCATTAACCAATATTTCGATATCAAAGAGCCACAGAACGTTGGTTCTGATTACGCAACTTGTTAGAGGAAGTAATTTACCGTATATAGGCATTATCCACTTTTTTCGATATCACGGCCCAAGAGTACGAGTTTTCCGAATAACGAAAAATCGCTGGTATATATATATATATATATATATATATATATATATATATATATATATATATATATATATATATATATATATATATCTGTTACTGAATAGTTTAATCAATATTGAATAAAAATAAAAGTATATTTGCACATGAAATTTATTTGTGTTAAAAACTGTAATTCAGAATAATAAATTATTATATATTTAATTAATTGTTATGTGAATATTATTTATAAAGTGGCAGACCCAAGAAAGTTATAATCATGGTGGAAATAACACCATGGTGTTATTTCCACCATGGTTATAATATAACCTCCTTGGGCAGACCTCAGGGCTGACATAGACAATTATGTGCTTTAAGTGCCCTGTGGTATAGTAACCAGTTGTCACAATGATGTCTGTACTCACCGCGGTGAGTATATACATCATTGGATTACAACAAAGAATAAGGTCTGTTACAAAACACTTTGAACATTCTGGTCCAAAGAGTCTCTGTTCTGGTCCTTTTTAAAATTCCCTCGTATTGAAGGCTCCCCACCACCTCGTGGATGCTCGTGACACACACGTTATACGCATGCGTGATCAGACTGCACTGCTCGAAAATAATCATGTATACGCCCTTCTCCTTCAATGATTGAATTATACTTAAATTTAAATGACAGCTGTCAGTTGAGTTGCAATTATCCAATCGGGAGCTTCGCTATAACTTACATTTTCGATATTATTGAAGCTCGCGGTTTGATAGCTGCGTCACAGCTGATCAAAAGTAAATTCCCCGAACATTTAAATAGAAGTATACATGGTAGAAATCCTAATACCTCGGGTATTTAATACAAAAGTATTCCGTGTGAACCTGGTGTGAGAGCTCTTCAGCTGATAACACGGTGTAAGATAATTCTGATACATCGCGGTTGATAAGCAATGATAAATACGATTCGGCAATACAAGAAAAATGAGAGTTGGTTGTGAAGTAATTGAAGTGAAACTTTGTATTATTCGAAGTTACATCGCTATTCAGTGCGGTAATTAGTTTATTTTGTTTACGTGGAAGCAAAGGATTGTAACAAAAAAGCCAACGAACCGCGGTTAAAATTATTGTTAATTATTAAGTTATTAAGAAAATTGAAAAGTTTCTTGATTCTCATTGTACTACCCAACATCAAGCCCTGTAGTCTCAAAGATCAATTTGATATAATTTATCTTATAATTTTTGATTCATTTAATTTATCTTATAATAGTTTAAAAAACATTGTGAATGTGTTTAAATTAGCAAGAAAACCTTTTGTTGGCATAATAAATTTCTAAGAAAATATTCTGGTAATGTGAGATTCATTGTATCGTTCTCTCATCTCAAAATATTTTTGTGTTTGTTCGCTCCCTTGCAATTCAGAGTCAAAATATTTCAAACTTTAATCTCATTTATGGTGTTATAATTAAGAATAACTTTTCCATTGGGAAACAATAGTAAGCTCTGAGTTATGATTAATTCAAGTGGCAACAAAACAAAAAGTTGACAGGTTAAGAGAAAAATTTCTTTGAACTAGCTGATGTAGTCAAAATATTCACAAAAACCTAAACTTTCAAATCAACATCAACATTTTGAGAATCTGAACTAACAACCCCTCTAAAATTCATGATCTAGTCTAAAGAAAGATTGCAAACATTCTTCATTTCTTTCCTTTAGCATCGACGCACCCCAAAACTATAAAGAAAACATTTCATATTATAGATTAAAGAACAAAGTTAAATTTCTACAAAAATTTGTAAGAATTTCCATAAATCGCTTGCTTAAGTACTTGTGTCAAATCACATCTAAATCACTTGATTGTAATTTACTTGATTTGCCATCTGAAGCTAAGGTGCTGTTCCTACCATCAGTTCAGAACAATATTCAGTGATGTCTTACTTGAACTAAGGACTCTGTACTCTGATGTGCAATATAGTTAAATAAGTAAATATTGATGGAAACATATAGAAGAAGGTGCGGTTAGAGGATATAAGTATTTTTTTGAAAATAATTCATTTATTCAGGAATGAAAATAATTATTTCTAAATAGAGACATTATCAATAAAAAATTGAAGTCTGTCTGTCCTGCAAAACCTTTTCAACCTTTCCGACAAATACGATTTTCATGAAATTTTCTATACTTGTACATCTATACTTGGAATAGTTCAACATGATTTTTTATCTTGAAATTCTGTCAATACTAAATGAAGCTTAAAAACAAAGAGATGAAACTAGTATAGCGTGCCAGGAAAGTCTCCCCACATTGGCACCTTATTGGTGAGAGTTCTTGCAACAGAAATTATGTTGAAAGCACGAGCTGCAGCTGAAAACGTAAATAGCATACTTGCCACAATCATAATAGATGCTGGAAGTGCTGTCCTCTTCGCTTGTTTCTGGATGCTACCAACTTTAATGCAATTTTTAAAGGCAGTCCTGATTTGGCTCAGTGTGGAGAGACTTTCCTAGCACATTGTATAATATTGTTATTGGGTGACATTATTAATTATAAATTGTCTTAAAAAGTGGAGCATTTTGTTCCATATTAAAGAGATAAAACTATAACTTCCTGCCATTTTTGGCTTTTCAGTTTCAGTAGATAATGTTCAATAGCGTTGTTACTTTCCACGATTTTGGCCTTATTAGTTTTTGAGGGTGTAGGAATGCATGCTGGTTATGAGCTATTTTATTCAAAAAGAAACTCATTCCTGTCAACAACAGATATATCAGTGAGTGTACTACTGTCAACACTGAACAAGTGAGAAACTTTCATTAGTGAGACCAACTATGAAGAGGCAACATGTTTCTACAATCAAGCAATATTTTAGTAATCACATTTCAACATATGAGCTCTTGATTCAACAATAGGCTCTGGATTTGACAAGCAGAGTAATGATTTATGATTTTCCGTGAGTAATGGACAGTTAGATGGTTTCAAGAAGAGAAACAATATAGTTAAGGAAAGGAAGAAAAAAGGAATAGGGAGGAGGGGGAAAAAGTGCACTGGATGCTAGAATTATATAATCACTAGATTGAGAATTTGCAACTAGTATACTAAATGATTTATATACACATTATTTATGCTGTAGGCAGTGCTAGTAGCAGTATTGCATTTCTTTTTAACATTCACTTTTGTTACTAAAACAAACATGATTTGAATCTCCATAATTAAATTCCTCCATAAGTGAGATAAAACACTTTTTAAACTTTCAGTACATAAGATGAAAATTAAATTTCTGCCTTTTTGAAATCCGATTCAGTCAAGTTTGATTGTATAACGAAAAGATCAGTATTGGGAAAGTATTATTGTTTCAGTGGGAATTTTGATCTTTTGTGCAGGAGATGATGCCGTCCGTGGAAGTAATGCTGCAGATAAAGGAGGAGCCACCAGAAAAACACGGAAAGGAGGAGAATGTGTCACAAGAAGAGATAGAGGAATATGAGGAGGTAAGAATAACAACTTGCTTATGTTAACCTATAATTTCTTTTAGCCTTGATTTTTGACTCTGTAGGATCAAATTGTCCTGTTCTTCAGAGAGTGGTACTGTGTGTTTAAAACAATGTTATTGCTTTAGCATTTGTAGAATTGTCAGGTAAAATTGCAGCCTGGAAAAATTCAGAAAAGTTTTAAGAAAATTTCAAAAAAAATATTTAATTAATGATGAAAATGGAAGCTCAAGATGCTAGAGAAAGAGTTATACCTTTTAAATTTTCAAAATCTTATGAAAAAGCTTATTGCTTATTGTTACTGTCATTTTTTTTGTCTAATTGTGCTACATATATGTGAAAATATCTTAAATAATGTACTATATTTTATGGGATTATTGCTCTTCGGTTTTGTTAAATTGAGACAGCTTTTCAATGATTTCTGAAATCTAAATGCAAATAATCACTTTGATCATTTTAACTTGCATGGTTTTCATTTTAACTTGCTTGGATACTGCTTTTAACTACCATGCAAAAAACTTGTTGTTTAGCCGTCTCATTGCTAAAGAGGCTAAATGAGTGATTATCAAAAGAAATTAAATAAAATGTTTTTATCTATTCACAAGGGTGATTATACATTTGGTTCTATTTACATACTGTGTTAGGATTGCCCTGATTTGCCAACAGCACAATTTTGAGAACAACATAGAACGCCAAAAATGTATGATTTATTTATTTATTTATTTATTTAGTTAGTTACATACATACATACATACATACATACATACATATCGCATATTCACTTTGACATATAGTATGTATATTGCTCATAAGATACCATGTGTAAAATAATAGGTAAAAAAAATATATAAGAGAACTAGAGGTACTACCCAATGGTACAGACTTTCTCATAGTTTTCTAATTTTCTTGGTATAGTCTTGCCACATCCTCTTGCCATTTGACATTTATTGTTGCCCAAAGTACATTTTTTTGACATTTTTTGAACTTTTCGGTTTCCTAATAGTAGAACCAAAATCTTACTTATTATAATATTAAAGAAGAGATTATTATAATATTAAAGAAGAGTAAAGCATCGTCCGAAATAGAAATTTTTATTGAAAAATGTAAAGCTGTTTTTAAGAAAATGGCAATTAAACATTTCTGTAAATGTGCAATTTGAAACTCTTTTCATAGAATCTATTGAGTTTTTGAAAAAGTTAATTTAAAGTCATTTGAAGCACTTCCATTCACAACTGCAATAATGTATAAAAAACAATAGAAATGTGCATATTAACGGCACGAGAGCTATTTAAGAAAAATTACATTTGTGTAATATTTGGAAAAACAAACAAATACACCAATTTTAATTTAACGTCATATTAAACAATGCAATTGGCACAATCCATTGGAAAAATTTGAAGAAAAACTTTGGAGCCATTTTTGAGAAAATGGCGTTTGAGCATTTCTGAAAATGCAGAATTTTGTGCTCATTTTAACAAAAAACTATTGAATTTTTGAGAAAATTTATATTATTTAAAGTGTACTTGTAAATAGTACACATGTACTCATAAATAGAATAATGTGAAGAAGTCGCCTCTAATGTAAATATTACTGTCGTGAGAGTCAAGTCAACAAAATTACATATTTGTAATTTTTTGAAAAAACAAAGAATAGAGCAATATGGCATTTATGGCATCGTATGTGGTACATTTGGCACTAACCCTACCAAAAATTTAAAGAAAAATTGGGAGCATTTTTTGAGAAAACCTTGTTTTATTATTTTTTAAAATTGCAAATATTGCACACCTTAGTGCACAAAGAGTACTAAAATTTTCAAAAAAAATGTACATGATCTAATGAAAGAACTATTTATGCACAACAAATTTCATTTGAAGGAAATCTGTATCTTTAATTTTATAAGTGAAGCTGAAAAAATTTGAAACATTTTGCAATTTTTGAAAATTCAGAGTTTACCGTGTAAATCAGGTCTATACCACCTTTATAAGTGTATTTTACTCTATTCTTACAAGAAATTTAAAGAAGAAATTTTGAACATTTTTTGAGAAAATTTTGAAAATATCTGGGCGTCTTCATGTAAAGTACTCCCAAGTTTTAAAGAAGATTTTTCAAAATTTCAAAGTTTCAACTAGAGCCAGATCCACTTAGGTTTCTTCAACTTGGAAAAGGTCGCACACTTGGTTTTGGCGTGTTCACAAATGGATGGACAGACAGATGGACGGATGATGGATGTTTTGAAAAAAAACACTTTTCAGTTTCAGGGGACCCCAAAACGTGTATTTCTGTCATGATCTGGGTTGTCCGGGTGAGACTCTGGCCGCGGAAGCCTACGATATCGTGTATTTCTGTCTAAATCTTGAAATCGATTTTCCGTACCATCACATAACTTTCTCTATACTACGTACATTACTCCGTATATATGTATGTATACAAGAACATAAAAGTAGTGGAATTAATACATATATTGACTTATGGACATAATACATATATTAATACATAATGGAATTAATTTTACCAGTTAAAATGACATAGAAAAAAAACTTTGATTTTAATAAAAGATTCGTAATGGTTTTAGAAAAGATGATGTATCAAAATAATCAATACTGTAATAATTATTGCAGTACTTGTTTGATGTAGAAAGTATTGTATTGAAGACGTCATTTACAAAATAGTCAGCAGTGTCACTTTTAACAAAGAATGTTTGTGGGCTTCTAGAGACCGTTTGAGGAATCAAACAATATATAATTACGTAAGAATCCAGTCTCTAGTAATGATTAATCAAAAAATATTGTGCAGGAGGAAGTGCAGAGACCAATTGCTGTGTATCTGCCAGTGAAAGTAGAACCGGAAGATGAAGAAGATAAAGAAGAGGCAGAGGAAAAGGAGGTGAGTGTGAAATGAAAAAAACTGATGTCATGTGATAATGATGAAAATGTCTTAGCAAATAATTGTTATAAATATTGGTATTACCAAATTTCTCACAGAATCAGTGGGTATGTTGTAACCAAGCATCACATTAGAAATCTCTTGTTGTGAGTTGCAATTTTTCATAATGTTTTTCTCAGAAGCAATTAACTCTGATAAAGAAAGTTGAATAATGAAAGTTAATTTTTGTTGCAGTACTATGCAATAATATTATTTACAATATTTTTTAATCTTTTAACAAAACACCAGACTTGGTCTATCAGATTGATGCATTATGTAACCCTGGGATGTTGCTGATGATCAGTTTTGATGATAAATTTTAAGTGCAACAACTTTGAATTTACCGAAACAATTTCTACACACAATGTTCATAATACTTGAAAGATAATGCAACTAAATACGTTGATATATTCTGTAGCATTTACAATGTACATGAAAAATAAAAATGTATGATTTCAAATGCACGCATATATTTCATTAATATTCATGCTGTAATGATAAGCTGTGCTGAGCCAAAATCTTGCAGGAGGAGCTGAATAGACCTGTGGCTGAGTATCATCCTGTGAAATTGGAACAGGAAGAAGGAAATGAAGAAGAAGCAAAAGGTGGAGATAAAGAAAATGCAGATGAGGATGACGTGAGTGTTTGAATCTAAGAATGAAAACCTGATAAGAAATGTGAAGGTACCAAACATTCATTATGAATATTGTTACTATCTAATTGTTCATTTAATTGCATTGAATTGGCTTGTCATGCTGCATTTGATCTTAATATTTAGTTACAAAAATATGTCCAACCTTTCATGTAATACAGTACTATCGAGGACATGGTACTACAGTATACCTGTTTATACAGCTGCACAGCTCCATGTTCAATATGCTATGACGACATCTTGGTGAGTGACTAGTGATCTGTGCAACGACAAAGAAACACTACACTACACTACACTACACTACCATCTGTAATACAGCATCATTCTGCTAAATCAGACCAAAAAGTAAACGTTTATATATTTTGATTTACTCATGAATATAACTAAATTTTTACATGTTATTTAATGACTTGCCCTTGAAATCTTAGCTGTATAAAACCAAGAAATCAGGAAACAATACAAATTTGTTTTAAGTTTTTAACCAGCTCTTAATAAACGTGACTTCACAAACAAATCCATAGACTTCAGTAGCAACTATCCATAGTTTTACTTTGTCTCCATTAGAGACAGTAGCTCTATGTGCACACATCCCTAACTAGCCAAGAAACGGGCTGAGCTATGTTTCTGTATATGTACTATGTGCATACGTTTTCTTGATCCTCCAGCTCCTGACTTCTGGCTCAGCCCGGTAGAAAATATGAGCTCCACTCGGAACGTCACGGCTCAGTTTGCAGTGCTGCCCACCTTCATCTTTTACAATGTGAACTTCTCAATTTTCACTCTTTCTTTCGAACAACATGTGTGTACAGTGCTCCTTCTTGTTACATTCTAGTTTCTATAACTAAAAGTTATTTCTTCCGAATTATAAAATACCTTGCTTTGTTTCTCATTGTTAGGTAGTCCAAGATGCACTATTATGCTTAGTTTTATGTTGGTGAAGTTGACAGCACTGCATTGCCGTGACATAAACAGAACCCACCTCTCCCCACACACTCCCACTATGGAATAACAAGAAAAAGTGTGCAATTAGTATACTGTGGTACTACAACAGTTCAGGTGTTCGGTTGCGAACATCAGTGACCTAGGTTAGAACTGCAGCATCGCAAGGAATTTTTTTCATGACCTAAAGCAGGTTATCCTGATGTCCTTTGGAGTGAGATGTGAAGATTTCCTGGCTTGTCAAACTATATACTCTTGGGAGCATAGCACTTGCCACACCATCTCTTTCTAGCTTACTGAAAGCCAAGATGATTGTGTCTTCTTCCTCTGGTTTTCACAGTCATGCCTTTGATAGCTCCACCCTCAACATTTCAGTGCATCTTTCTTACCCAAGAATGTTAAATTTACAATTTTGTCATTTATTACTTAATGTGATGGTGATTAATCATTGTGATTGATGAACTTGGAAACCTTGAAAACCTGGGAAAAACTGGGGATGTGAAGCAGTTTGGAAAAACTGGACGTTGGTTTGAAAACCAAGAATGTTTTCATTGTGATTAGTTTTGCCATTTGGCACATATAATGTTTTATTGTATTCATTAATTTAGTTCTTGATCATGGTGGCTTTTGATAACTAGTACACTAAAACCCCATTTTTACATATCCTGGCTTTCTCTTTTTCTGACATTTACCCCATTTTTAATCGGTCTTATTGAATTGCATTTTTTTACTTTCTTGTATAATACGTATATACGGAGTAATATATGTAGTTTAGAGAAAGGTATGTAATGGTGCGGAAAATCAATTTAGAGATTTCAACAGAAATGCACGTTTTGGGGTAACCTGATATGGAAAAAGTGGTTATTTTCGAAACATCTCTCTGTCTATCTGCCGGTCCATCCATCTGTGAACTACTAGCCCCTAAACCATATGTAGGATTTTTTCAAAATTGAAGAAACCCCTGTCCATCCAGCTCTAGCTGAAGCTTTGAAATTTTGAAAAACATTCTTTAAAATTTGGGGGTACTTTACATAAAGACACCCAGATATTTTCAAAATTTTCTCAAAAATGGCTCCAAATTTTTTTTTTTTTTGTAAGAATAAAGTAAAATACACTTATAAAGGTGAAATTACACAATTAACTAAATTTTTAAAAATTGCAAAAGTTTGAAATTTTTTGGCGTCTTTCTACAACTACAAAATTGAAGACAGAGATTTTTGTTCAAATGAAATTTGTTGTCCATAATTAGTTCTTTCATAAAGGTCATGTAGATTTTTTTGGAAATTTTAGTAGTTTTCATGCATTAGTGCATGAAATATTTGCAATTTTAAAAAATAACAGAAAAAGATTTTCTCAAAAACAGCTCCAAATTTTTTCTTTAAATTTATGGTAGTAGTAGTGCCAAATGAACCCCATACAATGATATAAACACCATATTGCCCTATTGTTTTGTTTTTTCAAAAATTACAAAAATGTAGTTTTTTTTACTTGTCTCCCACATCTGTAATATTTTCATCTGAGGCAATTCCTTCACGTTATTGTATTTGTACACGTGCTTTAAATTATTCTATATAAAGTTTCTCGAAAACTCAACAGTTTTCTGTGAAAATGTACTCAAAATCACGCATTTTAAGAAACGCTCAAACATGATTTTCTCAAGAGTGCTCCAAACTTTTTCTTCAAATTTTTCCAGAGGATAGTGCTAATTGCACTGTTTAATATGACATAAAGTTCATTTTGGTGTATTCTTTTGTTTTTTCAAAAATTACACTAATGTAATTTTTTTAAAATATGTCTCACGCCATTCATATGCACATTTCCATCGATTTGTATATATTATTGCATTTGTGAGTGGAAGTGCTTCAAATGATTTAAAGCAAAGTTTTTCGAAAACTCAATAGATTCTTGTGAAGAAAAGCTTCAAATTTCGCATTTACAGTAATGACTAATCGCTATTTTCTTAAAAACGGCTTCAAATTTTTCAATGAAAATTTGTA
Organism: Teleogryllus occipitalis; assembly: GCA_011170035.1. Classification (NCBI taxonomy): domain Eukaryota; kingdom Metazoa; phylum Arthropoda; class Insecta; order Orthoptera; family Gryllidae; genus Teleogryllus; species Teleogryllus occipitalis. The sequence goes on from BLKR01000521.1 coordinate 217,850, forward strand.
TTTAGCCCGAGGTTCTACTCTTCTTTAATATTTTTGAAGTAATATTTCGGTTGTGCTATTAAGAAAGCAAAAAGTTGAGACATTGTAATTGTCAAAAAAACAACAACAACAACAACAACAACAACAAAAGAACCAGACCACTTCAAGGAAATTAGAAAAATTTGGAATGAAAACGTTTGTGCCATTCTGTAGCACCTCTTGATTTAGTACTGTTTTAATGCAGTTTTAGTGGAAATTGTTACCACAGCTGTTTCCAGTTCATACAACCTTGCTTTGAATTTTGATGATTTTTGTTTTCTACAATTCTGTTTTGCATTAATTTTATTATTCATTTTATTTTTCTTGATTGTGTTGAACATTATAAGGGTGAAAGAGAGTCCGTTGGCCTCCAGTGGTTCATCCTCTCACTTGACACAGGATTTGCGACGTTAAGCTCTTGCTGGGAACAACGTGGGGATAAGGTAACCTGTCCATGGATGAAATGAGTGGGTCTTGGAGGTCTTGGGGTGTGAAGGAAATTCTGGTGAAAGTGTGTTCTCAAATGTGCCAAGAAACTGGAATGCCAAAGTGCCACATTACTTGCCATCCTGAAAACTTTCTACTGCCATCATAACATTTATTTGTGGAAGGTTATCTGATTTTGCTTACACAAAAATTTGGAGACGCATTTCACTACAATACCTGTATTAGTAATAACCTGAAATTTTTCTGATCACCACTTAGTCCTGTACAATTTATTAGCAATGTTTTAATTGATTAAATTTTTGTTTATCTTTTCAAAGTTATATGGACTGGTAGTATTTTGATTGTTCAGTCTGGATTTTATTGCCAGTCTAAAGTACCACTTCAACTCATTTTCATAAACAAGTGTATTGACTCGCCCATCTTCTCTCTTTTACGAATTGTGACAATACTCTTTCATTACTTGTGACTGATATAGGCTGATATGTGATAGGGTATCTCAAGCTCCACTCACATGGCAAAAAAAATACAATTAGTGACTGCTGGTGGGAAATCTCTATTGCAAATGAGAGGGGCCGACTAGGGGAAAAGGGCAGACTTCTGAACAATAAAATTTTCTGCTTCATTGATCTGAAATATCGATATTTGGTAATATTAAACGCTTTATTTTCAAATAAATTGAAGTTGAATTGTTAATTGTTATTATTATATATTCAGGTTCATGAGACATTAGTTTTACCACAGATATTAAATTTGTACCAGACAAAATTATTACATCAGTGAAGGTTCTGTTTGAGAAATTGATGGCGATTATTCATTTTCAGGAAGAATTAGCTCATCCAGTTGCAGTGTTTCTAATGACCAAGGAGGAGCCCAAAGAGGAGGTCAAGGAGGAAGATGAGGTGAGAATAAAAATGGGACTGAGTTTCAGTTTCTTATTTTATTGCGAATTATCTGCTGTATTTAAAATCACAGCAAATCTTAAAGGAGAATTTGATATTTGATGGAGGCTGGAAGAATTCGAGTTAAAGAAACATATAGTACTTTTTTAGAAGCATGTCGTAAAGTAGAGGGAATGAATTGATTAATTATTGATTTATGACCATTGGAGAATTCACGACCACTAATAAATTGTGGGATGTGTGTTACGGGATTGGTCAGTTAATAAAACACATTAGTTCACCAATATTTTGGAATATATAATTCCTTCCTCATGGCTACAGTAAAATACAAACAACTCAAGGAATGAAGACAACTGTCTGAGCAATATTATTTACAAAAAGACCCATATATCTCTAAATGAACGTATGTGAAAAACAAAAGTAATTTGAAACCAAAGTAATATAAACTATACACACCTTACTAATATACAATGCGGCCAAGCTTCATGTCTGCCTCCAGACCAACTCCAGCATGGAGTTTCTGCAGCACATGGGTCCATTGCATGCCACATCTGGCCTGGGCCACAGCCCGAATGTAAGTGAGTAAAAAACGAGTTGTGTCAGGACCTTGTGCTACAGCCACTCCATGCCAAAAACCATGCGTATCCGGTCGACCATGTGTTCAATTAGCAATATATGTTGAACACAATAGCAATATACGTTGAACATGTGGTTAACCGGATACACATGGTTTTTGTCATGGAGTGGCTGTAGCACATGGTCCTGACACAACACTTTTTCATTCACTTACATTCAGATCGTGACCCCAGTTAATGGTTGGTGCAATGGACCCGTGTGCTGCAGCAACTCCATGCTGGAGTTGGTCTGGAGGCAGGCATAGTGTTTTGCTTTGTTTCTTTTAGTAAGTAGTTCTAATGACTCATATCGAGTCTTTAAGTTGTGCTGAAGGTATTTTTGATGCCAGTTGTGGTCATGGACTTTTTGAAACTGCTAGGAGTGAAATAAAATAGAGAATTGAATACTATATTTAAACAAAATTTGTCACCAAAATCAATAGAGGTTACTGTTGTGAAAACTGTGGACATACCTGAGAGTTGTGGTTTTTGCTTGAATGATTGAACACAGTTTCTTAACCACACTGTAAATCCTTGTTGTTTCTCGTCCATGTTAAATAACCCGATTAAAACTGAAATATATTAAGTATCCTGAAGTTTGATTGAGTTGTTCTTCACTGATGCATTCATTCTGTTAGTCATTTAAACACTTTATATGGTTACCTTATTGCCCAACTCTAGTAGTGAGAGCCAATGTATTTGTTAATAAACTGTGGTATTACAATTATATTATTGTTGCATTCTCAAATGTTTCATTGTGGATTTATCCTGTTGCAGGACCCAGCGAATTTTTCTGATGCAAGTGTAAGTGAAGAAATTTCGGAATCAGGTGGGTGAAAAAAAAATAGTGGATCTTGAGAATTTATTCCCACAATTAATGATATTTACTTCATAATACAAACATTTTCTTGCATTGCTCAGTTTGAAAGTGTTTTAGTTTTATTTGCTGTATCGAAGTTATTACAGCATCTGAATATTTTGACTTGCACAAGCAAGCTAATGTGTAGAGCCTGGAAGTTTAGACATTTCTTTTACCTCAAATAGGCAGGCAAAAGGGCATTTATTTTTACCAAAATAGGCATGCAAAGAAGCATTTATTCGAACTAAAATAGGGGAGCAAAAAGATAGGTACACAATGAATAATCACCATTTAAAAGGAATTATTGAAAAAATTGTAATAATTGAAACCATTTAAATGTGTATTCTAATTCTAAAATTTATTCATGGAAGAGATGATCTTTCTTCCAATAATCTGGATTGCACATGACTACCAGATTTGTTTACACACTCTGCCTAACAGATAATTTTCAATTTTACTACTGAAGAACATTCTTAGTGCACATGACAGTTTGATATGATGACGAGGAATTTTTTTCTCTCGCAACAGTGCCTTTACGAAATGCTGTTGTCAGTTCTCTTTTGAATTCTGGATTAACATGAATGAAGACACTATTATTTTTCTTGATCTTTGACGTTTTGTAATTGCCAGCACTGAGAAGTATTCTATCATAAATCACGTACCTAGATCTGTCCTCTAAAGTAATCAGAATCTACATTCAAAGGTAAGATGGGAATTCTTTGTGAGCGAATGAAGTCTGCTGGCGTCAATGGAAGAAATTCAAAAACATTTGATCGTATCATCTAACTCGTAGCGATTTTTGACACTTCTTGTCTCTAGAGCCCAAGTTCAACACTCCCTACCTAAACTTGCAGAGAAAGAAAAGCAGACAGTGCCTTTTTATTGTCCAGGCTTGCAGATACATTTCCAGGTTGTTTGTGATTGATGCTTACAGAAAAAAAGGAAATAATAACAGAGCTGGAAGAAAAAAGTCAAAATTAAGGCAAAATACAAAAAATAAGTATTAGAAGCTAGATATAGGCAAAAGGTATAGGCAAAGAAAGAAAAATGAAAATTTTCTAAAACAACTCCAGATGTTTAAGTGAATCCTGTTGTCAAAAGCCTTAAAATTGTAACAACAATAAAAAACATTTTGCCAAACTTCCGATCTCTATTAATGTGTAACAGTATCCAATATAATGTTTTTTTTAAAGGGTAGTTTCTGTTTGAAACCTAGTCTGATATTTTTAATACCAATAATCATTATCAAAATTTTCTTTGTAATATTAATGTTCGTTATTATTTGGAACAAGACCCCCAATGGCTAACATGATGGCTGAAACATCAGCTTGACTGACTGTGATGCGGCTCATCCTGGACAAACAAGGATCAAACGACACTAGCTGCGGAATCCTATGAATCCTCCATGACCTTAAATCAGTGGTGATACATGGCAATTTTGCACGGTCATAGCATGATGTACTTAGTGGTCCGCGTAAATCCGGACTTGGACAGATTGGTAGATTTTCATGGTTTCCCTACTCAACACCAGGCAAATGCCGGAGCAGTTCCCTAACAAATGGTGTGCGAAACCTAAAGCGATCATTCCTTCCTCTTCCTTGTCCTGGCCTCACCCCTTACTTCCATACTGTTTCACGCATTACGCTATCACACTTGTTGGCAGACCAGACAGGAGCTTAAACCTAGTCCTGACTTCATTTCAGAGAGCACGGGAAGATCACTGCCACCCCCGCGATAACTACAAAACATGCACTACACTTATGACACTAAAGACCTTAGCGCTGACATGCCCGGAATCATCAATCAGTCAATCAAATAATAAAATTTCAGGAAATCAAACTGAGGATTTCCACTTGCTATTGAGCTCTCTCTCTCTTTCTCCCTCCCTCTCTCCTATCCCTTTCCCTCCCTCCCCCTTGGTCCCCTCTCTTTCTCGCTCTCTCTCTCTGACCCTCCCTCTCTGTCCCACTCTAATATAGAGCATACAAAATTATCATAATTCAAATAATTGCACATAACTGACTTAAAGATAACATTTAAAGAATAACGTGTACAAGGTTTGGAAAAAATGGTTAGATTAATTTTTTTATACTACTATTTTTTACATTTACAAATATAAATAGATTGTCAACAACAAAATCACACTTTATAATTGCACTAAAGTTTTATTTTATTAATGTCAATGATATGAAATTCCAAAAATTTGTATTTATTTATAATCAGTTGTTTTTAGCTGTGTATTAGTAGAAACAACAGTATAGTTCATAAATATTTTTTGGTAATCAATGGGATTTAGATCTTCATTACACCAGTAAGTCAGTGCATATTTGAATATCACCCATACGATTGTTTGATCATCGTTGACGTCTTTTAAAAACATCATCAACTCCCAGGGAGTCGATACCAACCCTGTTGGGAACCCCTGGTATTAACAGTACGAAATTATATAACATGGAGCATGGTGCACAACCAGTTGTTTACTTCACTGTTGCACTGTTGCTGTTGTGGACAATATAGCTCTTTTGAATTTTCAAATATGAACTTCAATATATTGTCTCTTCATTAATTTGTACTATCAAAAACTCCATTCAATGCCTGAAGTTATGGGAAACATCTTGAACCATGCACTATAAAGTGGAGTTTTGAATGTAGTTCCACGTCTAAACCATATTTAAAATAATTTTGAAAGAATATAATGGAAATAAAATTTTAAAATGTAAAAATAAGTATGGTATGAGGTAATATGAACAAATATGAATTATCAAATACATTTCATATAACTTCAAAAGTTCTCATTCATAAAGATAATAATTCATAAAGAGCTGGGAGTGGTGGCGTACTCCTGTAAACCAGCTGCTTGGAGGCTAGGTTTAGAGGATGGCTTGAGGACGGGAAATCTGTAACCCAGTAACTCGCGTTGTCTGGGCGGCCGCAGTAAGCCTGCCATCAATATGGGCACCCTTGGAGAGCCTGGGGTGTCCAGGTTGGTTAAGGAGGGGCGAACCGGACCAGGGGGGAAACCCAGCAGTCAAAAGTTCCCGTGGGAGGCAGTTGTGGGATAGCGCCTAGGAGCGAGATATGTCTCAAGCTTTTAATTTTAACTAATGAACAAATAAGTATATAATTAACGTATTTATTCCTAGTTGTGTATATAATCCATGTTTCTCACATCACAAGGGATGCATGTAGCTCAATATATTCTAGTAGATTCATTTATTTCACAAGGAATAAATTTCATGGAGTCAAACCAACTCCTGGAAGAATAGAGGTCTTAAACACTTGTAAACATTACTAGATACTGTTTTGTAAACTTTTCTCAAAACAATTAGGGCCTTTTTGAAACTATTTTAGTAATGTATGAGATGTGACTTAAACATGGTATGTTTAAGATCTACTGCTAATGTTATTATTCCATTTTGGATTTTTTTCTCAAGAATTTGGTGCATTTATCATTTTGGAGTAATTTCAAACAATTTATATACATTGAAATCATGTCAGTTTTAACAAAGGCTGTTTGGATGGTTGTAAATTAAGGAATGGAGTAATATTTGGTGATGTTGACATGCAGTGAATTGAGAATTCTTACTGAGATGGTCTGTGGTGTACATATTCAAAAGAATTGGTTTTAGAGCAGAACTTGTGATTTTCCATATTGTTGATTGATGATCGACGTTTTGAAAACATTGTAATTTGAACAAAATAACTTGTTAAATTATGAGTTAGTACTTTATATCTTTTAAGTTAATTAAAAATTGGATGCAATAGGCTTGTTAATTAAAATAAAGCATAATATAAACTGCTTCATTTAGAAAAAATTTCTCCAAGGAACAAAAAAACGATGTGGAGATGATAAGTTTCTAGGCTTAAGAATGAAGATGTACATGCAAACTTTCTCCTGCAATGGACTTTAAAAAATAAGTTTGGCCAAAGATAGTTTGGAGATGCATGCTTTGCCCGCCCCACATCACCTTTCTCTGGTAAGTGATATCTGCAAATTGACACACGGGCTATTGGAAATCTGAGCTATTTAAGCGAAACATTTCAAACAGCAACATCATTTGTATAGATGTCTGGGTACAATGTGGGTTAAAACCTTTGATGCACTCATTGCTGGATTCCAGGAAAGAATATCCAAATCATTGTATCGAGTGTAGAACAACTAAATTAGATTACTTAAAGGGACGAAGGTGGCTCAAGGCATCAACTGATGTCACTCCAGTGTCTCTGACCTTGAGGTCCTAGGGATCGAGTCCGACCGGTGCACCGACCGTGGCAGGATTTTCCACTCCAGCGTATCAGCTAGGTCGAATTCAGCCGGTCTGGAGGAGAGTTCTAGCGGTCGGCTGCTCTGACCGGTAGATTTCAGCGGTTTCTCTGATCAACCTCCTAGACACGTGCTGGAGCAGTACCCTAACAAACGGGTCACGGACCATGCACGATCTTTCTGTGGCTCCTCTTCCTTGACTTTCCCCCTCCTTACTCCTAATACTCACTCACATGCACTACACTATCACGTAGGTCGGGAGACCTGTCGGCAGTTTAGAGCTTGTCCCGGCCGGGGTGGTGCCCTCCGGTTGGAGATACTTGGTTGGGGAAAATCCCCATAAGTCAACATACGTCAACGCCCAATCTCGTTAGAGAAGAAAAATCATTACCATCTCACGCGATAAAAAACATGCACTACACTTATAGGACTAATGTCCTTAGCAATAGACGCGTCCGGAATCTAATCAAATAATCAAAGGACGAGACAACTCGTGTCAACAATTGCAAATAGCTCAATTTCAAATAAGTAATCCCTTCATGATTCCTCGAAAACTGCTTGGAGGCCTTCTGTATAAGAGCCGTGTATATATATTTCTTAATACAGTTCATTATGTCTGCAGGTCGAGAATGTGCTGCAGAGAACGTCTACAGCGATTCACAGCCTTTGGACAGAGCAACCGATAAGCAATGTGCTGTGAAAGAAACCGATCAATGCTCCGTCTGCCAGAAAAGCATGTCTAAAGGACGTTTGAGTGTACACATGCGAATTCACACCGGCGAAAAAAAATATCATTGCTCTGTCTGCCAGAAGAGCTTTATAGAGAAGGGGACCTTAAAGGTGCACATGAGGAAGCACGGGGAAAAGGAGCATGTTTGTTCTGTGTGCCAGAAGTGCTTCACTCTGAAAGGGAATTTGGTTCGACACATGCGGACCCACTCTGGAGAAAAACCTCACCAGTGTCCAGTCTGCCAGAAAAGTTTTGGAGAGAGAGGCAATTTGGTTACGCACATGCAGATGCACGCCGAGGATAGAAGGCCCACCCACCTCTGCTCTGTCTGCCAGAAGAGCTTCACTCGTAAAGATAGTTTAGTTTTGCACATGCGGATACACACTGGAGAGAAGCTGTATTGTTGCTCCGTGTGCCAGAAGAGCTTTGTAAACAGTAACCATTTAGTTACGCACATGCGATTGCACACAGGGGATAGACCCCATCGTTGCACTATCTGCCAGAAGAGCTTCGTTAACAATCACCAATTAGTTACGCATATGCGGAAACACACTGGCGAAAAACCTTTTCGTTGCTCGGTATGCGAGAAGAGCTTCCGAATTAAAGATAGTTTAGTTGTGCACGTGCGGAAACACACTGGAGAGAAACCGTATCGTTGCTCGGAGTGTCAGAAAAGTTTCTCACTAAGAGCGAGTTTAGCTAGGCACACACGTATTCACACTGGTGAAAAAGCCTTTACTTGTTCCGTCTGCCAGAAGAGCTTCAGTGCAAGAGGAAATTTAGTTACACACTTGCGAACTCACACAGGAGAGAGACCTCACAATTGTTCTATCTGCCAGAAGAGCTTCATACAGAAAAGAAGTTTGGTGGAGCACATGCGAACTCACACAGGAGAGAGACCTCATAATTGTTCGGTGTGCCAGAAGAACTTCATTCAAAGAAGAAGTTTGTTGGAGCACGTGCGTATCCATTCAGGAGAGAAACCTAACCATTGCTCAGTTTGTCAAAAGAGTTTCAGTACAAAAGGAAATTTAGTTGTGCACATGCGCATTCACACTGACGAGAGACCTTACGGTTGCTCTGTCTGCCAGAAGTCCTTCAAAACTAAGTGTACTGTAATTGCTCACATGCGGATACACACTGGGGAAAAAACTTTTCATTGTCCTGTCTGCCAGAAAAGCTTCCTTAGAAGCGTAAAGTTGTCTAACCACATGCGGCTTCACGTTAAGGATACACCTTAGCATTGCTGTTTTGGAAGGACCGAAGCTCTTTGGTTGCAAACCCGATCTCGTAAAACAAAACCTTGATCTTTTAATCTACCTGAAAAGCTTTCTAAAGAAAGTGAATTATTTGTGCACATACCAAGGAGAAAAACCGTTGTTCCTTTATCTGCCAAAAGAGCTCTACAGGAAAAGGATGTTAAGCTTATGCAGCACTGCGTTATTGTAAGCATATTTATTCTGGCTGTCAGAAGCGATAAGCTAGGAGAAGACATCTAAGTATTTATGCACCCTTTAGTCAACTACAGCAGGAATATAGCAATCAAGGAAGGGAAGAAAATAAAAATTGACAAATCAACGTGTCAGTTGTTTAAAAATTTCTTTTTTAAGTGCATCTGAATGTGCTTTTAAAGTCATTTTTTGTATGGTAATAGTACCATGAACATTAACTTTAATTTCGTTGACATAAGAAATCAAGCCGGCGGCGCTAGCCGTATTCGTTTACTACGCTCCGTGAAGTCACGAAGGTTAAGCGAATTCGAGACTCGCGGGTTCGTGGTTGAGTGACCGGCCAGGAACCCCGGGATCCAACGCCGTCGAGCCCCTGGCCGAAGGGATAAAAGGCACTGACTGACTGCGACGTGACGAGACTTGACGAATATAGTAATTATCGGAGGATTACTCCAGATATTAAAAGCACATTAATGGAGAATTACTCCCCAGTGCAAAGCGCTCAACGCCCCTTAAGGGGGTTGGAGACGCGTTGCGTCAAGGTGTAGACGCAACAAAGTTTTTAAAAAAAAGCGTAGTACAGAAGATAATGACATTTTTTGAAGTTAATCGTCAATGATATCTTCATTGATCTGATTGTCAACGAATCTTATGTAATTTCCTCTTTCGACTTTCTGAAGCCTAATGATGAAAGAACAATTACTTTTGAAACATTGCAATTTATTTGTTATGTATTAATAAATATCAGTCAACTTTAAATTTTTTGTTTATTTATTTATTTTACGTCAAAAAAACTGTTAAAAACTGCGTATGACGTGCTATGGGGAAAAGTGAATTGTGTGCACATTTTCAAAAATCTGTGATCCCTACACTAAGTCATATACTACTTAAATTTTGAATTTTGAAAGGGAGAAAAAAAAACAAAAAAACTCCCATGTAATAAAATCTATTTTCAAGGATAAATAAGCAATAAATTTTGAATTTTGAAAGGGAGAAAAGAAAACAACTCCCATGTAATAAAATCTATTTTCAAGGATAAATAAGCAATAAATTTTGGCTCTTATTACTTCCTGCCGCGACAACATGGAAACGATAATTTGAATAATTGTATTTCCCACTGAATTCTAGAAGACGTGCACAGAAAATTAAGTTACATTTATGTCCAGAAGTTTTAATTTTAATTAAGTTTTAATTTCCCGACTGTATAATATACGGAACGTACTTATGAGTTAATAATAAAAAACAGTAATTAGGTCATTTTTATGTTTTCTTTTTCGCATGCTTTTTATTTTTTGGAAGAGACACATCTCATATGGCAAGTAAGGCGGATGTGGACATAAAGGAACATTTTTCCGTCCAGAATCTTGCAAATCACAAGCGACGTGTGGCACGGCGCGATATCTCTATGAAGAAGGAAGCCATTGGCTCATTTTTTTGGTCCCATTTTCAATTTATCTGTTAAAATGCCCGTACGAGCTCTTGAACAGTCGTTCGTCTTTTGAACTAAACGTTTTGCCAGTTTTTGCACTTCATTGGTTTTGAGGTCGAAGGACATCCAGACAGTTGCTCGTCTTCAACTGATGATCTCATTAGATCAGCCTATCGGGCATGCTAGGTCAGATGGATGTAGCATCAGTAGTTGCTATTGAAATATGTTCAAAAATATTTTTATTATTTTTGAACATATATTGAAAAATACAACAAAAAATATTTTTGAAAAATATTTTTATATCACATTTCGTATATTTGGGCCCGGATAAGATCTCGGGGAACTAGTACAATAACTGTGACCACGCTGTGTACCAACGGAAGATGTGATACCCCAAGGACTCCGCCGGAGAGATGGTGGCCCGTAGTGAGATATGGCAAGAGGCCGCCATCAGCGAAGTGACTCGACTCCCACAGAAACATTCACCTCACCGTTCATATCACCATTCGCCCTTTTCTCTTTCCCCGTCTGCGGTAATAAAAGATGCTGTAAGATTACTTCTTTCACGTGGAAAGTTCCCTCTTCCCCTCAATTGCTATACATTCCATTCACCACTGCAGTGTTGCCAGATGTCAGTTGAGGGAATGAGGAATCGGGACTGTGCAAATGCGGAATTTTCCACATGAACACAGCGGAACCGAAATGAACATGAAGCCTGACAGTTGAAGTTGAACTTCCTTGACGATTTCATTATCCAATGCTGTGTATTATTTTCGTTTCTCTCATTCGAAATATGAAGGTATAGGGCGAACAATTCTAAAAATATCATTGAGGTATAAATGGTCGATTTTTAATCTTCGAAGAAAGATTGCGGAATTCGTGTCCATCGGCCCAGGTTGTGGATTGGACCTTAAATAAGCGGAAGAAAATGATGAAATTGCTGGATGTGGCAACACAACTCTAGGTGGTGTCCCAACTGACGCACCTCCCTAGGAATACTCGGGGAGGGGGGGCGGCTTTTGTTCATCGTATCCGACTTCAGCCAATTCATTGGCCCATGAGCTTTAGGCACCAGTTTGCGTCACAATTTAGCGGGCATTTGAAATTCCAAAATTATCACCTTACAAGTCATTTAAACAAATATGAAGCATTTTGTTAAATATTGCAACTTTTATTTCAATTACTTCGTCATCGTGTCACTATGCTACTTTCAAAATGTTTTTCAACACTTCTCACTCTCCATGCAACATCGCAACATCTGGCCTAGCTTTTCAAACGAAGTGCTCGTGTTGTGGTCACATGGTTTGTGACGCAACTGGTGCTGCGCAGACCGTGTAAAAATCGGTACGCTGGAGTAGCCCACTCATATCTTTCCACCGTGGAAATACTCTCTCCCTTCTGATCAGTCAACTTTTGAAGGTGGCACTTCGCACTATATTTTTATCTATCTTTGAACAACAGTAGCCACAGAGAAAAAGATAATACAGTGGGATTTCAGTTTGATAAATATTCAATGAGAATAAAATCCTTAATGTTTTCCATTTTTATTCACCCATTTTCATATAAAATCTTGCATTAATTTACCTTTATCATAATACCGTGAAACCTGTCTAAGCCGGAATCGTTTGGGTCCAAGCTTGCTTCGGTCTTGTAAAGGATTCCGGTGTATTCAGGTTTGCAATAAAAATCTGTCAATTGAGAAAACGCAATCGTTCAATGACGGAATAGGTTATATGAGTGGTATGAAATCACCTAAAATCTACATTTTAAACAAACTTAAGACATTTCGGGAGAGGTAAAGAAAATCCATAAAAGTAAAAGAAATATTTTCTTCAATATTTGTACCGACAGACGAATTTATCATGTTTTAGGCTTTGGCTATTCGCCTAGGTCCTCGATAATACTGTGGCAACCACTTATAAAATTTTCTTTTAACCATTCATTCTTAATTTTCGTTTGTTTTTTGAGATGTCATACTCCGGAGTTTTCCCAACTTTAAATTTCTATATCAAAACGTTGACAAGTGTTGCTTTGTTTGTGTACTTGTGTAATTAGTGTAATTTTCTCATAAAGAGTTAACTTTTTCAGTTGTCAAGTGAATGCCGCCTGACAATCACTTGACTATACGTGTTTTTTCTAACAAGACATCTAAGGGAAATACCTGCAAGATGGAATATGGTACGGCTCATGGTGGAAATAACATGGTGTTATTTCCACCATGGTACGGCTTTTCGTGTCTTACTCGGTCGTGCCGCTAGAGTCGCTTGATCTGCAACAGTGCTTGATACGGTTGCGATCATGCGTCATCTTGCAGCAGGACCAAGAAATACGCGAAAAGCCCTGCCATATTTCATCTTGGAGATACTTCCCTCAGATGCCACGTTAGAAAAGCCCAAATATAAAATAATACCTGCAAGTCGTCGAACTGAATAGTGAAGGGATACTATCGCCCCTGAAGATGTCCACCGTAGTCGTGGACGAAACGTTTGACCCTTCAATGCCAACTGGACCACGGCCTACCAGCTCGAAAACTCAATTATTGACTCCGGTCGTGAAAGCCTAGGATGATTTATGAATAGTAAAGGTTTAGAACCACTGAACTCAAAGCATGCATATGTGGAAATGTGTGCTCTTCGCGTCTCCGTCGTTCCCACGGGCTTATGAAGGTCAGGGCTATTACTAGCAAACAGTGGCTTTCGCACGAGTGGCATGGAAAAACACGAACTTCGGACGAGCGTAGCGGAGAATGCGAATACACGAGCACAGTTGTGTGTCTTGGTACGATGTCATTACTCTTACAAATCAATGTTAAATTTTAAAACAAATTTGGTTTTCGCCTTATCCAGAACTTTTAATGCCGTAATAAAAATTTCGTTTTCGTGGTAGGCTAGTTTCCGGCTTATCCAGTGAACTTTGCATTGGAAAATAGTCCATTCTGAGATTTCTTCCAGCGAAGGCAGGTTTTAGTCTTATCCAGGACCCACCTTAGTTTTTACTGTACAATGAAAGATTTTTAGTGATCCGAATTGCTTGTTTTCTGGAATCATTTCGTTGTCTCTTTTCAGTCCAAGTGAAATCGTTTCTGCTGCATAACTGTTTCTATACAATTAGAGACTATACTGAGCATCACAAGAAAAGTAACATTAATTTTAACAATGATACATAATGCATTAATTGCCATTTGGACTGTATAAATGAGTATAAACAACCTGTAACAACTATTGTAACACAGCTTCCGGGTCAATGACCCCCATCTCGATCAGGTTTTTCGTCCAGTTTTCCCTGATCCATTGAGCAAATACTGAGATGGCCCCTTGTTTTGCTTCTGGACATAAATGTAACTTCATTTTCTGTGCACGTCTTCTAGAATTCAGTGGGAAATACAATTATTCAAATTATCGTTTCCATGTTGTCGCGGCAGGAAGTAATAAGAGCCAAAATTTATTGCTTATTTATCTTTGAAAATAGATTTTATTACATGGGAGTTTTTTTTCTCCCTTTCAAAATTCAAAATTTATTGCTTATTTACCCTTGAAAATAGATTTTTTTTACATGGGAGTTTTTTTGTTTTTTTTTCTCCCTTTCAAAATTCAAAATTTATTGCTTATTTACCCTTGAAAATAGATTTTTTTACATGGGAGTTTTTTTTGTTTTTTTTCTCCCTTTCAAAACTCAAAACTTATTGCTTGTTTATCCTTGAAAATAGATTTTATTACATGGGAGTTTTTTTTTCTCCCTTTCAAAAATTCAAAATTTAAGTAGTATATGACTTAGTGTAGGGATCACAGAATTTTGAAAATGTGCACACATTTCAGTTTTCCCCATAGCACGTCATACGCAGTTTTAACTGTTTTTTTGACGTAAATAAATAAAAAAAATAAACAGTTTCCCTGATCCATTGAGCAAATGCTGAGATGGCCCCTTGTTTTGCTTCTGGACATAAATGTAACTTCATTTTCTGTGCACGTCTTCTAGAATTCAGTGGGAAATACAATTATTCAAATTATCGTTTCCATGTTGTCGCGGCAGGAAGTAATAAGAGCTAAAATTTATTGCTTATTTATCTTTGAAAATAGATTTTATTACATGGGAGTTTTTTTTGTTGTTGTTTTTTTCTCCCTTTCAAAATTCAAAATTTATTGCTTGTTTATCCTTGAAAATAGATTTTATTACATGGGAGTTTTTGTTTTTTCTCCCTTTCAAAAATTCAAAATTTAAGTAGTATATGACTTAGTGTAGGGATCACAGAATTTTGAAAATGTGCACACAATTCACTTTTCCCCATAGCCCGTCATACGCAGTTTTTTAACTGTTTTTTGACGTAAAATAAAATAAATAAAAGTCTAAAATACGAGAAAAGAGTGGAGAGACGTCAGTTACTGGTGCCTGTAATGTCAATGGAATTAAAATTATTAAAAAAACTTTTTGCGATTGATTTCCTGCCTGCCAGAATCATTCATCATATTTCATTGTTTATTATCAAATTCTTCAGTATTGACTCTCACCACCAAGACAGCACTATTGAATGAGTTAAAAATTAGAGTGTTCGTCTCCAGCTGTGGAAATTTGGCTTAAGGCCCATTCACAATGCAATCACGAACATAAGCATAACCCATAGACATAGACATTAACACAAGCGAAGAGTTGGCGTATTCACAATGTCGAACATAAACACATGCAAAATAAGAGTTTCTATTGGCTATGAGACGCAGCACACGAATCGACACGAATAGTTCGCCTATCGACTTCGATACTCGATTTTGAGTTCACGAACTGTGATTGGCTCATTCCTTATGTCTGACATAAGCATAAGCACAGAAGCTCTTTGGGTTGGCCCGCCTCATACATCTCTAATATTTTTGTTTCTACTGGAACTTATTTAAATGTTAATGAATATTTTTGTTACATACGATTGTTTGTATTTAGAAACTAGAATGAATAATGTGTAAATAATCAAATGGCAAATAATGTAACTATGAAATGTAAATGTTTTCTAAATCTCAAAAATCTGTATTAGTAACAAACTTGTCTTGAAATATTCGATTTCTTGAATTTTATTTTGTTTGCTTGGAATTAATCTTATTTGCTCCATTGTTGAAATGTTTCCTACCCCTACAATCATGTCATCTATTTCCGTAGGTAAAAAATTGCAAATGTGTGAGAAATACGAAAAGTTTCTTCTAAATGTTCAATTACTCATAACTTATACATATGAGAAAGCGCGAACATCGATTATCTCTTGTAACATTATGCGCCTGCTTACGTCTCGTGAACTCAGGCAGCAACCACGCACATTTTTAGTATCGTTGGCAGCATTTCGTATTTTAGTTCTTGTATGAATATGATTGAGGAGAGCGCGCCACTATCACGGTCTCCACCACGTTACATGGGAGTTCAAAGACCCTGTCTACACCGTGAAGTATCCCACGTGGAGCTCGTGGTTAACCTTACACCGTGTAAAGAACGAACGAACCAACCAACCAAGGAGGTTATATATGGAGGCGGCATCAAGAAAGTGAAGCCCATCGCTGGTGTGTCCGCCATGTTGATCTGACCAAAACATCAGAGTGCGTCTCGGTGTGTTCCGGCTTGTTAGCTCGTTTCTTTCTGTACTGCGAGTTATTTATTTTTATTCCTGGGGAAAAAACGTTTAATAAACATTTTTTCCCTAGAGAAATAAATTGTTTGGAGTTTCATAAACATTTTTTCCGTAGAGAAATAAATTGTTTGGAGTTATATTTCTCAAGGTGAGTATCTAACGAAAGGTCCAGACGTAATTGAACATAGTAAATCAAGGCCTATCTTTATTACAAATTAGCAATTTTACCCTTTTGCTTCTTTAGAAACTTTAAGCTATCTGTCGTTATTTCAGAGTGATAAAATGGTAACCTGTTGTGCTTATGGCTGCACCAACAGGTCAGGTATCGCAAACCACGAAAAAAAAATTGTCTTTCTTCAGGTAAGCGAGTTCATTTACGATCTCTTTCGGTTTGATGATTAAATTATGGAACCATTGTATTTACTTATGTTTTATTTATAAGAATGAGATCATAAATGGTTGGAAAGTTGTGCATGCCATTCATTGCTCATGTTTAGATTTCCTAGTGAGAAAGACCAAGAAAGAAGGCAAGCATGGATTAGAGCTGTAAGGAGGGAGAAATGGGTTCCAACTCCGCACTCATATTTATGCAGCCTTCACTTCAGCGCTGACCAAATAAATTTAACATATCCCAGTGGACCTCGATTAAGGGATGGAGCAGTTCCAAATTTATTCTCTGCTTACCCAGCCTATTTGCAATTGACACCGAAAGAGGTATAATTAATATCACGGCTACAGTATCTCTCTTTAACCTACTTACATTGTATTAATGTTCATTATTTTTTTTCCTTTAGAAAAGAAAGCCACCTTCTGAGAGACATCAACTTGCCACTCAGCCAAGTTGTAAGGTTTGTAAAATAAAATAAATGTGCTCTTACTGTGCTGTTTAAGGATAGATTTTTGTATATATGTATGCAAATTAGTGACTTATGCAGCCCAGGGTGAGAGTGTACGGCAAGCAGATAATAGGTTTATTTTGTTCAATGGAAATTAAAAATTGATTATTGATGGTTATTAAAATTCTTCTTCACTTCAAGGACCATTCTTGAGGAGTCCTTTGTACTATCTGAGGAAGTAATTTACTATTTACAGGAACAAGATTTATTCACTTTTTTATTTTATGATTTATCCACTCTGTCCTGTCAATGAGAGTTTTGGATTGAAAATTCACTATTTTTCACCAGACAATTACAATACTTTTTACTTTGTTAGAAGAAAAAGTAGTAGTTTTATAAAATTATTTTATAGTAAAACAAATGTAAACGTTGAAATAAATCAACAAATACAACAAATAATTAAAATAATAATTGAATGTTGCAATAAACCATATAGTTAGTTATTTCATTAGCTGTAGATTTAAATTATATTACATTGTCTTGAATTACAGGTATTAATCATTTTAATGTTTCAGAAAACTATGTCAGTTAGTAAAAACCATGCATTACCATTTGAACTGAAAATATCAAATAGCAATTTCTTTGAAAATCACTAAACTCGACTTGCTTTTCCTTGAAGTCACAAAAATGATTTTGAATAACTTCAATTACATGAATTTTGTAAAACTGTAAGTTTTATAGATGTTTATTTATGGACTGTACAGCATCTGTCAGATGTTTAAAAAATACTGAATGTTTAATTGGATTTTCTCATAATTATTTACCTCAGAATCGAGAGGTAAAGCGAAAGACAGTGAAGTTATATTTACAATAAATATTTTTCCTTTCAAACTTCTTTGTATTCTAACAAAATAATTTATAATTTAGAAATGGAAACAAAGAATGCAAACTTTGAATTTTAATACAAAAGAAGATAATTAATAGTAATTATGGGATTCTAATAAGAGACAGAGGTATGTTATTAAGTAAAATATGTGTGTGGGAGTAAGGGGAGTGGCTAAAACAAGGAAGAGGAAGAAAAAGTTGTGTGCGGTCCATGGCCCTTTTGTCAGGATATTGCTCTGGGATTTGCTTGGTATTGATTGGAGAAATCACCACAAAGGACAGCTGGCTGCTTGAATTCATCCCTTTGAATTGAATGTTTCATATCAATAGGCACAAGAATACCCAAAACTCCATTTTAGCAAAAGCAGTTACTTGTAAGGTTTGCAGTGAAATCATGCTCAAACAATCAGACAAACATGCGATTGCAACAAAGAAAACAAAATACTTCCATCTGACTGCATCAGCTACTACTGATCTTAGTAATGTAGTACACAATTAAGTGATTTGTGCACTTAAATTAAATTAAAATAGAAATTAGTAAGCGTCTAAAAAATGACACACCTGACTCTAATCCTACCTCTCCTGATATGTGTAGTAGTGTAGTGCATGTGCATGGGAGTAGGGGGGAGGATAGGACAAAGGAAGAGGAAGGAAAAATTGGGTGCGGTCCGTGGCCCGATACTGCTCCGGGATTGGCCTGGTATTGAATGGAGAAATCACTGTAAACTACTGACCAGGTCAGCTAGCTGCTTGAAATGTCCTCCAGACAATGTTGAATTTGCTCTTGCAATATAGCTCGTGTCAAAAATCTACCACTGTGAGGTCTTGAACCCTGGGACCTCCCGTCAAAGTTGCTGAAGAGACTGCAACAAAGTTGACTCTGAGCTAAATTTAATTAGTTACTGCCTTGTAAGTTTGTAAAATTAGATATCAAAAAGAAAGAAGTAAGAAACAACAACATATTCCTGAGATTTAGGCATGTTTAGAAAAATGCACAACTTGAATGCACTTTTTTTTTTTTTCTTGAGAAACAGGTAGTGTGAAATGAGTTCAGACATTCCAAATAGTGATTTATGTGATAAAAAAAAAGGCAAAAATGTAGTCTTGTAAAATTTTATTCATAAATGATATTTAGGTAGAACAACATTTTAATTTGAAAAAAAGGGTCACTCCTCAAAAACTGGCACTCTGTACTTTTGCCTGTTGAGTCAAGACATAAATTCCCACCCTTGGAGTACAATGTTAATATTTTAATTCTCTAAATTACTGCTCTCTAAATTCATAATTTGCTTTTAGTTATGATTCGTTCATGACCGGTTTTAACAAAAGACAACATCGGTTCACCAATGGCCCCGAAATGTGACATTATAAATATCTTTGAAATTTTGACATTTATTTGATGATCACCATTTTGAGAAAAGACGTATTACAACAAAAAGATAAATCGGGAAAGTATTTTTATGTGCGCATAATTTTCATCTTTTGTTCAGATGATGCCTCCTATGGAAGTAATGATGCGGATAAAGGAGGAACAACAAGAAGAGGTTGATGCATATGGACCACAACAGGAGATGAGAGTGAAAAAGGAGCCACTTACAGATTCTGAGGATGAGCCTCAAGAACGCTCAGAGAAAACTGCGGAAGTAAGTAGAGAACCTCTAATAGATATAATTTTTTTGGGTCATTGATTTTGTTTTTTTATGTTGTTTGGTCTAGCTTTTGTGGTTTTCTGAGACAGTTCTAAAACGTTAAGCCTTGAGATCAGGGATGATGAATACCGAGCAAACCAGGAAATGTCAGGAAAAGTTGTCTTGGGGAAAGTCTGGAAATTTTACTAGAGCTCTGGAAAAAAGTATTTAATTAAGGATATTTAAAAAATTTAAGTGATATTGATGTCCAACTGCAAGATAATTTCTTGGCCCCTGTTCCTTGATCAGAAGTTGTGGTGGTTAACCATCCATTTCTGTTTTGACTTTCCTTTGTCTTTTTGCGCCGAGGACTTATTCTCTAAGGCAGCTTTTAGTCTTTCATTGTGTGGTAGTAGGTGAGCTATTTCTTATGGTTCTCTTTTATAACCTCTGTTACATTCTTTGCTTTGATTTTCTGTTTAATATTCTTGTTTTATGTCTGTCTAGTCTTTGGATTACTGTTATGCAACAAAGAAATCTCTTCTGAGTAGCATCCAACCGTTGGATCAGAAGAAACCCTGCATTAGTTTTGAAGTTTCATTGAGAATTCTTATTTTAGTCTTTTGAGTTATCTCTTTCGCTCTCTGTCTCTCTCTCGCCCCCTACCTCTCTTGCTCTTTCCTTTGCTTTCTCTCTCTCTTCCCCTTGCTTTCTCCCCCCCTCTCTCTCTCTCTGAATGCTTCTTAATTATTGCATTGGTTCTGTTGTCTTTTTGTACAGTTTGTGCACATGTAGAATTGTCAGGGAAAATTTTAACACTGGCAACGTCAGGGAATTTGAAGGATTACTGGGAAAACTTCATTTCATAGTAAATGTTTATATTAAATGAAACTAGACAGGAGTTCATCATTTTCATGTTTTAAAATTTAATGTTGTTTTATTAATACTGAATGTAAATTTTATTATTGCTTAATAATTTAATTATTAATTCAAACTAGACAAAGAGTTTGTTAGAAAGTTTCAAGTTTAATAACATTTCATTCAGAGTTTTTAAAATTTAATAACATTTTATTAATACTGAATTTAAATTTGATTTGTGCCTTATAATTTAACTATTAATTCAATGTAACGCCTTTGAATGAACTCTGCCAGTGACTCTGCTCTTGGCATTAGCTTAGAGTATGTAAATCCTCAGGGAAACCTTTGAGAAGGTTCAGTAAAAATTAGATTCAGTGTACTTTTCACGTACTATTGCCAGTAGAGTCATTGGATTACTTGTGATGGTATGGTAAATATCTGTAAACCTATATGGTATACTATTCTACTATGAAAGATATTTTGATACAATGATCAGAGATCCTGTTCCATCTGTCAAGTATCTGCTGCTTCGTTGTTCACTTCTGGGATCTCTTTGTTATCCTGTATCACACTCGCACACGCAGATGGCACTGAAATAAGCAAAAGTCAAATGATGTAGCATGGATTATTGTGGTTGATGTGTGGAGTAAGAGTAATAGCAACTAGTACCTAGTGAGTTTTGTGACTTTACAGTGAACAAAAGTTACATTAATTTAGATAATCTAAATATTTAGGGATTATCTAAATCTTTAGGGAATTTCGATAATCTAAATATGGTGTTGTGTGGAAAACAGAAGGAAAGTGTGATTCTTCGATACTTTGAACACTCATTCAACTCAAGATCTTATCCAGAAAAAAGTCAAATTATTGAAAGCAGTCATTATATTCCACCACTACAAATATTAATGTGCATAGAGAACAAATTCATGAATATGTTAGACATTTTTCTAGTACAAGGGCTTTCATTCTCAAAAATGCAAAATTTACTCTTCTATGAAGACTCCTTTTTAAAGTATTTACATTTTATTAACAAATGAGATTGCTAAGTACAACAATACTTTATACTTTCTCTACTATATATATATATATCTATATCTATATATATATATATATATGTCTATATATATATATATATATATATATATATATAATATAATAGTGTAATACATAAAAAAAATTGATGTCAAGATTGTGATGGAAATACACATTTTGGGAGGCAGTGATGCCAAAAAAGTGTTCCTTTTGTCTGTGAGTCTCTGAACAACACTAGTGTGTAAACTGTACCCAAAATATTCATCAAAATGAATATTTCATAATTGACCTGGCTGGTGTTGATCCCTTAAATTGGAAATGGTTCTTATAATTTTTGGGTATGTTACTTCAAGTCTTTATAATATTTTAAAATTTTCTCGATTGCCTTTTCATATAGTTGGAATTTTAATCTGTTATTCAGATGATAACTTCTATGGAAGATCAGTGGTATCCTGTGCAGATAAAGGAGGAGCCACAAGAAGAAGACATTGACGAGAACGGACCAGAAATTAAGGAGCCATTTACAAATCTGGAGGAGGAGCAACAAGAAGAAACAGAGGAAAAAGAGGAGGTAAGAAGAAAAACAATTTTCTACTGCTAATGTGTAAAAGATTTATTTTGTGACCTTAATTTTTGGCACTGTTTTGTCTAGTTTTGTGTGATAAAATACACCTCAACAAATGTTAGGTAATAGTAGTAGTTAAGTACTTAGTAATGGGTATTTTCTCAATTGGCCGCATAATTTAATTTACAATTCAATACCAAGTTATTTTACAATTTAAAATTACATTCACCTTCTTTACACCTTCTTCCCTCTCAATTTGGGCAAATGTCTTTTTCAGTTGTCTATTCTTGAAAGGGAGTGCATTTTATTACATACCAAATTGTTTTATTGTTGTAACCAAACATAGGTTTCTTGCTCCTTCCAGAGATTGATTTCTTCCAATTAATTGTGGAAGTAAGATGATTAGCATTTTTATTATTTTATGTTTTAACAATATTTTGTCTTAGGTTTAAGAAACATCTTGTGTATCAATTTTACATTGTGACTCTCATTACCACTCATTTTCTGATCAGTTTTTACAAAACATTTGTATTACATTCACTTTGAGTTTAAATCTGAATTTTCAGTCAAAGTGACTGTATTTGAAAGATAAGACAAAAGTTTATTCATTCAAATATACATAGAAATGTTATGGAAATATACATAGAAATGTAAATGGTTTATTATGTAACTAGTTTAATATTAAGTGAAGTCGTAGGCTTCTGTGGCCAGAGTCATGCAAATTATCTTGGCTGTTCATGTGCCTTCCCAGGCCTGCCCTGAGGAAGACCATGACAAGATGGTCGAAATGTCGGCACCACAGCCTTCAATGCAGCATTACCCAAGATCATTAGTTTAATATTAAGCTTTATTGCATAAGTACATTTTTTGGAAAACGAGTATTATTAGGAGTATTGCATCGTTTGTATAAATGCAATAAAACAGCATAATAAATGAGTTGCATACATTACATTTTTGTATAACCGCATTACAAGAGAATCAAAGTTAAATTTTGGAAACCACTTCGTTATCACTTCGCATGTATTTGACTGTGCAAAAAGAAGTGGTTGGCTATGTGATTTACTGCCACCTTTCCATGATTTCTCACTGTGATTAACTGAATGTGTGATGTAATTTTTCATACCATGAAGAGCTAATATATCATAATCTGTGCCATAAAATGACATTTCATCATAGTTTTCTTGCAATGAATAAGGTCGTTTCTAATGCTGGTGTATCAAAGAAATGTTTTCAAATGCATTTATGTATTTCAGGAATATCCATGTTACAATGATAAATTTTATTTAATTAAAATCTTACAGGAGGAGGTGAAGAGACCTGTTGCTGTGTATCTTCCAGTGAAAGTGGAACAGGAACAAGAAGAAGAAGAAGAGGTTAGTGGTTCAATCACATAATAAAACTAGTGGTACTACAGAATAGCACTGAGTTTCTCCCACTAGTTAGTTTTCTAATCTCTATAGTCTATCCCAGCGTTTTGGTTTTCCCCTCCCTCTTCCCAGCTGCTTCCTATCGGTAAAAATGAGATTGGTGCCAAAGCAAACTTTTTCCTATTTTCTCAATTTTTCGGTCACCTAATAGTAGAATCGATGTATGTCTTTTAAGAACATTACTGAAGAGTAAAACATAGACCTGTATGAAAATTTTCATTGAACGTTTTGAAGATGTTCTTTAGAAAATGTTTGAGATTTTCTGAAAATGCACAATTTTGACCTCATTTTCACAGAAAAGTTTTTGAGTTTTTGAAATACTTCACCAGAAATAATTTAAAGCACTTGTGTTCACAAATACAATAATGTGTAGAAAAGGAATGTAGTATTACCAATGTAAGAGATTTTTTTTTAAAATTGCCTTTGCCTAATTTTTGAAAAATCAAAAGAATACATCAAAATGATGTGTATGTGATGTAATTCAGTGTATTTAGCACTATCTATACAAAAAGTTTAGAGAAAAAATTGGCACCATTTTTGGGTTTTCATTTTCATTTTCAAGTTTTCATTTTCTCTGAAAAATTTTGAATTTTTAAGAAAATATTCATAATATCTTATTTAAAGCACTTCTCGTAAAAGCAATAATATACAAAAATGCCCGTAATGTAAATTCTATGAGAGAGATATTTCAAAAAACTTACGTTTGCATAGTTTATTAAAATTTATTAAAAAATCCATAAAAATGGTATTAATGGCATGTTAATCAGAGCATGTAGCACTATTCTTACACAAAGTTTCAAGAAAAAATTTGGAGCCTTTTTAAGAGAATCTTGTTTTTAAAATTCCATTTATTACTCAAAATTACTTACAAACTATTCACATTTTGAAAAAAAAGAAATGTGTTGGTACTCAAGTAAGGACCTAATTTTGAATAACAGATTTCATTCAGAGGAAAAATCTCTAATTTCAATGTTGCAGTTGGAGAAAAACACCAAAAATTTTGAACTTATGTGCTATGGAGATGGGGAAAATTTGAAGCCATTTTTGAGAAAAATAAAACTTGTGACATCATGTAAAGTAGTATCCCAAAAAATTGAATCAGATTCAAGCAGGGGCTGTGAACAATGCTAGCAGCTGAACTGTAGGCAGGATTTTCACTTAAACTGATTTTCCCTGACTGATTTGGCTGATGTTGCAGCTCCTTGAATTAAAAATGGATATTGTGATTTTGAGGAGTATACTTTTCAGAATTTTCTTAAAAATGTCTCAGAATGTTTTCTTTAAATTTTTTAAGGTAGAGCAAAGTGTGCATATTAAAATTGTGCTGGTCTAATTTTTGTTTAACTCTCAAAATTTTTGAAAGTTGCAAAATATTGTAATTTTTTGGTGTCTTCTTACTTTTTACTTACTACTTCAATTTTGTATGAAATAATGGCAATTTTTAAAATAGGATTTTCTCATAAATAATTTCAAATTTTTTCTTTGAATTTTTTTCTAGTTTAGAACAAAGTATGCTTATAATGACACTGGTGCAATTTTAATTAAACCCTAAATTGTTGAAAACTTCAAATGTTGAAAATTTGATCATCACATTCCTTCAACTACGTATTGAAGGTACAGATTTTTTTCCTTAATAAAATCTGTTCTTCAAAATTAGATCTTTAAATAAGCTCATGCACAATTTTTTAAAAGAAGTGTGTGTTTTGCATAAATTTTCATGAAATAAAGGCAATTTTAAAGGAATAAGTAAACAAGCTTCTTTTTATTTAGCTCCAAATTCTTCCTTCAAATTTTCTTCTCAAATAGAGCAAAGGACGCTGTTAAAAATGACACAGATCCCATTTCCTTGAACTCTCTGTATTTTGAAAAATTGCAAATGTTTAAAATTTTGTGGACTCCCTCATAACACAGCAATATTAAAGACTGTGATTGTTTTCTTATCCTGTTAGTGCCCGAATTAATTTTTTTGCGATTTTTTTCGAATATTTCAATTTAGATATGTTAGTTGTAGTTGGAAATGTGTAGAAAAACGAAAAATTACCTTTTTGAATTTCTAGTTTGTACATAACGTGCCGTACCATGTATGTAACATTAGGCACTATCAGAAGCAAAAGGTATATTATTGAAAAATTATAGAAAATTACATATTCAGTTATGAAACAAGTTTATTAAAAATATAAGTAGTATACAATACAATCAACTAGTATGATATTCAAAAAAGCAATCAACATACAGTCTTAACATTGCATTTTGTGTATTGGGTTCGTGCTAGTCTTGCAGTTGTGCCCTGTGTGCATCTACAGCATTTGAGCTGTGGTATCATTTGAATCAGAGGGTTGTTTCCATCAAATCTCAGTTCATTAGAGGCTGATCCCAGTGAAGTTCTTCCTGGTCCCTTGGGGGGAACTGCATATCTGTTTAGAGAAACTTGAACAATTTCTCTCTGAAAATTTAATTGAGAAATATTAGTCATTCTTCGGTGAAGTAACCAAGCGTTGTGAATTGTGATATCGAAGAGCCGTGAAATGAGAGGCCAATATCATTTTCAGTTGCGGATATTTATTCTGTACTGATATACATTCTGATTCATTCTGTCAGTCCATATATTTGTTATACTCTGTGAGAATTGTAGGGTGAGGAATTTGAATATGATTTGTTTGTTGTGTGTATCTTTTCACAGTAATGGGGCTCACTCCATATAAATTTGATGCTGCACTTACAATAAATCTGTCATGCCACTTACAGAAAAGGACACCACCATTTTTGTTTATTGCGGAACAAATGGAGCCCCCTCTCTGTCTTCTCTAAGTCTTTCCATTTTGGCAATAGATTATTTTGAGGAATGCGGTTCTCTCTTACTGTACCAGTGGCCCCGTAACCTTGTTCCTGAAGGAATATAAGCAAATTTGTGCTAGTAAACAGGTTGTCAAAATAAAGTGAAATGGAAGATGTTTTACATCAGTGGATAGATTATGTATCATTTCTATCAATGGAGCTGCTGCTTTACCAAATATTTTCTCTGTCTGAGAGTTCTGTGAGACTGATCGATCTTGATAAATGTCAAAGTTGACAAGATATCCATTCGAAGTATTGAGAGACCAGACTTTATAACTGTGTATTGGTTTCTCCATAATGAACTGTTTCAGGCTATTCCAACTAAAATATCGTACTATGCTTTCATTGTACGATAAATTCCTTTCTGGTACAAAATGTTTTGAAAACATACTCTTTAATCTATTAACAAATGGTCTGATTTTTCATAACTTATCTTTGTTGTTGGAGTTGAAATAATTATTGTTGGCAAAATGAATATATCTCAAAATCTGCTCAAATTTTATTTTGCCTCATGGCATTGCTTACTAATGCATTGTGCATATCAGCATTATTTTCCCAATACAATCTTTTTGATGGTAAATGATTGTATCCATTAATAATAAGAACAGAGATGAAACCTTTCATTTCTGATTTGGTGATGCTAGGATCAAGACAATTTTTTTGCAGAGCATATCAATTTGTCTCTTCAACAATAAAGTCAATAATTTCATCATTAAGAAACAGTTCCAACGCCTTGATCACACTTGTTTTATATGGAGGAGGAATGTAAATCGTATCAAAATATCTGATGATAGGTTTGAAGTCTCCCTCTATCCACGTCAAAGTGCACAACACATTTTTGTCACACTGAAAATAAAATTTCTCAGGATATCTTTGTTCAGATGAGGCGGTGTGTGTTGTGATTTCATTTATGACAATATGTGTACCTGTGCCTCTTGGAACAGGCATTAGCTCTCATCTGTCTGTGGTTCAAATTTCAGCATCAGCATGAATTTGCTTCCCACTGAGATGATCTGGAGTACCACCTTCCTATTCATCTGCAGAATCTTCATCCGTTTAAATAGTGGGTTAAAATTGTCCAATAAAAATATTTTCTACTTCATCATTTTCCTCATCGAATAATAGATCCAAAGCTTCCATGACTCTGAATCGATCCGCAAGATTCTTAGCAAGATCCCTAATATGATGATGTTTCTCATTATTGTAGTAATAATGACATCACAACCATGTAAAACAACATGCAAGTATAATATAATACTAAATTGCTTCTGTTAGTACTTACCGTTATTTTAATGTAACATCAAAATATAAATGAATACTTGTCGCATTCTAATAATAACTGACTCTTAATTCAAAGACACGAGCGATTTGTGTCATCTTCTTATAAGTTACTGCAGAAAATCATATCAATATATGGAATATTTTTGCAATGCGTGAGAACTTTTATCACAGAAATCTCACATGAAAAATAATGATGCTTTGATGCTAAGAATCAACTGATATCTTCTAACGCATCTAACAGACTGAAAATATAAACCTTCTAGAACGCAAAAGTATTTGTTTGAGATTAAAGTATGCACAACAATGAAGCGAAATTCCATGAACTAAAATATTCGTCGGTTGTTACATGTATATAATGCTGGGCACTATGAAATCTGTTGTTCAAAATTAGATCTTGAAAGAATGATATGTAAAATCAATGAATTTTTGAAAATTCAAATGCAAATGTTGAACTTAGTTTTTGAAACATCAGGAAGGTTGTGGTTTCTCTGAGGCTGGTAACAAATGCTGTGCTATATCTGTGTCCCTGATTTCAATCCCAGGAAAAAAAATTGCCGTTTGGAAACACACTTTAATGAGTTTTATATTATACAGCCCTTTCACATAATGCGAGAAAGTATATGTTGCGTAGAACCACTAGTTTTACTTGTTTGTAGTTATCCCTTCACCACAGCAAGTGATAATTATTTTGCATGGTATACATCATGGAATTGCTCTTGCAGTGATTCCATGATGTATACCATGCTAATTTTTGCATCAATGCAAGTTGATATTTGAGAAAGTAATGGTGATGGATTTCCATTTGCAGGAAGAATTAGCTCCTCCAATTGCAGTGTTTCTTATGAGCAAGGAGGAGCCAAAAGAAGAGGATGAGGAGGAAGTTGAGGTGAGAAAAAAACCCAGACTGTTTGAGTTAATTTTCTATTACAAATTTTTCTGCTATATTTAAAATTGATGCAACTCTTTTAGGATAATTGGGCTTTAAGATAATAAGGCTTTGAGTGAAAAATATATAAATGTTGTTGTGAGACAGGGAGAGAATCACTTTATTTTTGATTTACTTGAACTACTACATATGAGTAGAGCCCAGAAATTCAAGCGTTTATTTTACCTCAAATAGAGGCATTTATTTTTACTAAAATACGCATGCAAAAAAGGCATTTATTCTAGCTAAACTATGGGGGTAAAATCACAGGAAATATTAAAAAACCACCATTTAGAAGTAATTAATGTTAAAAATTAATAATTAAAATGATTCACATTTTTATTCTAACTCTAAAATTTTCATTAGTACTCATGTATAAGAAAACTAACTTTTCTTTGTAATCTTGATTGCACATGACTATTTGGTATGAGGACTACGAATATATTTTATTCATGATGCTGACTCTCTAAGAAATGCTATTGTGGACTCGTCCTTTGAATTTTGAAATGGTATCAGAGAAAAAGGAATTAAAGATTTTGTTCTTCATACTTGTGAAATCGCCATGAGAGAAGAGAGAACAAGTAGGAATGAAGGGTATTTTATGTACAGACAACTCTGTCCTGAAAAGGGATCCGAGGCCATACACAAACGTAGAATGAGATTTCTCATGGGTGAACAAGACTGAATCAATGAAAAATATCAAAAATCTTCACTGATATCGTCTTTCTATCCCTTTTAGATTTTTAAAACAACCTGACCTGGAGCCTCCGCGACCACAAAAAGACAATATGCGACAGTGCTTTCATGTTGGCCATGTTTGCAGGTATGTTTCCAGCCTGATAGAGATTGGTGCAAGTTGGGGATAAAGAGAATAATGACGAAAAAGGCACAATTAAGGCAAAATGCCAAAAATATGCACCAGAAGCTAAAATAAGCAAAAGAAGGCAAAATGAAAATCAACTAAAATAACTCCAGAAGTACAATTTAGTGATTCCTAAGTCATAAGTCATAAAATGATTCCTAAGTTAAGTCATAAAATCGTAACAATAATAAAAAGGCATTTCACTAAACTTCTGGGCTCTACATATGAGCGGGTTCAGAGTAATGGTGTGTGGGGTTGTTGTTGTTGTTGTGTGTGTGTGTGTGTTGTTGTTGTTGTTGTTGTTTTTTTTTTGGGTTCAGATTTTGTTTTTGCTTGTTCAGATTTCCAGGAATTAAATACAGCAGAGAAATTTACAAAGAGAATATAGTCTTTATTTTCTGGAAAAAGATTTACATAGTATTGGGTTACAGAGTTCTAGAAATTGCAAACATACTATAATAGATTTTCAGTGAGTGACATGCTCGTGACAAAAAGGTTAAACCCAGTGACGTAACTAGTCTTTGGTAATGATTGCTTTTTCACATTGTTAAATAATCTGTTAAGAACCAAAATTAGGCAACTAGTCTGAAACATGACATCCGAGTTCTAAATACTGATGTCCATTAGTCATCTATAAAAATGGTTTGTTACGCTATTACTCAATGTGAGCTAATGATTTCTTAAAAGATGTGGAACTACAATTATATTATTTTTGCATTCTCAAATTTTTCATTTTGATTTTTGCCTGTTGCAGGACCCTTCAGGGTTTTCTGATGCGTCTAAAAAGAAAGAAGAAAATCCAGAATCATCATGTGAGTGAAAACAAAAATATGGCTCTTTAGCCAGATTTTGAGAATTCATGCCTAGAAGTGAATATATTTTGAAGTACTTATAAAAACTTCTTTAAATTAAATAAGTTTAATCAGCACAATTTAAAACTGGTCTTATTTGCTGTAATAACATTATTGACATGCTCCAGTATTTTGATTTAACAATCAAAAAATCATGTGGATTAATAATTTTCACAATAATGTGAATTTTGAAGGTTCTGTTTGTAATTTAGACCGCAATTTTTACCCTTTGACTGTGCTGGACATGTTGACACACAGGCCTTTCAAGGCATGATGGTGCACACAGTTGAGTTGTCACTGGGAGTCTCTGAATGTATACAGATGCAAGGCTCTTTCTTATAATGCCTCTTGTGAGGGCCAAAAGATTGCTGAGATGATTTTAGTGGTATTTATGGTTGGTGCAGCACACTAACTTGATATTTTGTTGCTGTCCTGATTGAATTTCTATGAGTTAGTTTGGAATTTTACTACAATACAAATGCTTATTGTCTGGTTCAAGGCCCCTCTATGTAAGAATGGCCAAAGTTGGTTTCTTAAATTCTGAATGCATTGCTTGAGTGAGCTTCAAGAAGGGTTTGGATGTCTCACCAGGGACTGCATGATAAAAAGGAATTAATCATTGCACTGACACTTCCTTATTGCTGTTTACTTTTCAACCCTCCAAAACACTGTAGTCCTTGAAGTTGCTTTAGGTCCTGCCTAACTCGTATTTTCTTTCCTCTTTTGTTACTTGCCTTTTACTGACTGAGTTGTTCAAAGTTTTCTGTGTCCATGTGTCTGTCGTTCAGTTATGACTGGATTTGCTCCATAATCTCAAAGTTACAGCAGCTGACAGTGCTGAGCACAGCCTGACCAGCGGGCTCTGCACAGAGCAGCAACAGCCAAATGTTTTGCGCACACCATATGACAAACTGTAGTAGGTGTACATAAAGGTTGTCAAGAGACTCTAAATAACTCATCATAGTTCTTTATGGGCAGCTTGCAGTCTCATCCTGCTAGGAATATGTCCTTCAATTGTATCTTAGGGCATTTAATGCCTCTATCATACAGGGCTGCAAGAACTAGTCTGGTGATGTGAATTTCTTTCATTCTTAATACTTTGAGTGCTGATTGGTTATTTCAAATCTCCTCCCCTCAGTTCTGACAGGTTTTGTCAATTTCTTTCCCCTGTACTGGCTGTTTTGCCCCTATTTAAATCCATTGTGATAATGTACTCAAGTAGGGCATGTTTGCTTTTCTTACAAGGAAATTATCCTTAAAGTTTCTTCTTCAAAACTATGTTTTTGTAGTACAGTTAGAAAGTAATGAGATCAAGTTTTGGCAAAATTGAAACTAGTGTAGATTTCACTATTTATTGAAATGAATGAGAACATTACATTGCAGATATTAATAAAAAGTTGCAATAATATAGTTACAATAAATAAGTAATAATATAGTTACAATAAATAAGTTGCAATAAAATTTAGGCATTTATTGTTTAATAATGCACCACCAGATACAAGTAAATTGTAATGCTACAACGCACAAATACGCATTCATGCGCAAGGTGGGATTAGAAAATGTGATCCTTCAAATAGACCCTACTAAGGTGGTGTGTTGTAGTGAGCGGAGGCAGATATTTTTCACATCTCTCCAATATGTGGTATAACGGCTTCAGTGGTATAATGGTTAGTGTATCAGACTGTTATACCCAAGTTCGTGGGTTGAAACCCGATCTAAGCTGTGGATTTTTAAGGGCGAAAAAAAAAAAATCATAAATGGGAAGTAAAGCCGGCTGACCCTTGTTGTAGATTTACTGCAAGTAAAAGATCCTCACTTAAAAGGAGCCTCTGAGCAAAATTCAAATCACTAGCATAATTGAATTGAATATGTGAGATGACAGATCAGTGTGACCATTTTTTGAATTTCTTCCATATACTCCACATCTTTCTTGAAGTAGGGTCCTATGTAATGCTGACATTTTCAAGAATGGATATATTCGTGTTCAGTATTCATATATATTGTGTATATATTCCTAGAAGTGGGGCATACAACTTAAGGAAGGATATTGTATGAGATACATAAGGGTGTTGGCTTGCCTAGTTACAGCAGCTATGTGTCCAAATATTTCTACAAAATCAGACAAACATTTTTGACAACATTCTCTTATCATGCACCCATCTCAGGGATGGAGAATTTGGAACCTAGTCATGAAATCCTACTTGCTCAGGTCCAATGAAAATACTCCTTTGGCATTTGATGCTATCTATACGCGGTACTTGATTTTAGTCAATTGAGTTAAATTACAAATGGTTTTACATTTAGAGGACATAGCACCGAATTTGTAGTCGATACTTAACCCTTTCGCTGCTAACGACGCCTATAGGCGTCCAGATTTTCGGTGCCCCGTGTGCTAATGATGCCTATAGGCGTCCGCCCGGTTTTGCTTCTGCTGTGCTAATGACGCCTATAGGCGTCTTGTACTTCGCGCGGTTCTCTTTCACTTTCTGCTGAATGGCGGAGGGCCTGAAGGACATGTGGCGATATCTGTTCGATTTGTAAGGGTTTGAAGTTTAGTTTGAACCCTCCTAGAGTGTGCTAGTATGTCAATTCTTCTCGCTGCGAGTACAAATGTTTGTAAACTGGTAGGCTGCCGCGTGGCCTGCGCGCGTTGGTCTTGCCTTTCCTGAGGGATTAGCGCGCATCTTGAAGGAGGCCCTTCCCGAATGCCCATCATAAAACCACCTCTGCGGTTTCCAAGTATAGGGTACCATCCTCACTTTGTGTTGAGATTTCTAGCTGTGAGTGTTCTTGTTTTTCTGCATTACTGTACGAATATTGGCTTGTTTTGTGGACTTTTCTTACGGTTTTTGGATTATTTCTACGTACGATTATATGGATTTTATTATTGACCTTTTGCATTGTTTCTGGACGTTGATTTTACGGATATTTTTCTAAGATTTTCATTTTTT
Organism: Teleogryllus occipitalis; assembly: GCA_011170035.1. Taxonomy (NCBI): domain Eukaryota; kingdom Metazoa; phylum Arthropoda; class Insecta; order Orthoptera; family Gryllidae; genus Teleogryllus; species Teleogryllus occipitalis. The sequence goes on from BLKR01000521.1 coordinate 251,096, forward strand.
GACGACTATGGCAGACAAGTCGTTTTACACGATGAAAGACTTAGAAGAAATTCTATCGAGGAGCGACGAGGATGAACTGTCGTCACTCACGGATTCGAGTTCAGAAGATGAGAGAACAAGCATCCACGAGCCCAGCACATCTTCGGGAGTTCGTTCTTCGAATGACAGAAGGCGAGTACCAGTTGAAGGTAGCAGTTCTGATTCTGAAGACGACAGTGATGAAGATGGGGGAACTGCAGCGAAAAGGAAAACTTCTATTGCATGGAGTAACAAGGAATTTAGACCGTTTGTGCATGCCTTCGATAGTTCAGGCGCCGGAAACAAAACAGGGCTCAATGAAGGCAGTGCAATTTTGGATTTTTTCTAGTGTTTTTTACGGAGTCGTTGATTCAATTTATTGTAAATGAAAGCAATAAATTTTATCGATATGCCTTGCAAACGGCTGAAAATTCTCCTCATTCGCGACTTGCAAAATGGAGTGATATGTCGTGTGACGAAATGTACATTTTTTTAGCAGTATGTCTACTTATGCCAAGAGTAAAAAAACTCTCAATAAGTGAATACTGGTCGAAAGACCCTCTGTTTGCAACGCCTATTTTTGGGGAGTTCATGTCTCGAGATAGGTTTTTGCTGATTTTAAGAATGCTTCATTTCTGTGACAGTAGTGTAGGCAATGGCTGGGATCGCCTTTTCAAAATACGAGGGATCGTAGATGCAATTTGCCGGAGTTTCCGTAGCACTTTCTCCCCGTTCGGGAACTTGTGCATTGGCGAAAGTCTCATTTTGTTCAAGGAACGGCTGTTCTTCAAACAGTACATCCCTTCAAAACGAAACAGGTTTGGTATCAAACTCTTCGTATTATGCGATTGTAAAAGTGGAATGATCCTTGACTTTATTGTTTATACTGGCTCATTGAGTGATATAGAGGAGAACAATTTGGGGAAAGGAGGAGATATTGTGGCTACATTATTGAAGCCATACCTTCAAAAGGGGCACACAATATACGTGGACAATTGGTATTCTAGTCCAGCCCTCTTTTCGTGGCTTCACGACAGAGCCACGAACGCTTGTGGAACAGTAAGAAAGAATAGGAAAGATATGCCGACAATGGAACAGAAGTTGAAGAAAGGGAAAATGCAGTTCCGATCGTCGGATGTATTGTTGGCACTGAAGTGGTGTGATAAACGTGAAGTTTGGATGCTAACAACATGCAACACTGCTGAAATGGCCGAAAGCAACAAAAAAGACAGAAAAAACGGAGAAAAAATAAAGAAGCCTCAGTGCGTGTTAGATTACACTGAAAATATGGGGGCCGTCGACAGAACGGACATGAAACTCAGTTCCATTGAATCTGTGCGCAAAAGCGTAAAATGGTATAAGAAACTATTTTTTCATATATTAGATATGTGTGTGCTAAATTCACACTTACTACATAACGTGACAACAGGAAAGAAGATAAGCATGGCCAAGTTTCATGCGAATCTTATAAGGGAAATTTTAGAGAAGTATTCGATAGAAAAAAAGAAAGGATGTGTTGGTAGAAGACAAGCAGAAGAAAATCCACGGAGATTGACAGAGCGTCACTTTCCAGAAATACTTCCAGCAGCAGAGGGGAAAAAGAAAAATTCAATGAGAAGATGTGTAGTCTGTGCAAAGAACAATATTCACCGTGAGTCACGTTATTTCTGTGATGATTGTAATGTGGGTTTGTGTGTTACACCATGTTTTAAAGTGTATCACACTAAAGTGAACTTTTAAATAGTTAATAATAAAAAATGTTTATTAATTTCTCGTTTTATACTAAGTTTCGAAGTATCAACAAGACGAACAGTACACAAAAAATACGCATTAAAACAGCATCAAAAATATTAAAAAAATAAAAACATTAAAAAACAAAAATATATATTTCTAACTTCGCCAGTGCCGGTCCAAAGCCCGGATCAAAAAGAAGGATGGGAAGTATGCGCTTTGTTCGCTGCCGCGTGGGCTACCCTCACAGGGCGCGCCGCTCGGAACAAGGAAACTGCGCCGCACACAGCGGTCGCCGGCCTGTGGGGTGACTCAGCACCAGGGTGCGGCGCGCTGGGTAGGGTCGTAGCAGTGAAAAGGTTAAGGAATAAGAGAGTCCTTAAGTGACGAGTGCTTTCTCGAAATAAGTATTCATTTATATTTCGCGCTTGTATTTCATATATGTTCCTTACGACCGCGGAATGAGTGTTCCCGTCAGCGAAAGGGAAATGTGGCAACATGGCATTGGCGGCAGCTGTTTCAAAATTCTTGGCAACCGAGTTTACACACACACTTGTTTTTTAACAAAAAGCGCCCAATTTATAACGGCGGGCGGACACTCCAATGTTGAGTTGACGATGCGCGCTTCATCCACATGTCTCTTCCCATTTGTTGTGTGTACACATACGAGTGAGGTTGTGTCCACAGTGAAATATTTAGTGTGTGATGCTTCTTCTAAGTAAATAGGAGTGTTTACTTTCTTCGAGGTAAGTAAATTGTATGATCAACACAATGCTGTAAAGTGTCACTAGTACTATTTTACAGTACTTTCTTGCCGTGTATAATGTTATTATTCATGAGATGTTTTTGTGAAAACCCTTCTTTGTTTGCAGGTATTTCTTGTGTGCTTTTTCGAGTAAATTTTATTTTTCCTCCTGTTTGCCTTATTGTTTCAAGTAAGTTTGTTACACAAGCCATTCTTGAATGTAAATTTTGTGAAGTTCAATGTAATTTTTTCCTTTTATTGATTAATAACAGTGATTTCAAATCAGTGTAATATTTCTTTTTCAAGTAGTACAATCATGCCTAAAGGCAAAAATTATTGCGCTGAAGAGAAGAAGATTCTTCGAGAACTAGTAATATTAAATAAGAATGTGGTGGAGAATAAATCATCGGATGTGATTTCAAATAACAAAAAAAAGCTGTTTGGGAGAAAATAACCCAGGAGTTTAAAGCAAGATCTGAAAATGGCCCTGTAAGTACCTATCATGAAATATTTCATGTTAGAGCTTGAAATCAAAAAATGTCTAATTCGGTATGCTTTATTTACAGAGAACTGTAGGCCAACTGCATAGGCTGTTTGAAAGCATGAAGTTCCTTAGGAAGAATGAATTGGCAGCCGAAACTCGACGGCTAATGGGATCTGGGGGTGACCCAACGCAGGGAGGAATGGTTGAAGAGGACCCAGAACTGGATTCCTGCAGAGTGGACATCTGTCTGCAGGATTCAGTAGATAGTGATTGCATAGAAATTGGGGCAGCCTCCAGTTTTGTGTTAGTGGAAGAGGTTTTTCAAGAGAAGGAAGGAACCTCAATAATTCATGAAAGTGGTGAGCCAGTGAGTGTGTGTGCCAATTCCCCGCAGGCAGGACCAAGCAGCACAGTCTTTGGAGGAATACAGTCTCTCCCAAGCAGTTCTCAGTCCCAGCAAAAAAATACATAATCATTCACCACTCCCAGATACCCAAAAAGCCAGTCTTTCCGTACAGAGGCAAACCTCCAAATCTATGAAGCTTCTTATCTTTGCCAATTAGAGAAGGACATTGGCGATTTGAGGAAGACGGAAGCAAGAGGTCGATGTGAAGTTGTAGAGTGGCAACTGAAATGCCAAAAAAAAGCATAAATTACAAACCTCAAAATAGAGCTCCAACAACAAAAACTAGAAACTGCCAAAAGTGAAGAACAATTTAGGAAAGAAGTGAGAATGCTGGAGCTAGAAAAATTAAAAAGAAATTAGAGTATAAAATATTTTTGTAAAAAAAAATAGTTTAAATAAATAAATTATTAAAATAACATTGTATAAAAGCTTACTTTATCACATTTGAATTTGCTTTTTCAGGTACAGTGGGTGTTTCTACTTCAATAAAGTTTCTTTCAACATCACCTTCATCCAAATTCCATAAATCACCAATTTTAATACCAATATTGTGCAGAACTGCACAAGCAATTATGATTCTGGTTGTATTCTTAACCTTGTTTTGCAGTTCAAAATACAAACAAGGAAACCTCCTTTTCCATCTACCAATCAACCTTTCCGCATTACTTCTAGTAGTTTCTAGTGCCCTATTATAATTTTGCTCAGGGTGATTTTGTGGATTTTGGACTGGAGTGTAAATGTATTTCTTAGTGGCATAACAACTGTCTCCAAGCAGATGTCCAGGTACTTGTTGCTCGCTCAGATGCACACACACAGCACTATTTTCAAATATTCTGCTGTCATGGGCAGAACCTGGCCAGCTTACCACAATGTCTAATGCTTCTTCATTAGGTCTGCCAACAATTTGTACATGAATAGAAAAAAATGCTTTTCTGTTGCGGGAAACCTCTTTGTTGGTCCCTCCAGGACTTTTTATTGGAACGTGGGTTTCATCAACTACTCCCACTACTCCTGGAAACCAGCTTTCCTATAAAATTTCAATTTCAGCTTGTTCAGGATTAGAGGTTCAGCTGTAGCTTAATGTACTTGCTGATGTGGCATGCCAAGGTCTCTGACACTTCACCAATCGTCCAGCACACAGACGACTGGCTAATGTATAAATCAGCACAAACCATCTGAAATTATTAATTACATAGTTGTCATTCAATAATTATTACAGCTTAATTTCATTATGTTAAAAAAACAACCAATGCTGGCAGGCATGTTCCTATTATTATGCTGTAGATAATACTATTTTGCATTGTGAAATAACAAATCGAAACATTGATTTCTTGGAAGAATTGATACCTCTACTTGCCAGGTGACCCAAAGTAGGGTCAAAACTTGCCAGTTCAACTTCTTTCCATCATGTATTAAACAGTGTGTTAATATAATATTTAAGTTTTGGTTGACCAAATATTTAAAATTTAATTCCTAATGTTTCTGCTACTTCTAATATGTCCTCATACAAACAAGGTGAGATGCTTTGATATCAGTATCATATTTTACAAATGTATTTACTACCAAATCCTAATAATAAGAAATGTTTGGTAACAATATAATCCATGATTCTCTTATAAAAATTTTAATTATTCTTTGCAATGTCTTGTTCATTTTCTGTGTATTATTAATGTGCATTATTTGATTGTAGTATATTACGTATTTCACAACGTTACCTTATGCTCTAATGTAAACGGGGTTAAATAACATAGGTCTGCCAATATTGGTTGTGGATTATTAACAAAATTTCATGTAATTGAAATGTCAACCCCCATATAATAAATTCCATTTTACAACAATTTAAATTACTTATTTTACTTCTTTACTACCTTCTTAACTTATTCATATTGCATGTTCATAATTACTTATAATAGTTCTTATAAATGTAGTGAATAAAAGTTAAAAATTTTAGAAACCTACCTGAAAGGATGAAGTTGCTTAAAATCTTAATGCAATGAGAACTTTTAATAAAGGTGAAATCACCAATCCTCTTTTTGTCATTGGGACTTTCTCGATCATCGGCACAAGTAAATCCACTACTGTAGTTTTATTAAAAGGAAACCGCTTTTGGAACTGTTCATTATTATACATTTCCAATGGATTGCTCCCATTTCTAATATATCTTTTTGTATTTCACAGGATGTGTTGAGTATAAAACTCAAAATATTCTGAGAAGTCGTTATCCATAACACGCTTTACAAATGGATCATTTTAATTTACTACTTTTAACACAAATTTTTAACTAAACACCAACAAAACAAATTCAACAGTAAGTGAACGCCACGTAAAAATATAACCTAAACTGGTAACGACTGACGAGACGAGACAACCATAAGGGTCACTTAAGGGACCAAGCTGCCTCACTTATTCAAATGAGTGCGCACTTAAGACTTCACTCAAGGGCTGTTTATGAATAAGATTTGTCCACTTAAGGAAACACTCAGTGTAAGTGTCGACTATGAATTCGATCCATAGACTCCAAATTCCCACCCACTTCCCCCAAAAAATGTCACTGACTATCTGTTTACATGCACTTTGCCTCCTCCTAATATAGTTGGATATACTACATATGTGTTTTATATTTCATAGAAAGTTTGATATCGTAGGCTTCCATGGCTAGAGTCATGATCTGGGCTGTCCGGGTTACGCTGCGTCGAAGGCTGGGGTGCTGACGTTTCGACCAACATATCGCAGTCCTCTTCAGGCAGTACAAATTGAAGTATTATAATCCAGTGAATTATGTCTGCAGGTGGAGAGTCTGCTGTGGAAGGCATCTCCAGTGATTCACAGGCAACAGTGAGAAGTACTAATGGGCAACATACAAGAGAAGAAACCTATCATTGCTCTATCTGCCTGAAAAGCATATCAAAGGAACGTTGGACTGTGCACATGAAAATTCACTCTGGAGAAAAAAATTATCAGTGCTCTGTCTGTCAAAAGAGGTTTAGTGAGAAAGTGACTTTAGATGTACATATGAGAATCCACACCAGGGAAAAGAGACATGTTTGTTCTGTCTGCCAAACCAGCTTCACTCAGAGTGGAAGTTTAGCCAGACATAAGCGGATTCACACTGGGGAAAGACCTTATCAATGTTCCATCTGCGAGAGAAATTTCTATAACAAAAGCAATTTGAACACGCACATGCTGAGTCACACTGGGGAGAAAAAACACCAATGCTCTGTCTGCCAGAGGAGTTTCTCGCTAAAAAGAAATTTAGTTAAGCACGCCCTTGTTCACACAGGTGAAAGACCCTATCCTTGCTCTGTCTGCGGGAAGGGCTTCATACAAAGGGGAGGTTTGGTGGATCACATGCGGACACATACTGGGGAAAGTTCCGTTCATAATTGTTCCATATGCCAAAAGAGCTTCACTCAGAAGGGGAATTTAAATGTGCACATGCTGACTCATACAGGAGAGAGACCTCATAGTTGCTCCATCTGCCACAAGAGCTTCAATCGGGGTGGAAATTTAGTTAGACACATGCGGACTCACACAGGAGAGAAACCTCACAATTGCTCCATGTGCCAGAAGAGCTTCAATCGAAGAGGTCATTTAGAGTTGCACATGCAAACCCACACAAGTTAGAGACCTCACAGTTGTAAGAAGGGCTTCCAAAGTGGCTTCGGTGGTATAACAGTTAGCATATTGGACTGTTGTACCCAAGTTTGCGGGTTCGAACTCAGTCGAAGCTGTGGATTTTTGAGGGCAAAAAAATTCTTCAAATGCCTTCTTTCAGAGGAAGTAAAGCCGGCTGTTCCATGTTGTAGATTTACATCATGTAAAAGGCCCTTAACTGAAAAAAAGCCTCTGAGCAAAATTAAAATCATGTTTTGCCACCTGATTGATGTGATTTCTCTGCTATATGGTGAAAGGAGCATAGCAGAATTTGTGTGAGCAGGCGTGATGGCTTTGAGCCTCACCTTGGAAAATAAGATGTGAATTGAGTTGAATTGAGTGAAATCACGAGCACCTTAAAACTTTTTTATTGAATACTTATACAGATACTAAAACCCACATGTACCCTGCAAGTTACAATCCCATACTATTTGGAAAAAATGTCCAAAATCGATTTTTGTTTGAATCTTTTACATCTAATGTCCTCTATTTACCTTTCTAGTTCGTATAGTTTGTTGAAAGATTTCTCATCACCATCAACACTGGGCAACAGGGTGGTCAGCGAACCTGGAATCCTTGAAAACCAGGAATTTGAAAAACCCTGAAAGAACTAGGAAACAACAGGAATTTGATTTGAAAACCGAGATTTTTCATTATTTTCAAACTTATCTCCAACATTTAGCACAAATTTACATAGGGCATCATATTAAGTAAAGTGCAGAATTGAACTCAGTACGTGATAATGGTGAGTCTTAAAATCGAAGTATGTAGGAGAAGAGTCAAAAGTTTTCTTGAAGATTGCAAAGTTCTTGATACATAACATAACACAACATGGGTAGCGTACCTAGCACCACATAGCACTTATATGGTTGCCTGTGGATTGCATGTGCTTGGTGAAATATTTGTTGGAACAAACATCTCACCAAGAACTCAATAGCTGAGTTTCGATTAGTTTTTTTTACTACAATACATACATTTACTACAGTACAAGTAAGTTTCAGTTTCGATTAGTGTCGCACCTCTTCTTTGATGACATCTGTGGTACCACTTCTTTATTTTTCCAATTGAAACGACCATGTTCTCACGTTCATGATATTCAAAGGGAATTTTAACTTTTTTGTAGAAGAGCCCCAGCAATCTAAATTGTCTCCTTATTTCCTTTTTGTTCAAGGTCAGGACCTTTCCTTTTGTCATTTCTTTTGACAGTCATCTGATGTACAGTAAGCTTCAGCCAACTGTCTCCCCTGCTTTTATTGCTTCATCTGTCTATGTTTCTATTATTACTCCTCATCCGTGAACTTTTGACTGTCAAAACTCTGTTGACTGAGTTTTCTTTTGTTCTCCACTTTTGTGAATTTCTTTGTTTCTCTCTTGCGATTCCTTTGTCCATATTGTACTGTGAAACTACTACTTCTTCTCTCCATATCTGACTTTGTATCTTCTGATCCTTTGGTCATTCTTTCCTTGCTCTGTTAATAATTTTTGTCCACTATTTAATTCGCATTTTCTTTTTCTTTCTCATTTATTTCCATGTTTACTGTTTCCCATAATTTCATGTGTTTCGGGTTTTTCATGTTATGATATGATGCTAGTTTTCTAATTAATACCATCATCTCTCCCATTTTTTCATTCATCTGTGTTCCAATTTCTTCCATTTTCTTCTTCATGCTCTTCTAGTTCTGAATAGGATGTACTCTTATTTGCAAACCACATTTACTCTTATTTGCATGCATTTACTCTTATTTGGGGCATAACCACATTAGTTTTCATTTCTTCATTTTTGATGATCATAATGCATTGAATTGTTGCTGTTGCAATTTGTGCATGTTGTGTTCTGATGCAAGTTTTATCACATTGAACTGCTATGTCATGCTCTTGTACTCTTTATCACATGTAGGGCACAGCTCCAAATTATCAGCATTCTTTTCTCTTGTCTGGGACTGCTGGCTGCTTCTGTCAGTCATCTTGTTATTTAATAACTTTGCTTTTCTCATCTTTCTGTTTGTGTCTCTAGAATTGCAATACTGCTGTGATTAGTTTGCTTTTACAGAGTTTGTAAAATTGAGTCCACCGTTGCCCTTTTTGCATTGATCACAGTACATCTTATTTTGGTATTTACTCTGTACCGCACTTTACCTTTATTTGCGGGTCATCTGTGTCCCAGATCTTGTTACACTTGTTTTTGCTTTACTTTGACATGCCTGGTCCACTGTATGTGCCTTTTAGTGCACTTGCATTCTAAACACGTTCACATTGTAATCACTATCATACCACCATCCAATTTGTACATTTGTACAAAAGCAACCGATTTTCACCTCGGAAAGCCATTTCTTCTTGAATGAACAGAGTAAAATTGTGTTTAGTATCCCTTTCATATCAAAAATCAAAATCCTTTTCACTGTGCCTATACTGCAATTTTTCCATAGCTGCCTGTGACATTTCATCAGCGGTGCTATCCAATTGGAACCCTACACGTCACTACCACAGTGATGTCACTATGGTGGCGTTCAAACCTTCCAATTGGATCACACCGTAACAGGTGATTTATTTCACAGGCAGCTAGGAATAAATCCAAGAATATTCACTCACCATTAACAATAAGCATATAAAAGTCCAAACATGCATGTAATTAAGAAAAATTACTTCGTAATTCAGAAATACACCACCATAAAATCCTCATACTATCAGGACAGTCCTGTAACACTTAAAAGTGCTTTTGAATTCACTCCTGTCAGTTTCTCAAAAAGCATGGTTGTGGGGGAGAGTAGGTCCACCTTTGTCCATATGAACATTTTCTCTAAATAGTTTATTACATAAAAGATCAGAGGCTGATGTTCCTCTTAGAACAGAAGAAACATGTCTCCCGTTACTTTTGAGAACCTTCTTCAATAACTGTGGCATAGGCATCATCACATTCAAACATTTCTGTTGTTCAAAAGTTTATAAACAGTTGTAAATCATTTTTTTCAATATCATGTTTATAACAAAATGGTAGTGCGTATGAAGACACACAGGAAGTACATCTGAATCTTTGATCTTTTGCATTTGTTAAAAAATCTTCATCTGTTATCCTTTACTTAAACATGTTAATTTACTTTGACTCTTCCACTTATGAAATTAACTGTAATATTGTTTAACTATACATTTGGTGTTTAACAATTAAGATGATATATCTCCCCCAAAAATATCACTTTTTCTTATCACCTCCGTGCTGGTCAATCACAAGGTGGATAGCATCAATCATTGTGTTCATGCTGGCATGTGCACTTGGAGCATGAATACAATATAATTAATATTTAGTGTGTTCTGAAACATTTTTGGAGGCAATTTCATTTGTGGAATATAAGAACACTGGATAGGCATACCACTCATACATTGGAAATTTCCAGGTAATTTATCAACACCAGGCGAATACCGGAGCAGTACCTTGCCAAACGGGCCATGGACCGCGTGCGATCTTTTCTTCCTCTTCCTTGTCCTATCCTCTCCCCTTACACACACACACTAACATGCACTACACTACCACATATTCCTGGAGACCGGTCGGGAACTTAGAGCTTGTCCCGGCTGGGGGCGGTGCCCTGCTGGTAGGAGAGTCCTGGTTAGGGGGAAACCCCACTAGCTGACGGTAGGTCAGTGCCGGATCTCGCCATCTAGCGGGGGAAGATCACCACCATCTCCCGAGAAAAAAAGAACACGCACTACACTTACGGGACTAATGACCAAAGCAGTTGACGCGCCCGGAAACACGAAAAAATCAATCAATCCAGATAATTTAAAATAACTTCTGGGCACTTTGTGACTCGGAAATGGTTCGGAAATTTCCAATGTGCTCATAGTATTACCTATGATAACCTAAATATAATGAATGAAGACCTTTAGCGACCAAAATTGTTTCTGTTTTCTGGATTAATGTTTTGAAGTCCTTTCTGCTTGAAGAGAAGTTGCTATACATGAAAAAAGTGGAGTGATGGCATTTTCTAGTGCCTGCTATATGTACAGTATTAAAAGATTACTATAATATTATTATGATTTAATTAATTTTCTGCCTGGCAGAATGAATTGTTCACTAGGTTGCACAATGTGTCAAAATTCTCAAGTGCTCGTGACATCATCTTGATCCCCATCACCTAATCATGGGCAAAAGTAAGCTTCAAATAGTGCTAGAAATCTGAGTATTCTGAAATCCTTCCTACATCCTATCATATCCTGCAATCATACCCATATAGACGTGCTCTGCACATCTCTTTTCATCTCTTTTGTATCTGCTAGATCCAAGCTTGGGATTTTGAAATATTAAAGAATACATTTGTTCGATGAAATGAACTCGTTTTTTGTAATTACAATTATATGGAATTATGGTGTGAAAATAAAGTAAATACTACATTTATCTGATTATAAGACAAGGTTTTTGACTAAATGTTTCTTTATAAAATTCATAGTTCATTCACATGAATGGCATCTATGAAAATTCTCAGGAGGCTCCTAAGTCTTCTTTATAGAAAAATAATGTAACCAAAAGGATAAATGTCCTTTTAATCGTCGTCTATTATTCCTCTTGGTAACTGAAATGTTCATAATTGTATCAAGAAATAGTTTGTACCTTATCATTAGGGAACGGAATTTATTGTAATAAAAAATGTAAAATATGTACATATATATGGACTTATTTTTTCCAAAACATGTAAGAAAAAATAGAAAATATGTAAAATAAAAATTCATTTTGTTAAAAATTGTTCTCTACAAGTAGTTTCCGAGCATAGGACATCGCTGATTAGTTCTTAACAAGCATTCGGAGTGGCCGAAAGTAGGTTTTACCTCTACAGAAGTAATTCTAAACTAGATTTCACCACACATAAGAATTTTATTCGAAATATAATATACATGCATATTATATATTACAATGTTGACGAGAAACCAGTGTTCCTGTGAATAGTAGAACCGTGTTGCCAGTGATGGATCGTGAAGGAGGGGGTTAAAGGGAATACCCCCCCCCCATCAAACAACCCCGTGAGGCAATTTTCTCAAAATAATATTTTTTAGTTTTCGAAAAATGTGCTGTTTGAAACATGAGCAAACATGTGGTTGAAATTACTTTTGTTCACAGAAATCCGCTTATTCTTGACTCTGAGTACCCAGTAAACGGGAGGGGGGTAGGTTTGACAATTTTGAAGATATGGTGGTCATATTAGCCCAACAGCATTACATTTGATTTTTAAGAAAGATGATTTTGTAACATGTAATGCAAACGCGCATCTGAAACGTTCCATTTTGACATAAAAATATATTAAAATGAAACGAAACCTGTAGTAGTAGGTAAAATATGTAAAAAAATGTAATTGTACCAAAATATTTAAAAATATGTAAAATAAAAATAGTTTCAATGCTTTCAGAATGTCTTGTAAACTCTAAAAGATATTATTGAATCCAGGAATGTAGTTCCTGTAAAAGCATGTAATTACATGGAAATCCATTCCTTACTTATCATACTTAACTTTTTACTTTAAATTAAAGTCAACTTCTGGTTTTCTCCCACCTCTCACTCCCAGGATCTAGCTTATCTTAACTTCAAACATTCAAAATACGATTTCTTTGAAATCATTGATTTTAAGAATTAATGAGCTTATTTTGTAGATTGTATATTATTTACATATTTATGCGTTATGTATTTGTGTCGACTGCTGTTTGTAAGAAGTCAACTGATCTTTTAATCTTGTACCTGACTTTACAATAATATAAAATAGTCTGAACTGACTTGTTATTCCTGAATGTTTTCATCAGAATTTTTACTAGCATTTTGCTTCTTTTTTATTCCTTTTCAATTCCACTTTTAAGAATAATTACAAAATAATTGAGACCCTGCAAATCCAAAGGAGCTAAGTACCAAAATTTTCAAAACGAAGTTTTGACATCTATAAATCGGTGCCAATACACGGTTAAAAGAGTGATGTTCCAAACACCTTCCAAGAAGTTGTAACTTCTACTGTGTGATGGTTCTGCTTGTATTTCAAGAATAAGAATTCCTACAGTTTTTATTGATTTTCCGAAAGAGAGAAAAACACATTTTGGCACTTAGATCCCTCAACTTTACAAGGCCTCATTTAATGTAAAAAAATGTTGCAGGTCTTATTTTCGTTAAAATCCCTGATTTTACAAAAATCAAATTTTATTTTTTTTTGGTCCTCCTAAAACTACGATATTGAAGATAGAGATATTTATTCTTAATAAAAATTTGTGTGAGGAGAAAATTTAAAGAAAACATTTGGGGGCGGATTTGAGAAAAAATGTTTAAAAATTGCGTCTATTTCACGCAAAAACTACTCATATTTTCGATAAATTGTACTTGATCTTTACAGATTTCAAGAACGAATTTTATGAAGGAACTAGTAGTGCTACAATAGCATTTACTTTCTTACATTATTTCGAAATTTGCAATTTTCGAAAATTCAGTGTTAAACTAAAATGAGACTCGTGCCGCTAGATGTCGCATGATCGCGAACGTGTCAAGCAGTGCTGCAGATCAAGCGACATCTAGCGGTACGACCGAAAAAGACGCGAAAAGCCGTGCTATATTTCATCACCCCACTCCACCTGTTTCTCTGTTATAAAAGTAACAAAAAACTAGCATTAAAAATAAAAAATATTTTTTTCTGGTGGTGAAACTTTTTTAAAATATTTGTTCAGGGTGGCCAGTGAACCTGGAATCTTTGAAAACAGGGAATTAGAAAAATCCTGGAACAAAAAAAAAAAAACGAAGAAAAAACCAACACTGGAATGTGATTTGAAAAATTGGACTTTTCGTTAGTTTCACAATTATCCCCATCATTTAGCACAAATTTACATACGGCCTCGTATTCAGTAAAGTGTTTGATTCAACTCAATACATGATGGCGAGTGAAAATCGAAATTCCCCATGTAGGACTAGGGAAATCTAATATACATCTACTTGTACTCAGGAACCTTACAGAGACTTATGCAGCTTATGACACCGAAAGATTCTCCACCTACATAGGAATTCAATTTGGTATTGGAAAATGCAGAATCCAAAGCAGTAAAGGTAAACTTAACAGCGGAATAAAACACGAAACCATGTCAAGAGAGACTATAAGAGCCTTAGAAGCAGATGAGCTCTACAAATACCTAGGGATTTATCAAAACAAGTTTCTCGCGTATATGTTCATGAATTATATATTAAATTGCATGGTGGTTATTTCCACCATGATTAAATGGTTAGAAACAGCTGTAAAGCCTTATTACAATATGTTTTTTCTCCTCTATGTTCTTGGCAGATACTTGAAACATTTCAAACATTTTATAAAGTTATAAATAGCATCAACATAGAATTATATTTAATATTATTAAATAACTTGCTTGTTTCCAATCTATGAAGTATGACAGATTTTCGTAGAGTAGTCCTATCCACTAAAATTCAATAGTTGTCATTCATATCTTTTTTGCATTCTTACCAATCATCAAAGCAAATCTGAAACTATGTATAGGAATTATAAAAATACAAATAAAAGGGAAATTGAGTGTTTGCTATACCTGGCCACCTATAGTAGCCTATAATAACTCGAAAATCACGAACAAAAAATAGCTGCCTTTCACCTTCTATACTTGGCATTTAGGAAATCGTATCACATTTCTTTAACCAAAATAAGTTAATATTTCTGCTGATTGTCTTATAATTTTGGTATTAATTATTGTTATTATTCTAGTTATCTTTGATATGAAAGACCGAACTCAATGCCGCCCATTGATTCCTCTCATGACAAATCATAAAAAAAAAAGAAAAAAGGAAGTACACCATTATATTTTCCTTGACTACATAAAAACGGCAAATTAGATTTGCTGGAAGATACAACTCTTTCAAAAGTAAATGTGACACAATGTTGCACATTGCAAGAAGCAATATTATTTTTGTACCTTCAGATTATTTCTTCAGTATTTATTCAGGGACAAATTGTCTCAAAACGCCCATAAATAAAGAGTGACCAACGTGTGGAACACATCTCCCCAAATAGTAGAAAACATAAGTTTAAAAGAAATGAAATGGGATAGTGATTATAATAACGTGGCCAAATATTGTAGGTTAGGTCAGGTCATTGTATTTGTTCACACTTTTTGTATACAAGACCTGAAATATTTAAACTGCGAGCATTTCATGAATATCACCAATGAATTAATATTGAAGGTCTTCACTAAATAAAACGAGTACATATATTAGTACGAGTTATTTCCACCATGCACACAATAACAAATATCGTTATTTTAAATAATTTTCAAATGTCCGCGCCTGCGTAGATAATTTGAATTTGGCACACAGTTGGTGGGATATAACCACAGAACACTAAAGGATAACATATTTGGCTAAAGGATATAACATTATTGGTCCACAGTCGGCGGCATGCGCACCGCTACAGTCGAGTAAAGGAGAGAGTTTTCTTGCGTACAAATTTGTGGATGTCTTAGACAATTGCTCATACATTAAAATGTTTTTTTTCATTCGTCTGTACAATGTTACCACGGAATTTCTGGTAAGAGTCATTAAAAGAGAAAAATATTTTATTGTATAATGCAATTAGAATACATTAAATTTTTAATATAATTTTTCGTAGTGATATAATTTACAGGTAATTTTTATACGACACGAAGTGCAAATTACGCTTATCCCTAATTGTTTTAACTACCAATAAGTGAATTCCAATGTAAAGAAAAATATTGAGAAGGCTACCAAAAATTCTATTAGTAACCCGAGCTGTAAACTCGGCCCCTTGCCGCATAAGAAAGGTTTCTAGCGAGTCGCCCTTTCCGTCTGCCATTTTGAAAATACTCTCGGGCCTTCTTCTCTACTCTCTAGAAGGTGTTTCTCTGGGTCCGGCCATGATCCCGTAGCTGCCAATATTTTATCTTATTGGTATACTGAACACAATCATAAAGTGCCCTGTAAAGGTAAACACAATTCGTTTTATGTGAAGAAGAGCAAGTTGTGACTGCAATGGCAGAGAGGTCTTTAGCGGAAAGCATTATTGAACAAGAGGTGAGCAGTTCTTGTACATTTGGTACTATATACCCATATGACTTTAGGAACTCATAAGGTTCTGGCGAATGGCTACTAATTTATCCCAAAGCTTTGTTCTATTTTGTAAAGCCACGAGAGTTGTAAAAACTTTTATGAACTCGAAGTGATAAGAAATTTATATTTCGAGGGTAATGCTATTGAAATTATTAACGTTATCGGTGCGTATTCTACTTTAATCAGGAATTTGAGAGATACCTCATCATTTTTTTCAAAACTATTTTATTGCATAAAACTGTTACTTATTTTCAGGTTGGTGTATTGGAGAAACGTGTTCTTCAGTTACTATAGTTTATAAAGATAGTTAAAATGTCAGCGAAATTGAGCAAGGTATTTGTTGTATTTCCTTGTGTAGACTACCCAGAACTGCTGAAATATGATGTTAATGTAAAAATAATGACTTTTTTTGTCAGATTAAAATAAACTATTCACAATATATTTTGTTGAAGAATTCGATGAGAACTTTGATCTAAAGTTGGGATAGATTTAGATCGACCCTTGTGCGAAAGGAATAATCAATGAAAATAAAATGTCACAGTCTCGATGTCTTTGTTAATAGGAAGGCAGGAACATTATTATTGGACCATAAAACAATACAAAACTTTTTTCTCTAAGATTATAATTTTTCTCTGTACAGTTCATGAGAAAATTACTAATATTGCCATAATTTTGATTGAAAATTATTTTCATTTCACAAACCGTTATATTGTGAGATAGGGGAAACTGGAGCAAAATTTATTTTTCATTTGGGTGTTGGGCAAAAGGGCCCAAATGAAATTTGTACCTTTCTGAGAAAGAAGTTTGTTCTGTCAAAAGTTCTTTGCTGGTTTGTAAACATCCATCACTATTTTCCAACTACATTAGACATTCCCAACATCATCCAACAATACATTCTTATGTAATTTATAGTGAATTCAGTGTGTCAAGGTTGACACTGATGAATTTTTTTTTTACATTTATACAATGGTGAATTAATAACCTTTTATTGTTAAAAGGAACTAGAAGATAGAAAACAATCAAAATTGCTTATATTATGTCATTTAGAATTGTATAACAATCGAAAAAAGAATATTCTGTATTTAATGGTGAAAATGTATAAATATGCAAATATTTAAATATTTCATTCTCCCGTGTGAAAAAGGTATTTTCTACCCATTGTTTTCAAGCTGATAATAATGGTACTACCTCTTACTGTCTGTTTTTTGTAATACAATTGAAGTACTACATGTCCATGGATTTTGAAACAATTAATTTTGAAATTTAAAATTCAGGTTTATTTAGTGTATTATTGATGTAATTTATGTACATCAAATGAAAGTACAGCAAAAAACCAGTTTGCTGATCCTTCCAACTCCTTTACTCTGAAAACTAAGTTTTTGTGCTTCCTGAAAAATTTTCTAGTATGGACAAGAGGGGTTTCTCAATTATGATAATGATGAACTTGTGATTGACTGCCTTTTTTTGTTATCTCTAGGTGAAAGATGATCTGACAGACAGGAAAGAAGATTGGAATTCCATTGTGAGTTAATTTAAAAATAGTGTAATTTACCCAATGTAAGGAAAATTAGTTTGTATTGAGATAATCTCCAAAACAATTAAGGCATGTTATTCTGTTTCAAATTTGGCTGTATTGATTGAAATGTGTAGCAAAACTGGAGTGAAAATAATGATTATGGATGTAAGTCATCTGTGTTTGCATGTGAGCTAGGAAATTTTAATACTTGTTATGGCTCTATGTGTTAATGAATTGCAATTCCTAAGACATTATGCTTACAAATATTTATGTTATATATTTACAGACCCAGATTTTTATTTTAGAAGTGGGAGATTTTATGTCTTTTCCTATGTTGGGGACTAGTAAAAGGTACAGGTTTTTCAGGGTACTTTTCTTTTAATGTTGTGAGAATCAAATATCTGTGCTGGTGGTCATGCTAGATTTATACAGGATGTGAAGAGACGAGCAATCGTGTGCGATAGTTGGTCCACTGCTGGAGAATTCGTAATTTCTGCTTACCAGGGATGCAATTAATGAATATTAGGCATGATACTTGTAATTTCCACTTTCAAAAGAGTTAAAATGAGGAAAGACAATGACAATGAAATTTGGCAATAAATCATTCTCAAGAGTACTATTAGGATTAATTCAAATTGTATTCCATCATAGAAAACAGTCTTAATTTCTCTAATCAGTTTATCACTATTTATGATAAATTTAATATTAAGTTTGGAAACATACAAAATAACTAACGTATACAATTTTTAAAATTTGTATTCTTTGGAGCACAACAAAATGTGAAGTTTATCAGAGTTTATTACATTGTGGAAACTCCTAATGTGTAATATTAATAATAGAATAACCATGGGGTTAGAGTAAAGTAGCTTAGTGCCCAACTGATGATTTTTTTTTTTTAATGTGTTACAATTTTTTTATAAAACAGGAAATCAGAGAATACTTCAGTACACATAGGTACTATGTTTAAGTCTTCATATAATATAGATGTTGATTAATGTTTTCATTTAAAGTGAATGCACATGTGTTTTATTAGTTATGTGGATTTATCATAATCATAAAAAAAGTAAATAAAATCAAAATGTAATTGGTGGGCTCAGAATCCCTTTCTGCAAAGGATTGTTTACACCTTTGTTTTCCTAGGATTAATACGAATATTACTGACACCCCAATTAAGTCTTAGTCCCTATTGAAGAAACAATAAGCCACCACCGGGCCAGACCTCCCTATTCCCCGTCATCAGCAGTGAGCAGAACGAATACGGCTGGCACGAGACGGAGTATGCGAGTTGGCAGTGCCCGCCCACACCAGGACGGGAGCTCGTCCCCCGGGAGCCAAGGTGCCCACCAGAGCAGAAGCCGCGGCAGGTGATGGAGCTTAAGCGCATTCAGCCCTACGTCCGGGACCCTCGAAAGGTACCACCAGCTGGCCCCAGGCAAGTAGAACGAATACGGCTGGCACGAGACGGAGTATGCGAGTTGGCAGTGCCCGCCCACACCAGGACGTGAGCTCGTCCCCCGGGACCCACCAGAGCAGAAGCCGCGGCAGGTGATGGAGCTTAAGCGCCTTCAGCCCTACGTCCGGGACCACCAGCTGGCCCCAGGCAAGTAATGAACCTGAGGGCCCTACCGGACGGGAGAGGCTGGGCTCGATCCCGACACCGCCAAGCCGGAGTCAGCGGCGCTTCGCAAGAAGAACGGCGGCCAGAGGCGGAGACTGCGCGCCGGCCGCCTTCGCGTGCATCGGCGGAGAGGTGGGGAGGAAACTCTACCGCAGAGCGCAGCCACAGCTACCATGGCGCCTTTCGGCTCCCACGTCGGCACCGCTTGCGGGAAATGCCGCCTACCTCTGTGTGTTCGTGTGGGTGTGTGTGTAAACGTAAAATGGGAGATGTGCAAAGATGCTAAGTGCAAAGGACTCAGAAGAACGTGAACCAAAGACGTTTTTGAACTAATGTAGATTGGGTTTTGTGTCTCTTGTTGTGAATATGTAATATATGTTAGTATAGTATTTGTATAGTATGTATTTGTGTTGTATTGTGTAGTAGTATAGTACACTGCTGTTTGTGGAAATTGCAACACCGCGAAGGGGCGGCATTGAACGCATCGCATTCAGAGAGTATACTAATAGAGACGGCACTCAATGTTAATCCCAACGCTCTTATTCAAATTTCTAATTTTCATGGAGGGGGAGGCAGCCATCTTAGCCCCAGATTGAGCCAATAGCATCGAAGGGCGTTCTACTAATGGAGGTGGCGTGTAATGATGACCGGGAAATTTAAAATGAAGTTCTTTTCAAAATGGCGTCAAATTAATTCATTATTTTTATGTAAAATAAATACGCTAGGCAATTTAGAAGACTAAAATATTAGGATTTGGAATCCTAAGTCACTGAATTGAATTGTTGTCCCGGGAGTGCAAAATAAAGTTATTTCATAAACACAATATTTATTCCTAAATTATGTAAATAGTCATACACAATATAAACAATAATACGCATAATACAATTTTTTACAAAATAAATGTAAGCAAGTAATCGGACATACAGATTATTTTACTTTGCCATTGACTAAATATTGAAACCATGAATTTAGACAATTGTCCAAATATAACCATTACTTCTTTAATATTGCATCATTATTAAAATGACATTCCAGCTCTCAACACCTGTCAAATTTCAGCCTATTATCTAAATTGCTACTAAGGTACAATACAAATGAATATTATTGATAAGTTTTGTAAAGAAACAAGAAACTTGCATCTGCACAAACAGTCCACAAAATCTATCTATTTTGTTAATATTGCTTTTTCTTCAAAAAAGCAATATTACACATTAAACTGCATTACAAGAAATATGTTTTACCTCCTACCTAGTACAAGTGATGAACTAAGTAAAAAAAAAATTACGTGATTCTACTCCAACTTCATTTACCTCTAAGAGTTTTTGGACTTAGTAGGTTTCACTAATATTCCGATATCACAGGCTACATATTTATCCAAAAGCAAGGCTAGTTGCTCAATGGACCGTGGATGAAAATCCAAAGGCCGATAATACATCCAGAATTACTCAACATTTGATACAGGTATTGAGCAGTTTTTCAATTACTAAAAAAATATTTTCATGTCTTTCTCAATCATGTTATGTGACATAACGCGCACAATTTCTGCAAAACAATATAACTAAATAAAAGCACTTATCATACACAGGAGATTATACCCAATAGATATATCAAGAACCATCAGAAATGTTTAGAAAATAGCTAATGCTTCCTGGTAAAAATGCCAAACTTACACAAAGACTAATACATAGTTCACAAAACAAAGTGGGCCAAAAGAACCTGAGATAAAAATTAACTGCTACAGAAACACCAAATGATTATCCCTCAAAAATACAATTTTTTATTTATTAAATTGAATCCCAAAAAACTTCAATTTGGTACATGTCTACAAGCAAGTGGTCCTGTAGTTTGGATTTACTAAATTACATACAGTAACTGGAAGTGCTACAGAATAGCACAGACTTTCTCAAAGTTAAGTTTTCTAATTTCCTTTCGTGCGGACCGGCTCTATGGTCTTCCCTCATCCTCTTGCCAGCTGGCATCTATCGCCGCCCAAAATACATTTTTTTTTGCCATTTTCTCAACTCTTTGATTACCAAATAGTAGAATCGAAATATTATTTTAAGAGTATTAAAGAACCTAACCTTGTCTTAAATAGCAATTTCATTGAAAAATTTGAAGCTGTTTTAAAAATGGCTCACCAGTTAAGCGTTACTGTAAATGCGAAATTGAAGATCTTTTTCTCCGGATTCTATTCGAGTTTTCGAAAAACTTCGTTAGAAGTAATTTGAAGAACTTCCACTCACAAATTCAATAATATATCCATTGAAATGTGCATATTACTGGCATGAGATATTGAAGTAAGAAAAAAAGGAAAAAACAAACAAACATTTGTGCAACAATTTTTGGGAAAACAAAAGAGTACTCAAAAATGAACATTACATCATATTAAACAGTGTCATTACCACTATCCGTTGAAATAGTTTAAAGAAAGAAATTGAAGCCACCTTTGAGAAAATGGCGTTTGAGCTATTTTGAAAATGAGTAATTTCAAAATTCGAATGAGCTCAAGCTCATTCGAACAAAAAAGTGTTGAGTTTTCGAGAAACTTTACTTCACATTATTTAAAGCGCATGTACTCATAAATATAACACCGTGCAGAAATCGCATTTAAAGTATTACCGACATGAAAGAAGTCACAGAAATTACATTGCTGTAATTTTTGAAAAAATAAAATAAAATAATATGGCATTTGTCATCATATAGGGTTCATTTAGTACTAACCATACCTAAAATAAAATTTAAAAAATTGGAGCCGTTTTTGAGAAAATCATCTTTTTGTAATTTTTTAAAATTGCAAATAGTTCACCCACAATTGCACAAAAACTACTAAATTTTACAAAAATAATCTTCACACTTTAAATGAAGAACTTTATATGCACAACAAATTTAATTCGAATGATAAGTCTATCTTCAATATTGTAATTGTAAGGATAAAAACGCCTACTTTTACAATTTCTGAAAATTCAGAGTTAATCCTTCCGGCAATGTCCCCTTCCACAACTTCATCAGGTGGAGAAGGGCCTGCAATGCAAAGAGACATGGTATCATTGACACACAAAACAACACGCAATAATTTATCTTCATTCAACAACGCAGTTGCACTCACCAGAACATTCGGGGAACTCAGGAGAAATGTTGTCCACTACATGCAGAGCAGGTAGAGCCGATCCTGCAAAAGAAATAAGGATGTTTAATTAAATTAAAAAAGAAAAAAGTTTTCTTATTACACCTAGTTGCTCAAAAAAAGAAATAATAATAATAATAATAATAATAATAATAATAATAGAAACATACGCCTTTCACGTGGTAAACCTTCTATAAATGACCTGAGTGCTCCCTCCGACAACTCAGGACGCACATCAGCAAAAATTACTGGTTCTGCATTATGTGCTATACTCCGAATAAAAGAAGAATGTGGTTGACAGTTCGGTGTGGAGGGGGGCGGCGTTGCCGCGTACCGCGCGCTCTACCACGTGCTTTGAACAATGAAGCGAACAGCTGAGAGTAATCGGGAAAAATCGTAACGTAAAAGAAAGAAAATAAATAAGGAACTTACATTTTCTCATCCTTCACCAATTACTCCCAAACTGCATTACGGAATGAATCCTCGGCCGCGTTTGTCGCTTACTTCTGACATGTCAAATTAATGACAGCACTAACAAAACGATAAAAAACAACAATAACAAGGAGAAAAAATACAACAATAACAACAAATCTAACAGAACACGCTTCTCTGAATTCCCGCTCTTACAATACACTTGGACACTATAAGCTCAACACACGTCGACGCTCAGCCGATAAACTGCAGCACTCCGGATACGCGATTCATTTCGCAGTTCAAACGTGACAACATCGGGCAAATGGCAATACTTCTGATTCGCTGTTGTCTAGGTTACGGAGCTGTCGTCACCATGTTACCGGGAACTGTCAACCACATTCTTTTATTCGGATAATAGTCTGCCTGCTGAAGTGAGCATTTCCAGCGTGAAGTGCTCCATGCATAAATTCCTTAACCTTGTGAGAAATTGCCAAGGGCAAGATGCCAAAATTGGGTCAATTGCCTTTAGCCATTTCATACACCTGTAATAAAATTAGTAATGTATTATTGAGCTATTATAGTTATATCAAAATCACCTTAATGTTATTATAGCTATTATAACTTATCAATTACATGATTATTAAAGCAACCAGTGTTTTCATGACTTTAATACATTGGATGTTCATAATAATTTTAAGTGTTTACAATAACCTGACATAACTACACTAGCTGAAGTACCCGGCGTTGCTCGGGTATTTATTACAGTAAATTATTTTACATGAAGAGGAATTCAATGTTTTCATGCTCTGCGGCGGGACCTACCTCTATCTCTTCCATTTCATCCCTTCTCCGCCCTACTCCCTGCCATGCTCTGCACAGCCACGCCACGATAGCTGTCTTCTCTTGACCCCCATTTGGAAATTTCCAGAATACCTCGCTGACTTTTCCACAAATAATTACCTATTTCTTATTTGAAGTTCCAGCTTCTAAATATTCACTTTATAACTAAAAGCAATGAACAAATCTAAACTACAAACTAAAATACTTGTAAACTCACATATATAATTTTTGTGAAGTTTTATATAATATTCCAACACTATCAATAAATTGTCACGTAAAACTAATCCTTTTTTTATATTTTTTCTTCTATTGTATTCATAAAGAAAGTTTTGAAATTGATCTGTCAACTCGTGTCCTTGAAGGGACTTACTGTTTTAAGCTGAGTATAACATGCAGAAGTTCATGCACGGTTACGGCAGTTGGTAGATCCGGAGTAATAGTCATAGATGTCATAACGTAATTAATGAATCTTAATCATAAAACAAATGAAAATACTTATATCTATTCTGAAACGTAATTACCAGCTTTTATAATTCTGAAGACGACAAAAATATATGTTTAATGCCCTATGTGCTAGTAACATGTAGTATAAAACTTATTTGTTCAGGTAAATGAATTCATCATGCTACTGATATATTAGAAAACTAATGATCCACCAACATTACATTATGTGTAAATAATAAATTGACAATGCACAGAGCCACATAACAAAATATTAGCATCATTATTTTATCTCAAGTGATAGAGATTATGGATCCTAAAATATGAATAATAGAAACCAAGAACTCCAAATATTATTTGCTTAGACAAAAATATTTTTAGACATTAATTTTTGCTTATTTTTGTTTTGAAAAATATGAATGAACTCATTCATTGGGTGCA
This sequence comes from Teleogryllus occipitalis, assembly GCA_011170035.1. Lineage (NCBI taxonomy): Eukaryota > Metazoa > Arthropoda > Insecta > Orthoptera > Gryllidae > Teleogryllus > Teleogryllus occipitalis. The sequence goes on from BLKR01000521.1 coordinate 275,604, forward strand.
ATTAATATGCAAAAGAACTTTACAGATTAGTCTTAATATGTAAATGATCATTCCTAAATTACATACCACTGCACAGAAATCCATCACATATTGAAAAAGCAATTTTACTGGGTTTATAAAAACATAAATTACTTTCCATTTTTCCAATTTGTAGAGGAGAGCTGAATAACAGAAACAGAGGAGTCCCAGTTTTTTTATTTGCTTAGACAAAATATTTTTAGATAAATTAATTTTTTCCAATTATTTATTGAAAATATATATGAATTTATTCATTAGGAGCAAGTGACATGCAAAACAACTGCAAAGATTAGTCTTAATATTGTAATGATCATTGCTTAATTACCAACCACTGCACTAAACTTCTTCACATACAGAAGAAAAACGTACAACTGTAATTAATATGACAAACAACTGTACAGATTAATCTTAATATGTAAATGATCATTCCTAAATTACACACCACTGTTCAAATATTAAAGAAAAATATTGACTGGATGGAGTGAAAACATACACATTTTCCATTTTATCACTTTGAACCTAAGAACTGTGTAAATAGTCAAATTGAGAGTCCTAATGAACAGTTGCCCTACTACTTAGAGAACTATTCATATTTATTCCCTTCATACAGTATTATTTTCAATGGGGTGAATAAGTACTTCAGCAAGTCTATCTTCCCTCTGAGTAGCCGATTCAAAATTTTTGTAGACTGCCTATCTCTTGGCATTTGTAATTTGTTTTGACAATTGTGACACTCATTTCGTCAAACAATTCGGTTGTCACAAATTACTGTAAAAGAAGACGTTTAGATTGTATACGATATCTATATATTGTACATTACTATATTCTGTACTGTATATTATTGTACTTTTTATACTCTCAACCTACTTCAATTATTAAACACTTTCAAACTCACAATGATTCCTTGCCACTTTGTATATAACATGGACAAAGAGCAATGCATGAACATTGACATTCTTTACCACTTCAGTTACGGCTTTCTTTCAAATGTTTACACAGGGACATTACATAACCTTATTTAAACTCAAATGAATTTCGTAATAATTCTGGACATTGATGAAATCAGTAGTAGATCTCAGACGTCATCCTCTGGTGGCGCGCAGCAGAACTATTGGCATTGATGCACTCTTGAATCTGTGATGTAAAGCTTGGCAAAAAATGTCCAGAAAAGTAATTATTTTGAAAATATATTACTGTTTATGTTTGTAAATCATAGCATATAGTACTCCAGGCCTTTAAAGGATGCTAGCACAAAAGTTTCATTGGCATTGGTTCAGTAGATTAAGAGATTACCGCGCTGAAAGGCAACACACTTCTGTCTTTATATATTAGTATAGATTATTTAAATTCATTTCACGTACTATTTAGTGACATAGTTCATTTACTATATCACTAAATAGTACATTAAATAATTTTCTGGAACCATGCTAAGCATTTCATATCGCTCACCTTTCAGGATCTGTTGGAAACCTGAAGAATTGCCGTCCACTCCTTATGTTTTTGTCTGGGCAATTGGGTACCCAACAACGCCTAAATTGGGGCATTTCGAGTTTACAGCACAGAACATCGTCTCAGAAACACACAAACGCAAAAATGAGCACAGGACACCGTTACGTTTACGCACAAAGCATGTGAATAATTGCCGGATGCGGCCTGTAGATTTCGCGCACAGCGCCTTTGGGCCCTTCGACGTATTGGCCCACCACGGGGCTAAGATGGCGGAATTCAAATTCAAATACAATTCAAATAAGAACAGGCCCCGGCCTATCTAGTGGCAGGGGACTGATCGCATTTCGTGGATACGTTTGTGACATTGAGATCGCTAGGTGATTACATTTACAACGCCGCCAGTCACGTGGTTGCGACGTAGGGACGGCTTATCGCACCATGTTCGGGTATAAATAGAGGCGCCTTGGAGAGGCTACAAACAGTGACAGGTCGACCCTTGGCTCGCACAAGTTGTCTGTAAGTCACACCATGCCTCGTCGCCGACAGCGAGTGCAGTACGAACACTTGACGGACTTCGACCGGGGCAGGGTCGTTGGGATGCGAGAAGCTGGGTTGTCCTACCGCCAGATTGCCACACGTCTGGGACGAACCGCCAGTACCATCATGCGAACATGGCGTCAGTGGTCTGCGGAAGGTCGTACCCACCGCCAGCGTGGGACAGGGCCTCGCTATCACACTACGGCGAGGGAAGATCGACACCTCTACCGTATGGCCATCACCGATCGCACAGCGACATCCACCACGTTAGCGCAGCAGTGGAATACAGTGACAAGTCACAGCATGTCCGCCAGCAGTGTTCGGCGCCGTCTTGTGCAAAGGGGCTTGATTGCTCGCCGCCCCTTGTTGCGCCTTCCACTGACTCTCGACAACAGACGCCTCCGACATCTGTGGGGCGTCGAACATCGACATTGGCGGGCTGAGTGGCAGCAAGTCATCTTTTCCGACGAGTCCCGCTTCAATTTGTCCAATAACGACGGTCGACGACATCGCGGTGAACGCAATCTGTTTTTTAAATTTATTTTACGTCAAAAAACAGTTAAAAACTGCGTATGACGTGCTATGGGGAAAAGTGAATTGTGTGCACATTTTCAAAATTCTGTGATCCCTACACTAAGTCATATACTACTTAAATTTTGAATTTTTGAAAGGGAGAAAAAAAAGAAAAAAACTCCCATGTAATAAAATCTATTTTCAAGGATAAACAAGCAATAAATTTTGAATTTTGAAAGGGAGAAAAAAAACAAAAAAACTCCCATGTAAAAAAATCTATTTTCAAGGGTAAATAAGCAATAAATTTTGAATTTTGAAAGGGAGAAAAAAAAACAAAAAAAAACTCCCATGTAATAAAATCTATTTTCAAAGATAAATAAGCAATAAATTTTGGCTCTTATTACTTCCTGCCGCGACAACATGGAAACGATAATTTGAATAATTGTATTTCCCACTGAATTCTAGAAGACGTGCACAGAAAATGAAGTTACATTTATGTCCAGAAGCAAAACAAGGGGCCATCTCAGCATTTGCTCAATGGATCAGGGAAACTGGACGAAAACCTGATCGAGATGGGGGTCATTGACCCGGAAGCTGTAGTACAATAGTTGTTACAGGTTGTTTATACTCATTTATACAGTCCAAATGGTAAATAATGCATTATGTATCATTGTTAAAATTAATGTTACTTTTCTTGTGATGCTCAGTATAGTCTCTAATTGTATAGAAACAGTTATGCAGCAGAAACGATTTCACTTGGGATTTAAACTTTTCTATTGAATTTAATCGTTTAATGTCATCTGGCAAAGTGTTGTAAAATAATGTACATGTATTGTATGTGAATTTTTTGTAATGAGCTGTTGATACTGTCACCTGATGAATATGATTTCTATGTCGAGTGTTATAGTAATAGACTTCGGCATTTTCTGAAAATATATTCCCGCCCTTAAGCAAGTCATTTTTTACAAAAACCACTGATTCGTAAATAAAAAGACACGGTAATGGTAGAATTCCTAGATTAATGAAGAGAGGCTTACATGAATCACGTGGGTGGGATTTGGTTATTATTCGTACAATTCGTTTTTGTAATCTAAAAGTCTGGGAGCTATAAGATGTATTTCCCCAGAATATTATGCCATATCTCAGGCGGGAATGAACATTCGCGAAGTATACACAACGAGCAGTATGAAGGCTGACTGAATTTGCAAGAATTCTGAACGCGTAGCATAATGAACTTAATTTTGTGTTCAATTCATTTAAATGGACGTTCCATTTAAGGTTTGACTGAATTGAGAGACCTAAAAATTTTGTTGCCTTAACATCAGTCAATGGTACACTGTTCATTTTCAATGGAGCACAGAATTGTTTATTTGAAATGGAAAACTGCATTAAAACCGTTTTCTTTTCGTTTACTATTAATTTGTTATTTCGGAACCAATTTGAAACATCTGATATTGTACTATTTACGGTTTCTTTATTGCAAAGGATGTTCGTATCATCCGCAAAGAGAACCGTTCTTCCGTTTCGAATCGTCGAGGGCATATCGTTTACGTAAAGTAGGAACAGAATAGGGCCTAAAATCGATCCTTGAGGAACTCCACATGCAATGGGCAAAGAGTCGGAAAGGTGCTTACGTAATGTTCCATCATTCCAGTAAGGTATTTCAACTCTCTGAGATCGTTGTTTAAGGTACGAACATAACCAATCTAGAGCAATACCACGAATTCCATATGAAGGTAATTTGGAAAGTAAAATGTCATGATCTGGAGGGATGCATTCGCCAGCGTCACACCGGCCCAACACCAGGTGTAATGGTATGGGGTGCCATTGGCTACCACTCACGGACCCGCCTACTTCGCATTGAGGGAAATCTCAACGCCCACCGGTACATCGAGGAAGTCGTGAGGGCGGAGGTCGTGCCCTTCGTACAACGCTCGCCTGGAGCGATATTCCAGCAAGACAATGCGCGACCCCATATCGCTCGCATCGTGCAACGTGTGTTCAATGAACACCAGATACAGCTCCTTCCGTGGCCGGCTCGTTCACCTGACATGTCGCCAATTGAACATGTGTGGAGCATGCTTTCCCAGAGGCTGGTCCGCCAGGCACCTCCGCAGAACTCTGGACGCGGCTTGAAGGAGCATGGCAGGACCTGCCACAAGAAGCGATACAGACTCTTATTAGCTCAATGCCGCGCCGTGTACAGGCTCTTGTGGATGCGCGTGGTGGCTTCACAACTTACTGACTTGGCATGTATCCATGTATTTGATGGTACTGCAAATGAAATAAAGTAGTGCCTGTGGCATGGGTGCACAGTACATTGAATATCATTTCCCTAGATCCATTCGTTCTTGGTGTTGCAATTTCCACAAACAGTAGTGTATCTGTGTTGATTGTATTGTTCTTACATTGATTGTATTGTACTTGTACTTGTGTTGGTTGTATTGTACTCGTGTTGATTGTTTAGTATTTATGTTAAATATATTCATGTGTAAATTCCTGAATAAAATGTTGAAACCATTTTTAATCAAACTATGGATTTACTATTTTTAATAACATTGAATTTGTCAATTAATTTCATGAATTTTCAGTTAACCTAGGTTTGAGTTTAATATCCTTGGATGTAGAGGCATTGTACCTTTCAATACCACACAGCTTAATTTTTAATTGCCCTTGAACGGAGTGTTAGAATTACATGCTCGAGACTTCCCTATTCCACAAACTGAAGGAAAATTAGCAATTAGATCAATATAAAATAATACTGAATTCGTATTTATTTTAAAAAATTACAAATGAAGGTACTTCCATTGGAAGTCCTATTAATACTTTAATCGCGTAGCTGGTTATGCTAACATTAAAATATCTTGTTCAAGTAATTGAATTCACATATTACTTTAGATATGCTGATGATATATTCATAATATTGCCCCAAAATCAAATTCATGAAGTCTTAATTAAATTTAATAGATAATATAAACATTCAGTTCACGAAGGAAATAGAAAATAATGCCCAAATTAATTTTCTGGATGTCACAGGCCATAGAAAAGTTAATATATTTACTGATAGGTTTCGAAAGTCATGTGTTACGCAGCCATTATGTTGTATTTATCATAACTTCCCCCCACATCGATAAAGGCGGTTGTGAATTTGGTGGACAGAGCAATAAAGTTGACACCACAATTTCACTTCAGGAAATTGAAAAATAATGTATATCTTAGTTTTGTTAAGAGTTGTTAATAGAGCAACTAATGGAAAAAGTAGTGACTAACATAAACGTAACATAACATTTTATATATGTAAAATCTAATATAAACAATGTTAGATTTATTGCATAGGATATGCTAACGAATGCTAAAAGCAAGAATTTACGAATGTAAACGAAACAGGAAATTCTAAATAGGCTAAATTCTCTAACTAATCTTAGGATTACAACAGTACAACAACAATGAAATTGATTTCTCAAATGTCAAAATCTTCATGCGTGAGAACAGGAAATGTGTTGGTATGTAAGGGTTGGTAGTAGAAACTATATCAAAACACACAAATGTTGCAACACGCGGGTAGGATTTAATATATTTTCTAAATTGTTTAACGGTGTTGCCCATTTTCAAAGAAGGAATTTTTTTTAAATATCGAAAATTGAAGTAACTTTTTTTTCTTCTTTGAATAAGAAGGCCCATAATTTAGTCGCTTCTGCCGCCCCTCTCCCCCACCGTAATTCTTCTAAAGGACTACGCGTTAAAATGTTTGTAAGAAAATATAGAATATAATTGTAATTTTTATAAAATATTTTAATTACCTCCCCCCGCGAGTGTTTTTTTTTGCAAGCAGACCGGGCAATTATATGTATCGGACATAAACTCATTATTCCGAGAACATTCCACCACACATTCATTACGACAACAAATTGCGTACTTTAGAACTCTTCACATTACGGTAGTTGACTGTATCTAGCGGGTCGAAAGCTAGGGAGGAACTAGCAAAGAAAACGGTGTATCGTAGTTGAGTTGGGGGGGAGGGGGAACCAGTAATGCCAACTGATCAAGTTATTTTCTTTTCTTCCAGATGTAAAACGCTATTGTAGGTATTTGTGAACAAATTTGAAATTTGTATGGTATAAGTGTCTGATCTTTATATGAAGTGTTTTTAAAATTATTTTTGACACTTTATATAGTTCTAAGAGTTCAAACTTCGGGATTCTCGAAGTTAATTTTATGATTATTGTGAATTCTATGCTGTTATGGAATTTTGTTTTTCGGAAATTTCTGGGATAGTCAATACATTACATATCTTGAAATGAAACCCAGAGGTTAATTGTTTAATAAGAAGTTGAAAACTTCCTCAATATTTTTGAGATAAAACACCTGTCAGCTAGATTAATCACTTGTCTACTAATTCGTACACTACACCTATTCTCATTGGAATTGGGTGTTTGGATAGATAATTTAGTAAGAATCCTGCATGTATAGATTTGTGATACCAATCAGTAACAATACTCGTGTTTTGTCTAATGATTTTAAGATATCGAAAATTAAGACAAACCACTTTCCTCTTTTTCTGTCGTAAAATGAATTTTGGCATCGTTGAACCTTTCATAAACCTATGATGTTATGTCATCTTTGACAATTAAGACAGTGTCATCCACGTATCTACTATGGAATTTTACATCAAAACCTTTTAGTACATTACACCTAAGTTCTATTGTCACCAGTTCTGAACAAACACTACTACACACAACAGATGGATAAAAACGGAAATATGTGTTAGCCTTTATAAAATTTAAATCCTTCCACCTTTCTAAAATTCCTTGAGTCGATTTCAGATTTTAATAGAACTTTCTTTTTGTAATCTGCATAGTTATCATGAATAAAATATTGTTCTACTTGAGATATATGGTCTTACCTACCGACCAATGCTATCGCAGCTCCGTTATCTCAATTAATCAATGCAGTAGAAGGATTTTGTTTTAAATATCTGTTTTGTAGCTCTTACATTTTACAGTGCGAGAATATTCGTTTTACTAGGTTTTATTGATGAATTCACAAATTTACTAAGATAATTTGGAAAGCTATTCCTGTAAAAATTTCTAAAAGGACATTAATATAAAATTTGCAAGGATATTATATTGAAGAGATTCATGTCATCTCAGTGACAATTTTTAAATAAACTAATCAGAACCGAATTTCCATGGCGGAAATAACATGTTATTTCCACCATGCGAATTTCGAAAAACTATAAATTCGCATGGCTAGGGGAAAGTAGGAAACGTGACGTTGCTAGGCTACATATCGCTTATTTAAAGAACAATTTATAATGCATGGGTATTTAAATTAAAACATACATTAATTTAATTACAGGACATTATTGGGACAATAACAAAAGAGCTTAGTGGGTAGGCCAGCATAGCATCGAAGTGCTATTGAAACAATAGACAGTAGAGGAAAGTTATTGGGGAACACGATCTGAAGAGAAGAAAGATTATTTGCATCAGACGACGATAGAACTGCGAGAGGGTGGGAGGGACGTAAGGTAGCGAGCTAGGATGTGTGTGTCGTTAGGTGGAATAGGTCGTGGGAATATAAATTGAGTAATGTGGTGGTAGAAATTCGTAACGCGATTTTTTTTTTAATTCGTTGCAATGTTGATGTAACGCGTCTCTTAACCCTTGTTGGGCGTTGAGCGCTTTCTTCTGGAGTAATCGTCCGTTACTGAGCAGACTATACTCATACTCCGTTACTGAGAATAATCTCAAGTCAAGTCTCGTCATGTCGCAGTCAGTCAGTGCCTTTTATCCCTTCGGCCAGGGGTTCGACGACGTTAGATCCCGGGGTTCCTGGCCGGTCACCCAACCAAGAACCCGCGAGTCTCGAATTCGCTTGACCTTCGTGACTTCACGGAGCGTAGTAAACGAATTCGGCTAGCACCGCCGGCCATTAGGGAACGTACTTAAAAGTCGCAATAGACGATATCTAAAATGGTGAAATTAACGAAGCAGTAATTTATAGAGGATTAGAACATGGAAGGAATGGAGTCGCAGCTAGGAAGAAAAACTTGTACATACATATAAATGTACTTATAATGTACATTTATGTACATATAAAACTTGTATATACATATAAATGGATGGATGTTGGTATAAGAGCGGTTAACTCTGGCACCGTGTGACCTTTATAAAATGTCGCAATCATGCGACACCTAACGGCACGACTGAGAAACACGCAAAATGCCGTGACATATTCCAGCGCCCTCTGGAATATTCTACATATTCCACCGTGAAAACGGGCCACATTGATTCACATCGTGAAATCGCGTAGTGTGTTGATTGGTTGATAGTTGTTGAAGTTACAATGAAGGATCAAAACACACAACATAATACTATAGAGGAACAATTAGAAGGTATGTTATTATTGTTTGTGTGTGCTATCGTATTGTGCAGCGGTAATACGAAAATATTGATTTCTGTGCTTTTGACATTGAACTTCACAAATATGTTTCGATCGGAGGAGGGTGACGATCACGAACCTGATTCAGAGCGGTTCGATGTTAACGAAGCTTTGGAAATGTCCTCAATACCAGGACCATCATCATCCTTATCGTCCCCTGATAAGGTGAGCATTATGAAAGGCAAAAAGCGTTTGAGGAATGAGCTTATGAAAAATTGCAAACGGAGTGACAAAAATTGCAGACGAGCGAAAGGGGAAAAATATGTAAATGGTGAGGGCAAGATTACACGGCAAAAAGAATGCAGAATGGGACCATGATCTTGTTTGAAGCAACGCCATCTAAAGATAAGTGCAGACAGGCAGTGTAAAATATTTAATGATTTTTATGGATTGGTGAACTTCGATTTGCAATCTGCCTTTTTATTTAACAGTATCTGTGTTTGTAAAACATCAAGAACGTATACCACGTTCCTTTCTCGACGGGAAAATACCAGGCAATACGTTTTGCTTGATACTCATGGTAATGATGTGCAAGTGTGCAAACCATTTTTTCAGCACACATTGGCATTATCTGCAGGAAATATAGACACAATCTTGAAGCAGAGAGGTGTTAGTGCAACTGTTCCACTTGACCAAAGAGGATGATGTGAATCTTCCAACAAAACACTGTCAGATAAAATAGCTGAAGTGATGTGTTTTGTTGACAAATTTCCAGCTTATGAAAGTCACTATGCCGTACACAAATCGAGTAGAAAGAATTTGGTACCTGATTTAAGTATCTGTATTATGTATTCATTATATTGCAAAGAAACAGTGAACCCAGTATCTGATATATTTCACAAAACGTTCAATGAAAAGTTTAATTTATCTTTCCATCCACCTGTTGCTGATTCATGTAGGAAATGAGATTCTTTCCGGATCAAAATAATGGTCTTACCAAATGACAGCCTTTTCATCTCGCAGAAAGAACATTCGAGGAAAGCTGAGTGTGCACGTAAAGGCTTGCAGAACGATACATTGCTTGCTAAATCTAATGATAATGTTACAGTTATAACATTTGACCTTATGAAAACGTTGCCTTCTCCTGTATTGTCAATAGGGGTGTGCTATTACAAAAGGCAAATGTGAACTTATTGCCGTGGTATTCATAACATAGGGAATGATGATGTTCACATGTTTCTTTGGAACGAGTCGATAGCATCTCGAGGTCCTCAGAAAATTGACTCATGTTTGTTGTACTATGTGAAACATTTTGTAAAATCTCCATGGGTAATTATGTACTCGGATCAGTGCGGAGGTCAAAATAGAAATATTAAACACTCCCTTATGTGCCAGTACATAGTGTCCAATCCTATGTACACATGTAGTATACAAAAATGGATCACAAATTTTTAGTCAGTGGTCATTCGTATTTACTTTGTAATCAAGATTTTGGATTGATTGAAAATTGACAAAAAAGGTATTTTAAAAATGTTTACATTCCAGAACACCAGAATGAAATTATTGCGGTTCTAGGAAGACAAAGCCTTTCAAATTAGTTCACATGGGTAAAGATGACTTTTTTTTCAACAAAAATGCTTGAAAGGAATATTACTAACCGCAAAATATCGGTTGATCAAACCTAAGTAGAGTGGTTCAGGATCCAGTGTCTATGAGTTGTGGAAAATCAGCTTTTTGATATACTTTTTAAATATTCCAATGAAACAGGTGAAGTATTTCATAAAGTCAATGTGTCCAAGAGGACCTCAACTGTTATAAAGGAGTTAGAACTGCTGTATCCACAAGGTAATGCAATGAGTGAACTGAAGAAGAAAGATTTACTGAGTCTACTGGACTTCATTCCACCAGTTCACCATCATTTTTATAAGCACTTGCGGACAGCTGTTGCAAAGCCTGGAAATATGTTGCTTGTATCGTATCTCGATAGTGAAGATTATGATGTGCAATGAAAGTTTGTGGAAACCTTTGTGGTTATTGTAATTTCATTATTTCATTACATTGTTTCTGAGTGTTGTTCAATGATTTAAACGAACTATAGATCCTCTTCCTGTAAAATAGTATGTAACGAACAATAACTATTTGTATTCTCACTATTTCGTTGCTATTTCATCGATTACGTTCTATTTAATTCCTCATTGTATTCGCTTATGCATTTGTTTGGTTTATATTACTTCACTTTCTTTTCCAATTCCAATGTTTTCACACTCGGATTGTGAATTACACTGTCTGAAATTAGTTTGAATCCAAAAGTAACAGGAAATCCTTTTGTGAAAGAGGCTGTACACCTAATGCAACAGTGACTATCTGCTACAAATCACGCTATGTGTAATGCAAAAGTGGACTAACCCACATAAAAATCTGGAATTTTAAAGTTAAAGATGTCATTTGGTTGTATTATCCACTTAAGAGACCTGAAATACTGCTAGGAGCTCAAATTTGTAAAATACAATGAACAGGTAACAGAACAGCATATGTTTGCTGATATCTCAAGTATCTCTCTACCTTGATTATCCTGTTTGAGGAATGTTGGGGTTAGTCCACTCTTGCTCTCAGTGCCTCATATCAGGTTATATAAAGAAACCCTAATTTTATCAGTTCCATGTTAAAAATCAATTATTTTCATACTTATGCACATTATTTTCCATTTTCGAATAGGCACCTGTGAATGGCCAAGCTATTATTTCATGAAATTAATTTTTATATTGAATATCAATTTAAATGCATCAAAAACAGTAATTTTCCTTAAGTTCTTTAATTCTACATTCAGTTAGAACTTTGAATTCGTGCTGTAAGGCTATACTAAAAATTGTTTGGTTGAGGTGAATGTTAATAATAATTGCATATGTCAAGGAGAATACTTTTTATTCAATTTAATGTCAGTAGTACAATGTATTACTTCATTAAGTACATAACGTCTTACAACAACTTGTGCATTTAATGTTCTTTGCTCATCAGACTCTTCTAACAATAATTAATATTTATCACAAACATTTACAGAATGATTAATTACATAATTGTGAAGTTATTATTTGATTCAGAATTTCCCATATTGAAATAAGAACAGTTTACTTAAAAAGAATGAGTGATGTGCCACACATCAAACTGTGTGTTTTAATCTATTTTGTATTGATTTGTTTTAGACATGGCAAGACATGAGATGTCCTGTTAAGACTAAGGAGGCTCAAAACAATTTCAAAAGAAGGCAGACTGGAGGGGGGCCTTTCAGTGAATATGTCTCCTCTCCAATTGAGAGAGAGATTCTCCAATTAATGGAGCCGGTTTGTGTAGAAGGCCATATTGGAGTAATGGAGCCCTCTGTGTCCTTCAATTTTGAAGGGGATGGATCTTTTATGGTCGATTTAGGACCTTGACCTCCGACAGAGCCTTCGGCTCAACCACTGGCTCCGGCAGAACCTTCGGCTCAACCACTGGCTCTGGAAGAAGTTTCAGCTCCGGCAGGACCCCCTGCACCACCTCTTTTTAGAGGGAAAATTCAATCCCCAAGAACCATCTCAAAAAGAGGATCTAGAAATGTAACACTTGTGAGTGCTAGTCAAAGATTTCTTCCGGGCTGAAGGGCCGTGGTCCATTGGAAAACATATTTCCAGACGTTTCGTCCGCAACTACGGCAGACATCCTCAGTGGCGATGTGGTCTCGGACGAAGAATCCTCTTTGAAGGTTCCCCGGTGACTGACGGAAGTGCCCGGTCCGCGGGGGTATTTGTACCAGCGGGACTGTGGTGGGGGGCGGCTATTGATTGGCTCGGGTCGGGTGACGTGGCGGAGACGCTCGCTGTGTGTACGTGACTGTTGTCATGTTTCCGCGTGCCTACGTGACCACTGTCACGTCTTTGTTTTTCATTAGGTTTTGCAGAAGCAAAAGAGCGAGCGTCTCCGCCACGTCACCCGACCCGAGCCAATCAATAGTCGCCCCCCACCACAGTCCCGCTGGTACAAATACCCCCGCGGACCGGGCACTTCCGTCAGTCACCGGGGAACTTTCAAAGAGGATTCTTCGTCCGAGACCACATCGCCACTGAGGATGTCTGCCGTAGTTGCGGACGAAACGTCTGGAAATATGTTTTCCAATGGACCACGGCCCTTCAGCCCGGAAGAAATCTTTGTCTACAACTCCGGCCGTGAAAGCCTACATTGTTTTACGTGTGAGTGCTGCTCAAGAGCAGTACAGCAAATTTCTCGCAGAGAAATTGAAAATTAAAAGAAAATATTTTAAAGAAAAACTCGAAATATTAAAAAAAAGTGCAGAAGCCCAGGAGAGAGCAGCTGTTGCATTAGAAAAAATGTCAAATACTTTTTGTACTAAAAGTTAAATAAATCTATTTGTTAGTAATTGTCGTCGCCTTCTTCCTTCTGCCAAGTCATGATTTATGATTCCTAACTTTTTCTCTTCTGGAACATCATAAACACCAAAATCTAAATCTAAAATTTGTTCCATTTCCGGCTCTGGCATGTTATGGATTTTGCACACATTGTGCAACACAACACAGGCATTAATAATCAAGCTTGCCTTCTCAGGTGAATAATGTAAAACCCTGTGTTTCAACAAACGCCGAAAACTTGCTTTCAGCATATTACAATGCTCAATAGTTGTGCGAGCAATCTTGTGTACTGCATTAAATTTATACTCTGGAGTCTGGAACTGTATTATGATGGGGTATCATCATCCATGATCTCAGAGGATATCCAGAATCCCCTATTAGAAAATAGTCTTGGAGACCTCTTGCATGAAGACCTGTCAGTAGTGCACTTAAATTAGAATTCTGCCATATAAAGGCATCGTGAGTTGATCCCGGATATTTAGCATTACCATTCAAAATTTTTAGTTTTTCGTCACACACTAACTGTACATTAATCGAATGGTACCCTTTTCTATTAACATATAAATATTCTGGACACTGAGGATGTTCCACTTCAGGAGGGACAATGGCTACATGAGTGCAGTCAATGCACCCCACAATTCCAGGGAAGGAAAACTTTTTGAAAAAGTTTCTCCTTACTACATTCATTTCCTGAATATCTGAAGGAAATTTAACAAAACGGTTGAAGGCCTTGGTTCAAAGCAGCAGCTACCTCGCTGATGCATCTGCTCACAGATGGCTGTGAAACACCCAAAAACCAATTATTTCCTATATCGCCTCGGTAGCTACCAGAGGCAATAAATTTTAATGCTACCAGCACCTGGAAAAAAATTGTTGCACTAAAATACACAAAAAATAATGCATAAAAGGCATAAAAACAATTTGTTTAATACCAAAATAAAAAACCTTGAGGGGCACATCTATATCCTTCTGGGAATGTGTTGGACGTAAGAAGGGGGTTAAGGTGTTTTCAAGGAACTCAAAAATTTTTTGTGAAATCTTTGTTTGGTAATTCTTCCCAGGCATTTCTTGCGACCACCGGTTTTGTAGCATTAGGCCGATGCTGAGCATATTTTGCATCAGCTAAAGTTTGTAAGACATCTAATGCTACTAATTCGTCCATTTCACAGATGAGCTCAAAATGTAAAAGAAAGTAAAACATTCTTAATGACCCTTGAATTATCTTAAGATTAGGAAGCAATTTCTATGATTTTGCGTATTTTTTATCTGTTAAGTGCATAGCTACATGATATTTCTTGACTTTGGGTTAGAATAGGATGTGATATAGATTAAATTGCTTGTGCATATTCGGCCGCTTTTTCTATTGGTGCATATTGGTCTAATTATTGGAGCACATTTCATTAAAATGGAGACTTATCTTTAAAATGTTTCAACTTTTCATAGAATTTATTTATTAGTGAGCATTCATTCATTTGAAAGAGCTTGTCACAGTTTGCGTTTTTTTTCTGTCGATGATAAAATACTTATGCGAATGTAGTATATTTCTTGATAACACATTTTTTAAACCAGTGATAAGATCTATACCAAGACATACAATTTACTTCAATTATGTCTCTCGTGAAGTAAGGTAGATTATATTATGCATGAGAAATATCTTTTCATTCCAAGCATGCTTATCCTGAATTTTATCGAGAAAAGTTTATAAAGGAAATTAAATATTGTTAATATTAATTGCATATTTCAGAATTTTTAGGTCATACATGCATATTTTTAAAATCATATTTTAAGAATTTTTAGAGCATAAAAATCCTCTCCCTACTTATGATACATTATCTGAAACTAAACACAACTGATAATCTTGTATTAGGAAAATTGATGTATTTACTTTGTGAAATATACAGTGTGTCATGTTTCACACATGAGTGATCAAAACTATATGAAAAACTGTGTGACACAACCGAGATGTTGTCGCTTCTGCCACCACGAAGACAAGTCTTGTATCTTTAGGTGCTAGGTTTGTTATTGTTGTGTTAGAAAGCCACAGGAAATGTTATTTTTTAAGTGGTAATAATTACTTATGTGTTTAAAAACCTACTCAAAGTGTAATCTCATGGCCATGAGAGGGTATGTGAAAAGAAGTCTGTAGGGAACTTCGTTTAATTCTATGTACTTTATATGTAGAAATAATTAGTTACAGACACAGCAAAGAAGCCAGCATAATTAAATAGCTTTATTTTATTATGTCTTTATTAACACCTTTATGTTGACTTTTGTGCTGTGCCACCAAATTACAACTTTGTAGGAGTAGCTTTTTGAGAGCTATTTTAATATCTCCTGCCCTTATCTACTTTCAATTCACGTAAACGCTCCTAGATGGAGCCACTGCGGAGCTTGCTCTACGCTCGGCTTCATATCAGATAGTTAAATTGATCTATACATCATTCCTGACATGAAGTACATTTGTACCGCCCTGTTTCACCAGGAGCGCTGGTAATTGTAAAACTTTGTCATGCTTGAATGCCGCGAAGTAGTGCGACGCCGCTTGATGCTTTGAAAAAAGGTAATAAAAGGGCTCGCCCGGCCCGTTTCGATCAGTGGGGCGTCACGTAAATGGGATGTTTTGTCGCGCTACGAGAGGTCCATGTAGTTGCAGTATTTATTTATTTATCGTATACTAATACACATAGTGATATATATATATATATATATATATATATATATATATATATATATATATATATATATGTATGTATATAAACAACTTATCTGCAGAAATGTAAGATATTGTATCAAAGACAAAACAAACAGAATACAATTCATAAAATACAAGTTTATAAGCAAACAATTAAATTTTTAATATATTCAATTGCAGCACTAGTTGCCTTCAGGAAATCGTCAAATGGTCCGTCATACGCTGTATCAGGGCATTCCGTTATGATGTGGCGTACGATTTGTCTAGTTGCTCCACAGTCGCAATTTGGCGTCAAGACCTTACCCCATTTATGTAGGGAGTCCGTGCATCTTCCCTTATTAGTCCGTATTCTATTGATGGTTGTCCAAATTTTGCGTGGTTGATCAAAGGCAGGGGGTTTCGTTCTTATGAAGGGAAAGTTGCAGCAGTGTGGTGGTCGGATCTTTGTCCAGGCGCGTTCCAAGGTGTCGATCAAGTTGAACTGTGATGTATGTAACTCCTGGGCGGTTTTCAAGGTTGATTTTTTGGATCTCAGCCTATTTCTTTTAAGAGTGTTGACATCTTGATGGATTGGGAGGTCGGGGTTATCCTGTATGCGATTGAATTCTCTGCTAAGAGCGGCTTTGCGTCGTAGATCGTAATTTGCAACTCTATAAGACCAGTTAGAAAATTTGAAGATGATAATCCAACGGTCAGTCCTGGTCATTGTCGTGGAATGTGTTCCATGACATGACAATAGTGTTATTTTCCTCTTTCAAGAAGACCTATTTCAAAGTTTTACCACTGAAGTATTCTCAAAACATAATATCTCAAATTTGCATTTTTTGGACGATAGTTATTTTGTTTTTAGTCGAATATAATTTTATTTGATGATGGTTCAGGGAATTGCTGTCAGTGCAGAAGTGGACTAATGAATCATAGTCTACTCTTGCTCCAAGAAAACGTGCAAGAGGCGCAACGCAAAAAATAATTGGCCCCTCTTCTCCGTTTACCATATATATATATAATACGGAGTTGCTCTACAGCTGTCGCCGTGTCTCCGCTCTCAGTCTCCATGCCTCTCTATTTGACCATAGATCTTCCTTCATTTCTCTTGCCACCATAGCCTCTCGCACTCCCTGCTGCCATGCAAGTCTGGGTCTTCCTCTCTTCTGTCTTTCTGTCGGTACCCATTGCAGGACTCGTTTTGGCCACCTTTCGTCTGTCATTCGCATAACGTGACCATACCAAACGATTTGTTTTTTCTCTATTTCATCAAGGATAGATTTCTTAACATCCATTTTCTTTCTTATTTCTTCGTTCCTGATTTTGTCACGTCTACTGTAACAGCAACTTCGACGCCAGTAGTCCATTTCAAGGGCCAACAGCTTCTTTCTTGTTCTTTTATCAACTTCCCAAACTTCTGAACCATACGTTGTAACACTCTTGACTAGTGTGGAGAAAAGACGTCTTTTAGTAGTATTAGTGATGGTTTTGTTCCATAACACAGAGTTTATACTTCGTGTCACGTTTCTCCCCAAGCTTATTCGTCTCTCAATTTCTTCTTGACTATTACCCTTTTTGTTAAAGAGTACACCCAAATATTTGTATTTGTTTACTCCTTTCATTTTTTCCCCGTTTTCCAGAAGAAGATCTTCAATCTCATTGTTACCAACTGCCAGGTATTCAGATTTGTTCATGTTGATAGTAAGTCCTGCTTTTAAAAAGTGTTCATTGAGTTTACGGATCATGAAACTCAAATCGTCCGCATCTTCTGCAATTACTACCTGGTCATCGGCAAAATATAATGTAAATAATTTATCCTCTCCGATTGTCATTCCCATTATTCTGCATTGTTTCTCCCACTGCTGTAAAATTTGATGCAGATAGACTTTAAACAGTGTTGGGGAAAGACAGCAGCCCTGACGAAGACCTTTACTGACCGGGAATGGATCCGAGAGCCTACTGTAGATCTTAATCTGAGAGGTGTTGTTCTTATATAGATTCTGTATGGCTCCAATTAAATTCTCATTGATTTTAAGTCCCTTCATTTCTTCCCATCCTCTAGCGACTGGTACATTGTCATACGCCTTCTGAAGATCAATGAAACCCAGATGAACTTCCCTACCTCTCCTTGTTCTCTTTTCTATAAGCTGTTTCAATGTAAATATATTGTCTATGACCGACCTACCGGCAGTAAAACCACATTGTTCCTCTCCGATTTTACCTTTTATCTCTTCTTCTATTTTATTTCGGATTATTTTACTATACAGTCTACCTATAGATCCAATAACTGCTATTCCTCTGTAGTTCGTTTCGTTGTCTCTAGATCCTTTCTTATGGATCGGTGTTAGGTAAGATGTTCGCCACTCCTGAGGAGGATCTTCTCCATTCATGCACCTTGAAAACATGTGTTTGAGCATTTGGTGCAGTTTATAGGGACCGTATTTCAGTAGTTCTGCCGGAATATCTCCTGGTCCAGATGACTTATTAGATTTCATGGTCTTAAGCGCTTTTTCTAAATCTTCAATTGTCAGATCTACCCTTTGCTCAAATTTCACTTCCTTGTTTGACTGGAAGTTTCTGTTTTCTAGCAGCAGTCTTCCAAAGTACTCTTTCCATTTATTGATGCTGATGCTTGATAATGCAATATTGTTTTTGTCATTTGTTTTAATAGATTTAATTAATTTCCAGGCTTCTGAACTCTGTGCTCCTCCTATGACTTGTTCTATATAATCGCATTTATCCAGCCACAATTTATTCTTCCTTGATAACACGTCTTGTTTGACTTCTCTACTTATTGTTTTGTACTGTAAACTAGTTTCATTTTTCTTGTCACTAAGCCATTTTAAATACAGCTCTCTTTTCCTTTTAATCTTTTCTTCTAGACTTTTGTCCCACCAGTAGTGTTTCGGTTTTAATTTACAAGTACCTAAAGCCTCCTCTGCGGCTTGGTGAATGCATTCTTTTATGTGTTCATATTCTTTTTCTATTGGCCTGTGCTTTACCAATAGTTTAACTTCAAGTCTTTTTCTGTAAAGATATGCTGTACTTTCATCGAAGAGACTGCTTAATTTGTATTTGGTAGGTTTCATGACAAATCCATCTTTATCTTCTTTATCCGCGCTATTTGAAGTAAATGGTATGTATATTTTAGCAATTACCAAACAATGGTCGCTACATTGGGCTCCACGTTTCACTCTAACATCTTGTATTTTGAGTAAAGTCTTTTGTTTGGTTATACAGAAGTCTATTATAGATTTTAGTTTCTTTGTATGTTGGTACCAGGTGTACTTGTGAATATCCTTATGTTGGAAGAAAGTGTTGTTAATTTTCATCTCATACTCTTCGCAAATATTAATAAGTCTCTTACCGTTGTCATTGCGTGTCTCCTCTCCATATTGACCCACAATGTTGTGGTTCTTTTCCCTTCCAACTCTACCGTTAAAGTCTCCTGCAAATATTATTTCATGGGACTTAGGAATACTGTCTAGAGTTTCTTTGACTATCATTTCAAAATCATCTTTCCTAGCTATTGGGGCATCTTCATTCAAATTATATATTCCAATGACACTTATGTATTTTCCTCTGATTTTTAACACTACTTTAATAAGACGTTCGTTTATATATTCCCAACTTTTTATACATTTACCGAATCTTTCACCATACAGAATGTAACCGTTTACCATACAGAATTTGGATTTGTTGGGTATTTATGCTTCACTTAGGCATCATTTCATGCAGTTAACTTAAAACTGCAACAAATGTGGGTTAGTCCACTCTTGCTCTCAGTGCCTCATATAGTATGACAATTTCCAGTTTGTTATTACTAGACATCGGATGTTTAGGGAAATGCCTCTTTTATTCTAGTGAACTTATTTAAAGGCTGATAATATATGTGCACGAATCGTGACAAATGATGACATATAACGAAGTTTTATAATGCTTATTTGAGCATAAATGCCTTTTTTGCATAAATATATCTTTTAGGACTTTTTTTATTATTTTATACACAATGCTAAGATATCGGATAAAATCATAAAAATCGGTGATGGTCCAACGTGACCATTCGTTACGAAATCTTGAATTCACGTCTTGGTATTTTAAATAACGAGATAATTCCTGAACGTATACCAACTGATTTTCCTCCATTTCCCTATTTCATAAATACCAGTCATGATCTAAGAACATGGTCGATTGGCAATACACCGAGGACACCAAAATTTTTAGTGGAAATAAATATAAATTCCCAGAAGGTTTCGATGTTGCTAGTGTTGGACTTCTAAAATATATACCAGTCACATCATTCAGATATCCTTCTCCGCATTCAAACTGATTTTGTCTCCCAGTTGTCGCAAATTTGAAATTGTGATCCTTAAAAAGTTACTGGTAATATGCAAATATTACTTGTTAATACAAATTGTTAAGAATAAAATGTAGAAGAGTTGTAAATATGTAAATCTAGTTTTACATTAAAATGTACGAAGTTGTTTTGTGCATTTAAGTTTACAAAATAACAGACAAAAATTATAAACAATTTTTCATTTATGTATGTAACTTATAATAGTGCCTTTTTTCTCCTTATTCTTGACATTTTCAGTGCCTTTTTAGGCGCCTGAAAGACGATTTTTTAATGCCTAAACATCCGATGTCTAGTTATTACGTTAGGTTTTGATTATTTAAATCACATGTTTTTTAAGTCGCTGATTTAATTATTTTTCACCATTTTTTTAAATCAATTTTTTCTTTATGTTAATTTTAAAAACCTTAGTATTATGAAATGTATCAGAAAATGTGTGCAAAAACAGATATGAAGCTAAAAATCTTATTCAACTTATTTTAAGATCAATATGATGTATGTAATTGTTTAATTTAATTTATTTATTTCCTGTTCACCAATTGCTATTTATCTTTTAGCTTACTGTAACCTTTGTCTGATGGCGATTATACGTATTTTTTAATTATTTTTTGTCCACAGACCTGTTACAAATGTATATGGAGCTCGAAAATAGTCTTTAGGGAAATGTAATTTTTTATGAATAAATTCAACAGTATAAATCTTTTTCACCAAACTTAAGAATTACTGTACATTATTATTTAATGTTATTGTACATTGTTTTTTTAATGAATTCAACAACAGAAAAATTTTCTCCCAACCCAATAATAACTAATTATACTTAAAAATAAATATAAACAAGACATTCAAGCCGTGCAATACACGTTTTAAAATAGTTGCACGAAGAAGCTCTGAAAATTTGTACTATAAAAAGAGAACACTTATGTAAAACTGGTGAATTACACTGGAACACTTTAAAGTAACCAAGACTTTCAATGTATAATGTTACGAATTGAAATTATTTAAATGAAATATCGAACTTATATTTTTTTAAATCATGATTTTTAGAAACCATAGATTAAATGTTACTTTGTATTTAAAACAATTATATTGCAAGTGCAGTCATTGTAGTTGTAAGTTTGAATTCCTTACCTTTCTATACGTTTTCCAATCTTTCGATGCTCCGCTTGGAACAGAATTTAATAACTCGCTTAAATCCTTCCATCTTCTTTCCGCATCCTTTTGCGTGAAAGTTTGGCTAAATTTCCCTGTTAGTAGCATATTTTCTTCATTCTTCAGAAACTCAATCATTAGCCTTTTGTGGCTCTCGCTGACGAAAATCTTCTTCTCCATTACAAAAAAATCAGCCGAAGAAATCTCTCAAAGCACAAGTTTGTCTATGACACTTCACACTCGATCTCAAGACAAACACCACGCGGGAAGGCTAATAGCAGCTAAGAACGTCTAGAAAGAACGACGTCATGATCCTTAGAGAAAGTATATTCGTGCAAAAGCAGCATTGTCAAATCGTAACACTCGTTATGGTGAAGTTGAATCGTTGATGAACGTCCGAGATTCATCGCGAAGGGTGGTTAAGAATACGGTTTTCTCGTAGCCTTCGTGATGTAGTCTTTCCGTGGCATCCGTGACATCGCGTGGGCGAGACACGTCGAGCGATGTTAAGAATAGGCCCCAGGTCTCACGTTTATTTATTTATTTATTTATTTATTTATTTATTTATTTATTTATTTATTTATTTATTTATTTATTTATTTATTTATTTATTTATTTATTTAACGTCAAAAAACATTTAAAACTGCGTATGACGTGCTATGGGGAAAAGTGAATTGTGTGCACATTTTCAAAATTCTGTGATTCCTACCTTAAGTCATATACTACATGAATTTTGAAGAAAAAAAAGAGCTCCCATGTAATAAAATCTATTTTCAAGGATAAATAAGCAATACATTTTGGGCTCTTATCCATGTTGTCCTTCGGAATAATACTTTCTGCCGCGACAACATGGAAACGATAATTTGAGTAATTGTATTTCCCACTGAATTCTAGAAGACATGCACAGAAAATGAAGTTACATTTATGTTCAGAAGCAAAACAAGGGGCCATCTCAGCATTTGCTCAATGGATCAAGTAAACTGGACGAAAAACCTGATCGAGATGGGGGTCATTGACCCAGAAGCTGCGATACAATACTTGTTACATATTGTTTAGAATTATACAGTCCAATGGTACATAATACATTAAATATCACTGTTAAAATTAATGTTACTTTCCTTGTGATGTTCAGTATAGTCTCTAATTGTATAGAAACAGTTATGCAGCAGAAACGATTTCACTTTGGATTTAAACTTTTCTATCGAATTGAATCGTTTAATGTCATCTGGCAAAGTGTTGTAAAATAATGTACATGTAATAAATTATCATGTGGCTTCTTCTCATTTAACATTGAACATAAATAATTCAGTTGTTATAGTGAACCGCGCAACTATAAACATAGGAATCGCGAGAAATAATGAATCATAAAAGGAACCAAAGGAACTGTGTCACCCTAAACTCGGGATCAACCATGTACATGTATTGTATGTGAATTTTCTGTAATGAGCTTTTGATACAGTCACCTGATGAATATGGTCTTTGGTCACATGTCTTTGTATCATGGCTCCAACCGCACGTAGACGTGGCCGCCTGAATCTTCGCCGGCAGTTGTTGGTGACGACAATGCCCCCGGCCGCGAGGGCGGAGCAGGTCCGTGAGGCAGGCGCCATGAGAGGTTAAACGCGAAGCGCGACCTGCGTCGACTTCTCACCGGACGGCGACCGACAAGCAGCCAATCGACGCACGCACCTGTGAGTCACGTGAACACCATTCCAACTGTGTTTGGTGGGGATTGCACCACACACGAAGAAAGCGTCAAGTTGCAAGTGCCGATTTCTGTGCTTATAGTACGAACTAGTATAAGATGTTCTTTTGGTGGAATAGAGACATTTTTAAAAGAACCGAACATTTTGTTGTGTTATATCTTTAGCTGTTTCGAACACAATCTCGTGAACGCTCGACATCGCCACAGAATGGAGTTGTGTTCATTGGTGTGTCAGGTAGATTTCCCACTGTGTTTGTGGTTTTTGATGGACAAAACATAAGTTATAAGTGCCAATTCCTGTGGTTATAGAAGAGGATAGTAAGATGTCCTTTTGGTGGAATAGAGACATTTTGAAAAGAGCCGAACATTTGCTCGTGTTATGTCTTTAGTTAGTTGGAACAAAATCTCGTGAACTCTCGACATCTCCACAAAATGGAGTCGTGTCCTTGGGTTTGTCAGGTAGATTTCCGACTGTGTGATCTTTGGTGAACAAAACATCAGTTAAAAGTGGTGCCAACTTATAAGTGCCGATTCCTGTGGTTATAGAAGGGGATAGTTAGATGTTCTTTTGGTGGAATAGAGACATTTTTGATCCCTGGTGGACAAAACATCAGTTAAAATGGTGTCAATTCCTGTTGCAAGTGCCGATTCCTGTGGCTATAGTGGAAGCTAATAAGACGTTATGGGGGATTGGAAACATTTTGAAAGAGTGGAACATTCTGTTATTTCGTTAGCTAGTTTAAACGAGATCGCGTGAACTCTCAACATCCCCACGGGATCGAGATGTATTTTTTTTTAGGTAGATTTCCAACTGTGTTAGTGATTCTTGGTGGAGAAGACATCCGTCAAAAGTGTTGCAAGTGCCGATTCTCTTGCTTATTGTACGGGCAAGTAAGAGGTTATTTTGATTCCATAAGTAAGAGGTTATTTTGATCCCATTGGTCTATTGAAACAAAACAAATTATTCAAAAACAAATAGAAGAAATTAAATAAAAATATTTAAATTAAATTAACTGAATAAACAAGTTTCATTCATTTGAAAAGTGAGTAAGTAAAGTATGCTGTAATGCTGTCTACACGTGTATGCTGTTTAATAAGAGTTACGAAGCTTAAGAGGTATCATTATTACTTTTTGTGACGACAAATAGTGTATTTAGATACTAAAATTACTACTGGTGTTTTTTGTAAAACCTTATACAAATCGTATACAATTAGTAATATTTTTCGTATTTCTTTAATTTCCATACCTCTCTATATATTGTAAACATGAAATTATTATTTGAATTTGGTTTCTTGTTTTTGTTTTGGTGGTTTTCGCAGCGTTATGTAGTGGAAAATGCTTAAGACCTCCTAACCACATTACCAATTAAAGTCGTCACTAATTTAAGTTAAAAGCCAAATCTTTTCTGCTGCATAACTGTTTCTACACAATTAGGGACTATACCGATAACGCATTAGTTTAAATTTGTATTGTATAATTTTTTTAATAAAGGCTTAATATGCCTGAAACAAGTACTTCAGCTTCCGGGTCTATGACGTGTTTCTCGATCAGGATTTTGTCCAGCTTCCCTGATCCATTGAGCAAATGATGAGGTGGCCCCCTTGTTTTGCTTCTGTACATAAATGTAGCTTCATTATGCGCATGTTTTGTTGAGCACTCATTTTGCTTGTAGTGGTTGGAGTAGAGCTGAGGATGATTTACTCTATTGTTAGTCATGCAGAAAAAATCAAATCTGCAGTTCGTTTACCGTTGGAAATATCTCTTTTATAACTCGGGAACGAAAATGTCTACTTTTTCAAATGTTACTAATTTCGCGCTCTTTGAAATTTATTATTATTATTATTATTATTATTATTAATTTAAAAGTTATTAATCTTTCAACTATTTGTAGTTAAAATGTTGGGATGGGATTTATTTCTTTTTATTTATTTAGTCAAAAACTATGTAACGTATGGGGAAGAAAATCATCTGCGCACGCTTTCTTGAGTTTCAGAATCCCATCCCAACAATTTAACTATTAATAGTTGAAAGACGAAAAAATAATAATAATAATAATAATAATAATAATAATAATAATAATAATAATTATAAATTAAAAAAGCGAGAGATTAACATTTCATAAACTAGATATTTTCGTTGTCGAATTATAGAAAACTTATTTGTAACGGTAAACGAACGAACAGATTTGATTTATCTGTATTGCTAACAAAATAGAAACTCACCCTCAGCTCTACTACCACTACAAGCAAAGGGAAAGTTCAACAAAACGTGCGCATAGTGAAGCTACATTTACGTCCAGAAGCAAATCAAGGGGCCATCTCAGCATTTGCTCAATGGGTCAGGAAACTGGACAAAACCCGGTCGAGATGGGAGTCATTGACCCGGAAACTGAAGTACATTACTTGTTACAGGCATTTAAGTCTTTTAAAAAAATTATACAATGCAAATGTAAACTAATTCATTACACTATATCATTGTTTTGTTAAAGTAAACATTATTTTTCTTTTTGACTCTGGAACTCAACTCTTTTTGATTCTGGAACTCAAGGGAACGTGCGCAGAAAATCTTCTCCCCCATACGTCACACACGGTTTTTGACTAAATAAATAAATAGACAAATAAATAAATAAATTAAAACGTGCCACCTGGTTGTGCAGTTGCAGTGCTGCGTTTGAGGGAGGCACCTGGACCATAGACAGCCGTGCCTCCGCCATGGGCAACGTCCTCGGCATGCTGGACTGGCCCAGCGCCGCTCAGGTACGCCACAAGCAGTTTCTAGTTCTAGTGTAGATTGGATTGATTGATTGTTTTTTTCGTGTTTCCGGGCGCGTCAACTGTTTGGGTCATTAGTCCCGTTAGTGTAGTGCATGTTTTTTCTCGGGAGATGGCGGCGATCTTCCCCGCTGGATGGCGAGATCCGGCGCCGACCTACCGTCGGCTAGTGGGGTTTCCCCCTAACCAGGACTCTCCCACCAGCGGGGCACTCCCCCACCTGGGACAAGCTCTAAGCTCCCGACCGGTCTCCCGGAATGTGTGGTTGTGTAGTGCATGTTATTGTGTGTATGTAAGTGTGTGTGTGTGGTGTGCATTTCACGAGTGGAGTTTTAAACCTTCGGGGTGGGATGTAGCTAGAAACTGGAAACTGGAAAAAATGACTGTCGCAAAGCACGGAGCGTGTAGTACACGATACAAGCCGGCGCGAATTTCAAAAACACATTTCAAGCAAGGAAAAAAATAAAAGCCGATTGTATTACCATTGATAACCAAGGTCGCTAGAGGGTTAGAGATATAAAGCAAGTTGCAATGTAAAATCAAATTTGAAGAAGTTTTATTAGGTCTTTTGATAATACCCTCTGGAACTCAAAACATGACATTTCATAATTCTCAACATGAAGTTAAAAGAAGAAAAAATTAAAGCCATATAGACAATTGTCGGTGTTGTTTCGTCTTTTTAAAGCAACTTACAAAGTTTCAGCCCAATCGAAAGATGTCGGGAAATTTTGTCTGATTTGACATGGAATTACCCTCAATATTTCGTAAAATACAAAGTAATCAATATATGAGGTTACGCCAGGAAAAATAGTTTGGTGCGCCGCGGCATGTGTAGCATATACGATGTATGAAATATTGAGACGATCGTCGCTCGTGAGGCATTTCTCGGATAGATGGCGTAACTTTATTTTCGTGTGTAATATTTTGTGTTTTTTTTTTCAATATTTTGTAAAATACAAAGTAATGAATATAATATAAGTAATATAATACATAGTAATGAAGTAAGTATATGTGTAATAATATAATAAAGTATGAAATATAGGTTACGTCACGAAAAATAGTTTGCCGCGCCGCGACATGTGTAGCATAAACGAGCAATTAGTTCATCGCTCTTGAGAGTAGGCGGGTAACCGTATTTTCGTGCGTAATATTCTCTTTTCATCCAATATTTCCTATAATACAAAGTAATACTATAATACAAAGTAATGTATACAAAGCATAGTTTTTTATTTATTTTTTATTTATTTATTATTTTATTATTACTCTATTTATTAATTATTTTATTATTATTCTATTTATTTATTTTAAATAATTCGTAAAATACAAAGTATCGTTTCCATGTTGTTGCGGCAGGAAGTATTATTCCTTGACGAAGGACATCATGAATAAGAGCCCAAAATTTATTGTTTTTATATCCTTGAAAATAGATTTTATTACATGAGTGCTACATTTTTTTTCAAAATTCTTGTAGTATATGACTTAGTGTAGGGATCACAGAATTTTGAAAATGTGCACAGAATTAACTTCTCCCCATAGCACGTCATACACAGTTTCAACTGTTTTTTGACGTAAAATAAATAAATGAAATAAATAATGAATATCCTAGGTTACGTCCGGAAAAATAGTTCCCTGCGCCGCCGCCAGGAGCGCCCAAGCTGACATAACGATCGATGTGTGTTCCAGCTGGCCGCGGGGGCAGGGTGCGGCGTGGCGGCGCTGGCGTGCCGGGGCGGCGCCGGCGGGGGCGGAGCGGCGCTGGGGGCGGCGGCGGGGGCGGCGGCGGCGTTGGCGCTGCTGGAGGCGGCGTGGGGGCGCGTGGCGCGGCGGCGGGTGCCGGGCGCGGGGCGGGGCGTGGTGGTGCTGACGGGCTGCGACTCGGGCATCGGCTTCTCGCTGGCGGCGCACTCGTTGCGCATGGGGCTTCGCGTGGTTGCAGGCTGCCTGCAACCGCTGGGGCCCGGCGCGCGCCGCCTGCGCCAGATCGCCCCGCACGGCGGCGCCACGCTCACGGTCGGCACCGCCCACTCCCCTCTGCGCACCGCGCGCTCTCTCTCACTGACCTCTTCCCACCCCGCTCCCTAGGTGGCATCTTCGCGCCCCGGTCTGTAAATGCTATCACTCCCCTCCCTCAGTCTCCTCTTCACACCCCGCTCTCTAAATGCACTCTGCGCCCCCTGCTCTCTAAACCGCATCTACGCACCTCGCTCTTTAGGTGGCATCTTCGCACCCCGCTCTCTAAATGCTCTCTCTCACTCTCCCTCACTCACTCACCTCTTCCCACCCCGCTCTCTAGTTGCCATCTTTGCAACCCGCTCTGTAAATGCTATCAGTCCCCTTCCTCACTCTCCTCTTCGCACACCGCTCTCTAAATGTCTTCTGCGCAGCCTGCTCTCTAAACCGCCTCTACGCACCTCGCTCTCTAGGTGGCATCTTCGCACCCCGCTCTCTAAATGCTCTCTCTCACTCTCCTCCCTCTCTCACTCACTCACCTCTTCCCACCCCCCTCTCTAGTTGCCATCTTTGCAACTCGCTCTGTAAATGCTATCACTCCCCTCCCTCACTCTCTTCGCACCCCGCTCTCTAAATGCCTTCTGCGCCCCCTTCTCTCTAAACCGCCTCTTCGCACCCCGCTCTCTAGGTGGCATCTTCGCACCCCGCTCACTAAATCACCTCTTCGCACCCCGCTCTCTATGTGGCATCTTCGCACCCCGCTCTCTAAATGCTGTCACTCCCCTCCCTCACTTTCCTCTCCGCACCCACTCTGTAAATGCCCTCTGCGCACCCCGCTCTCAAAACGCTCTCTCATTCCCCTCCCTCACTCTCCGCTTCGCACACCACTCTCGAAATATTGACTTCGCACTCCGCTTTCTAATTGCTACCATCGCGTTTCGATCATCAATGTATCTCCATTCCCTGCTCTCTCTAAATCCCCTCTGTGCACCTCGCTATCTAAAACCCCCGTGCCCCGGCGCCGCTACTTGTGGCAGATCTCCGCACAGCGGCGCCACGCTACCGTTCAGTACTGCCCGTCTCTCACTGTCTTCTTCGCCTCTCGCTCTCTAAATGCCCTCTGCGCATTCCTCACTCTATGTGCTCTCTCGCTCACTTCTTGGCACCCGCTTTCTAAATGACATCTGCCCACCGCGCTCTCTAAATGTCCTCTCACTCGCTCTCTAAATGCCCACTTTGTCCCCCTCCCTAAATGCAAAGCAAAACGTTTGTCCGTCCGTCCGTGAACACTACTAGCACAAAAACCGTGCGTAGAATTTTTTTCCACATTAATGAACCCCCCATCAGGCTCTAGTTGTGTGCAATATTTGCAATTTCAAAAAAGTACAAAACAAGATTTTCTTAAAAACGGCTGCAAATTTTTTCTTTAAATTTTTGGTGTGGGTAGTGCTAAATGAGCTGTATAAAATGACAAACACGTTAGTGCTCCATTCTTTTGTTGTTTCAAAAATTAGAAAAATTAATTTTTTGACTCGTCTCTCACGTCGATAATATTTACATTACTGAAAATTTGTCCACACTGTGGTACTTATGAGTATATCGTGCTTTAAAAATGTCATATAAAATATCTCGAAAACTCAACAGCTTTTTGTGAAAATAAACTCAAATTTCCGCATTTTGAGAAACGCTCAAGTGCCATTTTCTCAAAGATGGCTCCAATTTTTTTCTTCAAACTTTTCCAACGGATAGTGCTAAGTACACTGTTTAATATGACATAAAGTTCATTTTGGTGTATTCTTTTGATTTTTCAAAAAATATAGAGATGTATTTGTTTAATATCTCTCACGCTATTAATATGCACAGTTCCATCTATTTGTGTAAATTTTTGCATTTATAAGTGAAAGTTCTTTAAATGACTTCCAATGAAATTTTTCGAAAACTCAATAGATTCCTGTGAGAAAAAACTTCAAATTTGGCATTTACATAACGCTTAAACGCCATTTTCTTAAAAACGGCTCTAAAGTTTTCAAAGAAAATTGCATTTTAGAACGAGGTTTTACTCTTCTTTAATATTCTTGAAGTCATGTTTCGGTTCTAGTATTAAGAAATCGAAAAGTTGAGAAAATGTACTATCGGTGACGATAGATGGCAGCTGACCAGAGAATGGAGCAAGACCTTAAAGCTAGTGCACACCAAGGAAATTAGAAGAAATTGTTACGAGAAAGTCTGTCATTCTGGAGCACCTCTAGTTTTGGAGCTGCTTCTGAAATTGTGGAATTATCCTTTCATGTGATTTCAGAACGTTGAAAAAGCAGATATCATGATAAGGACCTTTTACAGCTGCACTGCACTGAATCCACGAAGTGACATAAACAGTTACAGTTGATATTTGAGTTTTACTAAAAGGAAACCGATAAGTTGAATTTTTTTTAAGAACTGTACTTTGGACGGCTATAGAGGGCTGTTGGCAAGAGAATGGGGCAAGACCATAAAGCCAGTCCCACCAAGGAAATTAGAAAACTTGGCTGCGAGGAAGTCTGTGCCATTCTGTTGCACCACTAGTTTCTTCTGTTCTGCAGTTTATTTATTTCTTCTTAACTTTACTTATTCCTCACCATTTCTTCATTCATTTTTTGAATATTTCTTAAATATTTTTTTCTTAGAATTTTTAAATTTTCCTCCTCGTTCATCCATTATTTTGAATATTTTCTTCGTTTTTCCAAACTTCATTTTTCTTCGCTATTTTTCGCAATGTAAATATTTTCTTTTCTTTGAGGGCAGAAGTAACGTCCGAAGTGCCACAGAGAAGTGTACTAGGTCCGTTATTATTCATAACGTTTATTAATGATATTTGGCAGGGCATTGAATAAAAAATACGTCTTTTTGCAGATGATTGTATAATTTATCGGGAAATTAAGAATACAATTGAAAAAGAAATAGTGCAGGCTGGTTTAAATAAGCTAGAATCATGGGCTATCACAAATGAAATGATATTAAATCCCAGCAAATGCAAGTTTATTAGGTTCGCGCGTTCTATAAAGACAGACGATATCAAATATAAATTGGGAAATCAGGATATTCCGAGGGCTAAATGCTGTAAATATTTGGAAATTGTACTAAATGAGGATCTGGATTGGACAGAACACGTAAATTATGTAGTGAAAAAAGCGTGGAAGATATTACACTTCGTAATTAGAGTAGTTAGAAAAGGAAGTGGAAAATCAAGGGAATTAGGGTACACGTCTCTAGTACGTCTGATATTAGAATTTGGTTCCATATGTTGGGACCCTTATCGTTTAGGGCAAATAAAATCTCTCGAGAAAGTACAAAAAATGCCGCAAAATTTGTTAGGAGAGGACGTTCAAATTCTGAATTTATATCGTGGGAACCTTTGGAAAAACGCAGAGAGAAATCGCGTCTTTGTGCATTATTCAAATCAATAAGAGGGGATCGTCCGTGGGGTGAAGTACGGGCAAGACTATCAAAACCAACTTACGTCGCGCGGAAGGATCATGGTTTCAAAATTCGGCAAAGGAAGCAGAGAACAGATGTAGGTAAATTCTCATTTGTAAACAGAACGATACAAAATTGGAACAAATTACCTGCAGCAGTGCTGGAGACTTTCCCACAATGTCAAAATTTGTAAAATTATACTAAATATGGTAATTAGATTTATGTTGTAAAATTTTATTTGGTAACATGTAAATATTTTTATGTTGTTTGATGTTTGTTTTGTGTATTTTTAGTAATTCCTTAGAAAACGCTACCACCGGAAGTATTCTATGTATTCCTAAGTAGCAAAATAAATATTCTATTCTATTCTATTCTAAACTTTGTTTTCTTTCACACACCTTTGTCCACCTCCCTTTGCGTTCTTACGCTTACATTGGAGGAGACAAAGGGGCGGGGCGTGGAGCGTGACGTGCGTTGCAGGTGCTGCCTCTGGACGTGACGAGCGCAGACAGCGTGGCCGCCTTCTGCCGTGGCGTCGAGCGCATCCTGCAGGAGGACAAGGAGCGGCAGCTGCTGGCGCTCGTCAACAACGCGGGCGTCATGGTCTTCGGCGAGTTCGCCTGGCAGACGGACCGACAGATCGAGCAGCAGATCCAAGTAAGCGCGGACGGGGTGTAGTTCTTTGGGGAGTTCACCTGGTAGACAGCGCGCAAGATCGAGCAGCAGATCCAAGTAAGCGCGGACGGGGTGTAGGTCTTCGGCGAGTTCGCCTGGCAGACGGATTGCCAGATCGAGCAGCAGATCCAAGTAAGCGCGGACGGGGTGTAGGTCTTCGTCGAGTTCGCCTGGCAGACGGATTGCCAGATCGAGCAGCAGATCCAAGTAAGCGCGGACGGGGTGTAGGTCTTCGGCGAGTTCGCCTGGCAGACGGACCGCCAGATCGAGCAGCAGCAGCAGATACAAGAAAGCGCGGATAGAGTGTAGGTCTTCGGGGCGTTCGCCTGGCAGACGGAGCGCCAGGTCGAGCAGAAGATCCAAGTAAGAACGAACGTGCTGTAGGTCTCCGGCGAGTTCGCCTGGCAGACGGACCGCCAGATCGAGCAGCAGATCCAAGT
Organism: Teleogryllus occipitalis; assembly: GCA_011170035.1. Taxonomy (NCBI): domain Eukaryota; kingdom Metazoa; phylum Arthropoda; class Insecta; order Orthoptera; family Gryllidae; genus Teleogryllus; species Teleogryllus occipitalis. The sequence goes on from BLKR01000521.1 coordinate 308,080, forward strand.
AAGCGCGTACGGGGTGTAGGTCTTCGGCGAGTTCGCCTGGCAGACGGACCGCCAGATCGAGCAGCAGATCCAAGTAAGCGCGTACGGGGTGTAGGTCTTCGGCGAGTTCGCCTGGCAGACGGACCGCCAGATCGAGCAGCAGATCCAAGTAAGCGCGTACGGGGTGTAGGTCTTCGGCGAGTTCGCCTGGCAGACGGATTGCCAAATCGAGCAGCAGATCCAAGTAAGCGCGGACGGGGTGTAGGTCTTCGGCGAGTTCGCCTGGCAGACGGATTGCCAGATCGAGCAGCAGATCCAAGTAAGCGCGGACGGGGTGTAGGTCTTCGGCGAGTTCGCCTGGCAGACGGATTGCCAGATCGAGCAGCAGATCCAAGTAAGCGCGTACGGGGTGTAGGTCTTCGGCGAGTTCGCCTGGCAGACGGATCGCCAGATCGAGCAGCAGATCCAAGTAAGCGCGTACGGGGTGTAGGTCTTCGGCGAGTTCGCCTGGCAGACGGATCGCCAGATCGAGCAGCAGATCCAAGTAAGCGCGTACGGGGTGTAGGTCTTCGGCGAGTTCGCCTGGCAGACGGATTGCCAGATCGAGCAGCAGATCCAAGTAAGCGCGGACGGGGTGTAGGTCTTCGGCGAGTTCGCCTGGCAGACGGACCGCCAGATCGAGCAGCAGATCCAAGTAAGCGCGGACGGGGTGTAGGTCTTCGGCGAGTTCGCCTGGCAGACGGACCGCCAGATCGAGCAGCAGATCCAAGTAAGCGCGTACGGGGTGTAGGTCTTCGGCGAGTTCGCCTGGCAGACGGACCGCCAGATCGAGCAGCAGATCCAAGTAAGCGCGTACGGGGTGTAGGTCTTCGGCGAGTTCGCCTGGCAGACGGAGTGCCAGATCGAGCAGCAGATCCAAGTAAGCGCGGACGGGGTGTAGGTCTTCGGCGAGTTCGCCTGGCAGACGGACCGCCAGATCGAGCAGCAGATCCAAGTAAGCGCGTACGGGGTGTAGGTCTTCGGCGAGTTCGCCTGGCAGACGGACCGCCAGATCGAGCAGCAGATCCAAGTAAGCGCGTACGGGGTGTAGGTCTTCGGCGAGTTCGCCTGGCAGACGGATCGCCAGATCGAGCAGCAGATCCAAGTAAGCGCGGACGGGGTGTAGGTCTTCGGCGAGTTCGCCTGGCAGACGGATTGCCAGATCGAGCAGCAGATCCAAGTAAGCGCGTACGGGGTGTAGGTCTTCGGCGAGTTCGCCTGGCAGACGGATGGCCAGATCGAGCAGCAGATCCAAGTAAGCGCGTACGGGGTGTAGGTCTTCGGCGAGTTCGCCTGGCAGACGGACCGCCAGATCGAGCAGCAGATCCAAGTAAGCGCGTACGGGGTGTAGGTCTTCGGCGAGTTCGCCTGGCAGACGGATTGCCAGATCGAGCAGCAGATCCAAGTAAGCGCGTACGGGGTGTAGGTCTTCGGCGAGTTCGCCTGGCAGACGGATTGCCAGATCGAGCAGCAGATCCAAGTAAGCGCGGACGGGGTGTAGGTCTTCGGCGAGTTCGCCTGGCAGACGGACCGCCAGATCGAGCAGCAGATCCAAGTAAGCGCGTACGGGGTGTAGGTCTTCGGCGAGTTCGCCTGGCAGACGGATTGCCAGATCGAGCAGCAGATCCAAGTAAGCGCGGACGGGGTGTAGGTCTTCGGCGAGTTCGCCTGGCAGACGGATTGCCAGATCGAGCAGCAGATCCAAGTAAGCGCGTACGGGGGTGTGAACTTCGGCGAAGTTCGCCTGGCGAGAAGACGGATTGCCAGATCGAGCGAACAGATCCAAGTAGCGCACGTACAGGGTGAGTCTTCGGCGAGTTCGCCTGGCAGACGGATTGCCAGATCGAGCAGCAGATCAAGAAGTAGCGCGTACGGGGTGTAGGTCTTCCGGCGAGTTCGCCACGGCAGACAGACCGCCAGATCGAGCAGCAGATCCAAAATGAAAGCGCGTACAGGGTGTAGGTCTTCGGCAGCGAGTTCGCCTGGCAGACGGATTGCCAGATCGAGCAGCAGATCAAGTAGCGCGGACGGGAGGGTGTATCTTCACGGCGAGTTCTGGCAGACGGATTGCCAGATCGAGCAGCAGATCCAAGTAAGCGCGTACGGGGTGTAGGTCTTCGGCGAGTTCGCCTGGCAGACGGACCGCCAGATCGAGCAGCAGATCCAAGTAAGCGCGTACGGGGTGTAGGTCTTCGGCGAGTTCGCCTGGCAGACGGAGTGCCAGATCGAGCAGCAGATCCAAGTAAGCGCGTACGGGGTGTAGGTCTTCGGCGAGTTCGCCTGGCAGACGGATTGCCAGATCGAGCAGCAGATCCAAGTAAGCGCGGACGGGGTGTAGGTCTTCGGCGAGTTCGCCTGGCAGACGGACCGCCAGATCGAGCAGCAGATCCAAGTAAGCGCGGACGGGGTGTAGGTCTTCGGCGAGTTCGACTGGCAGACGGAGCGCCAGGTCGAGCAGCAGATCCAAGTAAGCGCGGACAGGGTGTAGGTCTTCGGCGAGTTCGCCTGGCAGACGCACCGACAGATCGAGCAGCAGATCCAAGTAAGGGCGGACGGGGTGTAGGTCTTCGGCGAGTTCGCCTGGCAGACGGACCGCCAGATCGAGCAGCAGATCCAAGTAAGCGCGGACGGGATGTAGGTCTTCGGCGAGTTCGACTGGCAGACAGAGCGCCAGGTCGAGCAGCAGATCCAAGTAAGCGCGGACGGGGTATAGGTCTTCGTCGAGTTCGCCTGACGGAGCACCAGATCGACCAACAGATGCAAGTAGGGTGGACGGGCTGTAGGTCTTTGGGGAGTTCGCCTGAAAGAAGGCGCGCCAGGACGAGCAGCAGATCAAAGTAAGCACGGACGGGGTGTAGTTCTTTGGGGAGTTTTGGAGTGTAGGTCTTCGGGGCTTTCGCCTGGCAGACGAAGCGCCAGGTCGAGCAGAAGATCCAAGTAAGAACGAACGTGCGGTAGGTATTCGGCGAGTTCGCCTGGCAGACGAAGCGCCAGATCAAGCAGCAGATCCAAGTAAGCGCGGACGGGGTGTAGGTCTTCGGCGAGTTCACCTGGCAGACGGAGCGCCAGATCGAGCAGCATATTCAAGTAAGCGCGGACGGGGTGTAGGTCTTCGGTGAGTTCGCCTGGCAGACGGAGCGCCAGGTCGAGCAGCATATCCAAGAGCAGACGGGGTCTTCGGGACTGCGACAGACAGTATGAGTATCATAGCAGGGCAGCGGCAGATTAGCGGCTTTAGCTGGGCAGACAGCGACAGATCGGGATGCGTATCAGAAAATAAATACCAAAGGCCAAATCCCCGTTAAGTCGAAACCCCCGTTAAGTCGAAACCCCCGTTAATTCGAAACCCTCGTTAAGTCGAAACCCCCGTTAAGTCGAAACCCCCTTTAAGTCGAAACCCCCGTTATGTCGAAACCTCTGTTAAGTTGAAATCGAAAACTCCGTTAAGTCGAAAACTCCGTTAGTCGAAAACTCCCTTAGTCGAAAACTCCGTTAAGTCGAAAACTCCGTTAGTCGAAAACTCCGTTAGTCGAAAACTCCGTTAAGTCGAAAACCCTGTTAAGTTGAAAATACCGTGAAGTCAATGAATTCATTGTTTGAAAGCCCTCATTACTGGAATTCTTATTACGCGGATACCCATATAAACTGAATGAGTCGTGTAGCGTGACGAGACGAGTACGATGAGCGGAAGAGGAAGCACGTGCGGCGGGCGTGCGCAGGTGAACCTGTGGGGGCCGCTGCGCGTGACGCGCGCGCTGTGCGGCGTGCTGCGCGAGCACGCGGCGCGGGTGGTGACGGTGAGCAGCCACTGCGCGCTGGAGGCGCTGCCGGGGCTGGCGCCGTACGCGGCCACCAAGGCGGCGCTGGAGGCGTGGAGCGCGGCGCTGCGCGTGGAGCAGGCGCGGCACGGCGTGCGCGTCGTCACGCTCGTGCCGGGCTGCTTCAGGTGCGCCCCGCCCACGCCTCCTTTTCCTCTTGCCTTCTCTCTCTTTCCGCCATTCTACTCTTGTTGATCGTCGTTGATTGATTTTTTGTGTTTCCGGGCGCGTCAACAGCGTACGTCATTAGTCCCGTAAGTGTAGTGCATGTTTTCCCCTCGGGAGGTGGCGGTGATCTTCCCCTGCTGGATGGCGAGATCCGGCGCCGACCTACCGTCGGTTAGTGGGGTTCCCCCTAACCAGTACTCTCCCACCAGCGGGGCACCGCCCCAGCTGGGACAAGCTCTAAGCTCCCGACCGGTCTCCCGGAATATGTGGTAGTGTAGTGCATGTTAGTGTAAGTGTGTGTGTAAGGGGAGAGGATTGGACAAGGAAGAGGAAGGAAAAATCGCGCGGGGTCCGTGGCTCGTTTGGTTGGGTACTGCTCCGGCATTCGCCTGGTGTTGATCGGAGAAACCACGGAAAACTACCGATCAGAGCAGGCGGCCGCTAGTATTCTCCTCCAGACAGCGACTGAATTCGACTTAGCTGAAAAGCTAGTGTGGATAATTCTGCCGCCGTCAGGACTCGAACCTAGGACGTCCAGGTCAGAGGCGCTGCAGTGATATCAGTTCTACTGAGCTATCGCTCCCGGTTTGTTCATCTTCTGTATTGTTTCAGTAGTAGTCATATCTTTTACGGCTCCCACACGCAATCAATCTTTGGAAATGAAATCTCTAAAGAAGGCTAATTTCACGGAGACGTGACGAATTGCACGTTGACTGTAAACACATGAAGGATTTGTTTAAAAAAACGCAGCAAAATATTCATGTCCAATGCAACCCGCAACACTCGGCCGGATTTTTTAAAAATAACTCCTAATCGAAGCGTTTTAGAGTCTTAAAAATTACATTTTTGAGGCCAAAGGCCTCAATGAAGTGTTTTTTCACAACGTAATTCCCAGGTCGAGATCTTCTTGAACATTCTATTACACTTTTGCAGGTTCGACGCTTCTCGATTCTACCCCCACTTGTTCTGAGTCTGTAGATTCTGCAACTTTTTGTGTAATTAAACTAATTACTTGATTATAGACGTCATTGAGTTACACGGGTGTACTTCTCTGCTCGGTAATAACATTAAATAAAAATAGTTGGTGTTGTTGAGGGGATTATCAATTTCGAGACACAGACTCCAACATTCGAAGTGTCCCTGCGGTACAGAACATCCTCAATTGCCTTCACAGTTTCACTACGACTCCAAATCAACGTTCCTAACTTCCGTACCTAACCTCAAAATGGCCCGGGGCAATGGACTGCACTGGCAAGTTCCCCAGTGCAGGTTAGGGCGCCCCGAGTGCGCCCTGGTTCCGTGTTATTGTGCGAATGGAACACGCGTGCACTGAGTACACACCAGTGCGGCGAATGAAAATGCTATAATTTGGTAAGTTCTTGTGTAGTAGTCGTGTCGTACATACGATGGAGAAATCTTCGGATGAAAGATACGCGATCAAGTTTGCGCGAAGCTGAAGAAGACGTCGGTGGAAACTTTCGTCCTAATTTTTGGACACTCTTATCACTGGGAAGGAGACGTGGATCTTCGAGTACGACTCGGAAGCAAAGGGGAGGAGCGCATAGAGTCGCACCTCGACATCTCCGTGCTCCAAGAAGACCTTCATGAGCAAATCGCGCGTAAAGTTATGCTCATTTCTTTTTTTTTTTTGGTTGAAACAAAGGGGATGGTGCGGAGAGCGTTCGTACCTCCCGAACACACCGAAAACACCCAGTTCTACGAACGAGGGCTCCAGAGACTGGTCGACGGGGTCACCCGCGTCTGAAAGGAGATCAACGCTTCCTGGAAGCACCAGGACGATAGAGTGCCGGCCCAACACTGCCTTCCTTGACGGGGACTGCCTCACTTCGCATCGGTGTGGAAACGCTTCCACAACCGCACTATAGTCCCGACCTTGCTCCTTTTTGTTCCCTCCGCCGAAAAGGGTCATAAAAGAAACGCATTTTCAGGACTTGGGAGTACATCAAAACGAGTAAGATGAGTGCTCTAGAGGACTTCTTCGCCGAGGACTTGCTGGGCGTGGACGAGGCAAGGAAATAACGCAGGCAAAAAATGAATCGACGCACACGGATCATACTTTGAAGAATTTTCTGAACCTATCTGATTAATAAATTTGTTTTAAAAAATGCAACGCATTACTTTTGGGACATACCTTGTATGTACATCCGTTTTAATGATATTCTGTCCCAAAACAACGTTTCTCACTTAAACATCTACGTCTACAAATCCCTAAAATGTTAATTTTAAGGATTCTTTATCGATTCACATTATGTTATCTCTTAACGCCACACCTTCAATCTCTAGAAACCATACACAGCCACTGAGCTAAAAACTGTTTGTTATTCTCAAACTTTCCCCTTTCTCCAGCGTAAACTAGAATGCGCAGCTCGACTCGATAGACCACCGACAACGACCAGACAGAAAACTAGTAGACCCTCCATTTTCCTACCGGGAGCGATGGCTCAGTGCATCAACTGATACCACTGCAGTCCCTCTAATGAGGCCCTAGGTTCGAGTCCAAGCGGTGGCAGAATTTTCGACATTAGCTTGTCATCTAGGTCGAATTCAGTCAGTGTCTGGAGGAGAATTCTAGTGGTCGACTGCTCTAAGCGGTAGTCGACCCTCCCCACGTAAAATTACGCGAAAAGTACTCAAATTTTCGAAAAATTGTACATCTCCTTATTTCAAAATCTACCTCTAGGAAACTAATTTCATCAAGGGAAAATCTATCTTTAATATTTTATTAGTAAGAAGACTCCAAATAAATTTTCAACATTTGTAATTTTCGAAAAATCAGGGTTTTCAACAAACACGAGACCTGCACCATTCTCTTAAACGTCCTTCACATTATCCAACAACAAAGTTTACTAAAAAACGATGGAGGCTTTTTTTTTTATTTTGAAAACGTCCCAGGGTCTTCATGTAAAGTACTCCCCGCCCCAATATTAAAATATCGGTTTCAGAATCAAGGGGCCGCGTCATCAGCCAGATCAATTAAGGAATATCAATTTTGGAGAAAATCGGATGATCGGTTTAGTCCCTAGATTTGTTTCCAGGCAGACGGACGGACAGACGTTTTGGCGTCAATCGATTTTTCAGTAACAAGGACCCACAAAACAGAGATTCTGGCTACACCACGTGTTAGAGGATTTTGTTTTACTAAATTTAGCAACTGAATTTATCCACATTTTCGTTATCAGTGCACGGCAATAAGATTTTTTCCGACGAAAATTCGCCGTTTTTCGCGCAGCAACCTTCTCTCGATTTTTCTAAGTGGTAACGAGAAAGTAATTTCGCGCAGCATTACATTACTGCGAAAGCGAGAAAGTCAAAAGTGAGATAGATAAGGGGGCTCACAAATGTAGTGCCCCCTCCCCTCTATTCTCGTTTTATGTTGCACGCGCCTAAGGTTTTAATATTTCTTTGCATTCACCTTTCTAAGTCTGCGTATTTTTTAATCATCTAACCTCACCCCAGCCTGATGTGATGAGGTAATATTTTAGCGAGGCGTGGTTGTTACAAAAATTGGGGTAAGGTACACTCCCGTGGGGGTGGCAGGGTAAAACTGGGCCGGCGGCGCTTGCCGAATTCGTTTACTACGCTCCGTGAAGTCGCGAAGGTTAAGCGAATTCGAGACTCGCGGGTTCATGGTTGGGTGACCGGCCAGGAACCCCGGGATCTAACGGCGTCGAGCACCTGGCCGAAGGGATAAAAGGCACTGACTGATTTGTCACGTCGCACAGACTTCACAAATATAGTAATTCAGTATAGTAATTACTCTAACGGAGGATTACTCCCGAAGAAAGCGCTCAACGTCCAACAAGGGTTAAGAGACACGTTGCATCAACGACGACGCAACAAATATAAAAATAATAAATAAAATAAAAACAGTAAAAAAGTCGACCGTTTGTTTGTTTTCCCTCCAGCACGAGCAGCAACATCATGGCGCACCACGAAGAGAACGCGCAAGAGATGGAGAAGCAGCTGCGACAAGAGCGTCCACGGGACTGGGACTACTACGAGGAATACTTCCGCGCCTTCCACCGCTACCTGCAGGTCATCTCGGGCGACAAGGGCGTCAAGGAGATCGAAGACCCGCGCCTCTACTTCAAGTACGAGTGCTGCCTGCTCGCCCTGTGGCCCAAGCAGCAGTACGTGAACGCGCCCGTCCGCTACAACCTCTACCACACGGCCATGCGGCTCACGCCCCGCTGCGTCAGGGACCACCTCGTCAGAGCCTTCGTGCATCTGCCGGCCTTCAAGGGTAAAGTACTGATCGTGCACTTTTTCTTGATACTCCACAGTGGGGTGGGGAGAGGCAGGTTCTGTCTACGTCACGGCAGTGCAGTGCTGTCAACTTGACTGACAGAAAACGGCGTAATAACTCGTCTTGGAGTAGACAGCTATGAGAAATAACGGATGATTTTTTTTTAAATTCTGAAGAAATAATTAATAGTGATAGAAATAATTGAGTAACAACAAGGAACATGGTACGCACAGGTCGATAGAAAGAGAGACCGAAAACTAGGAAGTCCGCATTGGAAAAGAAGAAGGTGGGCAGCCCTGCAAACTGAGCCGTGACGTTCCGAGTGGAGCTCATATTTTTTACCGGGCCGTGCTATGCCGGGCTGAGCGAGGACCAGGGAGCTCGAGGATCAAGAAAAAGTGCGAGCATAGTAGCGCAGGGGGCTTTGGCGCATTGCGAAATGGCGTGGAACTGAACTGATCTTGGATCCGCGAGGATGTAGAGCACTGGCCGGGTGTTACGTCGCCTAATTATTCGGGTATGGCCGAGGTACGTGCCTTTCTTCCGTAGGTAGACGGTTTGAACACGAAACGAGACTGATGTAATTACTCACAGGAACTGCTACTTGGTGATTACACAAGTTTGTTAGGTTAGATTTAATTTCCTTACCTTTTGTACTTGCATACAAATTAGTCGTGTATGAATTTGTTATTAATTACAACAGAAAAATAACTTGCTTCATTTGTAAATGAAAAACGCGTGTAAAAAAGCACCAAAAATTACGAATACGCTTCTAAAAAGAGCTAATTTATATTACATTAGAAAGAGGAAGTGATGCTATAGGTGTTGGTATTATTTGATGTTTACTTTATTGTAGCATAGCCTGTATTTCTGTTATTGCAATTTCCAACTAAAATATGCCAGCAAATTAAAATATGGATAAGTCAAAAGTTTTTTTAAGATGTAGTACATGTACAGAAATGAAATTGTCTATCCATATACCATTCTAGTTCTCATAAAATCTGTATGCAGTTAATAATTGTTAATCATTTATAACCTTCCTTTTGTCTTATGCATTTTGTTACTTATGACTAGCTTTTTTAACTTTACACTACTTTTTAAATAGATGTTTACTTTTAAAGTGTAGGTATCTCTGATCTGAACAATTGATATTGCACTTTAATGCAAAAATTATTTCTGATTATTAAAGCATGTACTTTGCCACTTCCAAATTATTGTATATTTTTTGAAAGCATAAATAAAAAGCTTTTGTAGTTCAATTTAAACACACTATGTGGTAGACACATGCAGGTGGTAGACTTTAAAATGCAGTGATGTGATTTGGAACTGATGTTCTTTAGGTCATTTTACTCTAAGTAGATAGGTGTAGAATTATTTCATATAGTAGAACTTCATTTAACCTAGATTATAACATAGAACTGTGTAGAAATTTTACTGTAGCTGATTTTGATTTCCTAATTTTATTGCATGTACTTTGTGTATTTTTTAAAATATTTTCATTAGTAATCTCTTTTTTACATTAATTATCCCCATTTATCCTTTAAAATTTCTCCAAATTGTTTATTATGAATTTATCTTGCAGGAGAAAAAAATTGAGATCAGTCTTGTAGTGTGCAGAAGGATCTTGGATGAATTACTAACAGCCTCATGAATTTTGATATATAGAATACTCCTTTTTAACATTCACTTAACTTGGTATTCACTAGCTTCCAGCTTCTTGTGCTTTACTAGTTTTACTTGATGAGTGCCCTCCCCCAGTGCAAAATGAAACTTTACCAATTTGAAAATAATTATTTATTATTATAATAATGTTTCAATATTTTAAACAATGAAATATTGAAAATAAAATAATTAAGAACCGTTTTCCAACTTTTAAATTTGCAAATATGTTGATTGTGCTGGAGAAGTCAATTTTTTTCCAGTATGTCTTTTGCTATATTGAGTTTAGTTTCTATAGTTTTCTACATTGACAATATGGCTATGAAATCTAATCTTTCTTGCTATTGTTCGTAGATACGTTTTGATTAATTTTCGTTTGGAAAAGCTTTGCTCTGTACTGGTACCGTAACGAGACACATAATTTTAATTTTAGTTCAATTTAAATACTTTTAGTTATAGTATTTTTAAAACATTTATTCTAGAAACCTTACATAAAATGTATTATTTATTGATATATGAATTTATTTAGGAAGTATTTCAATTGCTCCAAAATTTTCTGTCAATTTTATGAAATAATTTGTTTGAGGAAATAAATGAAGTAGTGCATTACAATACCAGACAGTGTTGTGACACTACCTTATTTGTTGCTGATGAAAACATTTTTAGACATATTACTTCATCACACCTATTGCATTATAACAATATATTTTCTGACAATTGATTTTGAAAAATTACAATGAGTTCACAATGGTATGTATCATACAATTTGTTGGTTGAAAAAGTAAACAGATTTTGTTCCCCTTGGCCGGTGGAATTTGGCCATAAATCAATTGATGTTTGATGATGATTTCAGGACGACTATTACATGATAAGAATAATATTAAGAGAAAGAAAGAAGATTTGTAAGTATTTGAACATAGTTAAATGTCATTAAATGATTAGGCATGAAATTATATACAATACGGAGTATTGGGTAGACTAAGGATTTGTGTCCAATATTTGTAATGTCAATTGAGACCACACAATATGCATATATTATATTAAAGAAGTGTCTGTTGTTGATGGCTCTTATTTTGAACTTTTTTCTCAAAAGTTGATGACAAAAATAAATCTCGGCTCAAGAAACTAAGCAATAAAAGTCAATGTATGTGAAAAAGAAAGCTGCAAACATTGAGACTGAGACTAAGATTTGCTATCAGTGCATAAAACATATTTAGCAAAAGCAAAAATTGCGTGCAAGTTCTTAGCTTATATGTATAATCTAGTTATGATGAAGAGTAGAGTGAAAATAGAATGCATGGACGGGGTCTAGATTTCAATGGCGGAGATGAAAGAACTGAACATTATTGTTATTAATAAAGTACAATTTGCATAAGCAATTAAATTGCGTTAAATTACAAATTGAAATGTAAAGATTATTAGAAATTAAAAGAATTAAAATATATTTTTTCTAAGTCAAAATTGTTAGTAAGCAATTATATAATAATGAGATATAGAGGGATAATGAGATAAATTAATATAATGGTAATAAAATGAACTTTTATTTTGTTGCATTGAAGGAAACATAAATGTATAAAAAATTGAAAACATTGTTTCCTTTTTTACATTATAAATTTATTATAAATTAATTTTTTTTTCAAATATATCTGAAGAAAAAAATTGTTAATGAACATAAGTCATTGTGGATTTTCTGAAAATAGTATCTTAAAGACTTTATTTCTATATTCTTCCTCCTGTTTGAATACAAGTATCCAGTGTATACTCAATAAGCATCATTCATCAATCATTATTCTCCTGTCATTGTTGATCTTAATCAGGTTTTTACATTATAGAAGAGGGTGAATGACCTCTCTACACTACAGAAAGTGTAAGGAATAACAAGGGAAAAGTTGCCTCTGAATTAATTTGAGAAGAATTATTTTTAAAAAAGTGTATTTGTTTTCTTTATGGCATTCATGTATTATATTATATAAACTATGATATAAGCTGGAAGATTCAGAGAGGCCAACTTAAATGGTTTTATAATGGGATCACACTTTGCATCGTGCTTTTTAAACAGTAATAATACAAAATGAACGAAATAACTTTGTTATACTATCATTCAATACTCTCAAGTCTTAATTAAACCAAGTCAAGTAAGGAGATATTTGTTTCTTCTTTCATTTAATTTTTCAAAAATATCTTTCTATTAGACACCTTAGCTACTTTATTAATGTTTTTTCAGTTAATGAAGTATGTGATGAATGTAAATTTCATCTTCTAGAAAAATGTTTCACAAACATATGTCGGACCAAAAGGACTTACGACTTGTGCTCTAGTTGGAATATTTCTCCTGTGATACATGCATAATAGAAATTAATTGTGGGTATCACAACACAAATGTTGTTCATTTAATTATCTGTAACTCTGTTATGTAAAGTCCATTCACTTTTTTGTAAATTAATTAACTTCATTTGCATATTTTCAGGACTGTTCATATCAATGTAAAATGGGCATAAGCATGTTTGTCAATGTATCAAATTTTCTAACTTTGAGAAACTGTTATAATCATCAAGGACAGTTATAATAAGTTTCTTTATTTCGTGAACATATTTCGAAAAATTCTAAGGTTGGTTGATTGGAAAAGTCAAATGAAAATTGACACTTGAATTAACAATTGAAAATGTTAAGAAATATTATTTCTAAGTTCTAAGTAAATCAATAATTTATTATTAAAAACTGTTTAATTTATTTAATATTTTTGTAAATGTACAACAATAAATGAAAGTTTCAATATTTATACTACTAATTTCCAGTGCACACAGAAATTGATAGAGAAGTAAGCAGCCTTTGGTCATGTGAAAGATGTTGATGGGTGTGTTAGATATTCAGGACTTTGAGAGAAATAAAAAAACAAACAATGAAACAGTTTTGTTTTTGTCTGAAAAGTGCAAATATTTCATTGTTTTTCCGCCTAATCTCAAACCGTTTATATTGTCTGAAATTTTCATTCCGAGTGTTGTTACCGCAGGCGTCAGAGTTGACGTTATGCTATAGCAAGGCTCCTAGGAAAGAGCCGCTCACCTTTAAATATTTGCTATTAATGTGTTGTGTTATGGGAGAGTAACTTTTTTGTATATTCTTGGTATGACAAGAATTGTTCTGTGTATACATTATACTATATTATAGCAGTTTTCGCGTTTTGTTACATTTAATTTACCGCAGGGATCTACATGTGAATTTTACTTGTTGCTCTTGAGTAGTGTGTGTGTGCTGCTTTTGGGCCATCAATTTGTGTGGTTGTGTTCAGCATTTTTACTGCTGCAGGCAGGGGCGAATTTATACACGTCGCCGCCCCAGGCTCCATTAATTTGGCCACCTCTTGAGAATTTATCTTATTTATAAAAAAATGATTATGATTTGTGTGGTACTTATTCCCCTATACTGATTAGTAATAAACGTTTTCGATGTATTTTTTACGTATTAAAAAAATGTACATCGTGCCTAATACCGTTTCTTTTGAAGCAAAAACTAATACCAAAAATGATTTCTCACTCTTTCATAAATGGGATTGACTAACAAAGAAATATATATATATTGGAAAATTGGCCGCCTTTCAAAATGTGCCGTCCCGGACTATAGCCCGTTCTGCCCGTATGTAAACCCGCCCCTGCCTGCGGGTCACTAGCCTGCGATATAAATGCCTCCGAGGAGTGGTTTGCGGGCCGCGTGGGAAGGGGAGGTTCAAGGGCCTGTGATAGCGAAGTTGAGGTTACTGAGAGCACGTGCGGTGCCGATTGATACATTAGTGATCCCGAGCGCGTCAACTGCTAAGGTTGGTTAGTTCCGTAAGTGTAGTGCATGATCGCTGGTGGTGGCGGTGATCTTCCCCCTCTAGCGGCACGCCTTTTTGCGTCATTCTCAGTCCTGCTGCTAGAGTCGCTTGATAGGTCGCGATCATGCGACATCTTGCGGCAAGACTAAGAAAGACGCAAAAAGTCGTGTCGAATTCCATCTTGGAGATAATACCCACGTATATCACATTAAAAAACAAAACAAGTAGAGTGATTCCAGGCGCCTGAACTACTGAGGTCATTAAGCTCGTTAGTGTAGTGCATGTTTTCCATCGGGAGGTGTCGGTGTTATTCCTTCACGGGATGGCGAGATCCGGTGCCGACCTATCGTCAGCTAGTGGGGTTTTCCCCACCAGGTATCTCCCACCAGCGGTGCACCACCCTAGCCGGGACGAGCCCTAAGCTCCCGACCGGTCTCCCGGCATGTTTGGTAGTGTAGTGCATGTGTAAGTAAGGGGTGAGGATAGGACAAGGAAGAGGAAGGAAAGATCGCGCCCGGCCCTTGGCTTGTTTGTTAGGGTACTTCTCCCCCATTTGCCTGGCGTTGATGGTGGAAACCATGGAAACCGCCGGTGGAATCTGAAAAATCCAGCAAGCCGACGTGTAGGTCGGCGCCGGATCTCGCCATCCGGCGGGGGAAGATCACCGCAACCTCCCGAGGATATCATGCACTTCACTTACGGGACAGATGACTTTAGCAGTTGACGCGCCCGGAAACATAACCGGTACGGGGCCACCTGTACCTGCGCCGGGCGTGATGACGGGAGAATTATTACGAAGGACATTCAATAATTAAAGCGACAAATTGGTCTGGAGAAATAAATTATTTATTTATACAAAACATGACTTCATACTTGTCGATATAATTTTCACCAACATTTACTCACTTGTCCCAACAGGTTACCAGCTTTTTTAACCGACTGCACAGAACTCTTTATCTTGGTGTTTGGACCAATTTCCCACAATTTGTTTGACATCTTCGTTATCTTCGAACTTCTTCCCACGTAACTCTTCCCACGCCCCCTCAGTAAACCAAACAAATGGACATCGGATGGTGCTAAATCGGGGATGTAAGGGGGATGAGGCAATACCTCGCAACCCATTTTGTCAATGGTTTCACAGCTTTTTTAATTTGTTGCCTCTACAATTTTGACGCAACACGTCTCCAAGCCCCTTAAGAAACGAGCGCTTTGCGCTGGGGAGTAATCCTCCATTGCCTCGCGCGCTTGGGGAGTAATCCTCCATTACGTTTTCTGTCATGTCACGTCACGTCTTAGTCAGTTGTCAAGAGGACCGCCATGTAGCATCTCCGCGTACGCGCCACCTGCGTCACTACCCAGCCGCCAGAATTAGGATGGAATAAGGTTTGGGGCAGGGTTTAAGACACTTCACAGGAGTTGGACTAGCCCTTGTGAAGCAGCCAAACTCGTTTTTTTTTGGAACAAATTTCACATGAGATTCGACGGGAATCGAACCCATAGCTCCTTGCTGGAAGGCAAGCGACTTCGCTATCTACCACGAGCGAGCGTGCTTTGCTGCGAGCGAGCTTTGTTAAACAGTATGAGGACGTGCGTTGTCTTGCTTGAGAATCACACCTCTCCTCAGATATCCACGACGTTTCTCTTTCATGATTGGGTTTACCATGTTCAAAAGCATATCTGAGTAGTATTGGTTGTTTCTTATACGCTGTTCATCGAGATAATCACCAACAAACGCACTAACAGCTTCTCCAAACACCATCAGCATGACTTTTCCTGCTGATGCGGCCAGAACGTGTTCGTCAGTCACTGAGTCGACCACTTTTGAACTGTTCTACCCACTTGTTAAAATGTTCGCGGTTCATACAACTTTCACCAACACTTTAGTTATTATAGTTTATATATTAGCTTTCAGCTAGTAAAAAACGAATCACAGAATGTTCAACCAATGTGGGATTTTCAGGTCGACTCGCTATCGTTGAACTTAATTTTGAGGTTATGAACATAACTAAGCTGGCCATCGAGGTAGTCAGGGATCCTCCCGGTGATGCCAACTTAAAGTCCTAAAATTTGCAAACTTGTCTTACCAACTGTTTTTCCTCTACACCAATTGGACTTAGGCCTCATTCACATTGCAAACTTAAACGTAGCCGCAAAACCTAGAAATGGGTTATAAAGCGATATCATTCACAATGCCTTGACGTAAACGTAGACGTAAGACGTAAACTTAAGAGCTCGCAAGCTCCAAGCTTCTACGTTTAAGTTTACGTCGAAATTCTACCGAAGACCAATCAGAGAGCAGCAAGAAAAAAACAAACGCACAACGAAATCCGCGAGAAGGAAGGTCGACTCCAGATCGATTCTTGTTTATGCGTGTGTATTGGTGTGTATAGTCGAAAGGTAGAGCAGAGAAGTTTGTGGAGTTTTGGTACGAGTTGCGAAGTGTTGGTTCGAAATGGTAAACAAAATTGTGACCTTCGATAATGCAAATGCAAAAGGCGAAATCGATAGGAGAGTCGAAAAAAATGCTAGAAACGAATCGATCAATATGTTGAATTCTGATTGGTTCAGGCAAAACCTACGTTCCAGCTTACGTTTGCCATTGTGCATGATCGTTTCTACGTGAAAAGTTTACTGCATAAGTTTACGGCTTACGTTAGGTTTAAGTTTGCATTGTGAATGAGGCCTTATTACTTCAATTATTGAATGACCTACGTTCTGAAGTAAGCTCTGCCAAATCCCGGAGGATCCTCATCTGGGGAGCTTGCGTGTGGGGAAGTCGTTGAAAGGCGCTGGTGTGTGTTGTGTGCTGCAGAGCGGGCGGCGGCGTGGCAGCGGCAGCGCCGGCGGCGGCAGCAGCAGCTGCGGGGAGCTTTGGCGCTGACGACGGCCCCGGCCCCGGCCCCGACCCCGTGCCCCCCCGGCGCCCCCAACACGCCCCCGCAGGTGGGACGCTCCCTTCGGCTCGTGCGTGAAAGATTGATTGATTTTTTCGTGTTTCCGGGCGCGTCAACTGCCCGTTAATGCAGTGCATGTTTGTTTCTCGGGAGATGGCGGTGATCTTCCCCCGTTGGATGGCGAGATCCGGCGCCGACCTACCGTCGGCTAGTGGGGTTTCCCCCTAACCAGGACTCTCCCACCAGCGGGGCACCGCCCCAGCCGGGACAAGCTCTAAGCTCCCGACCGGTCTCCCGGAATATATGGTAGTGTAGTACATGTTAGTGTGTGTGTGTGAGGGGAGAGGATAGGACAAGGAATAGGAAGGAAAGATCGCGCGCGGTCCGTGGCGCGTTTGTTAGAGTATTGCTCCGGCATTCGCCTGGAGTTGATCGGAGGAACCACGGAAAACTACCGATCAGAGCAGCTGGCCGCTTGAATTCTCCTCTAGACAGCGACTGAATTCGATCTAGCTGAAAAGCTAGTGTCGAAAATCCTGCCGCCGTCAGGACTCGAACCTAGGACATCCCGGTCAGAGGCGCTGCAGTGACATCAGTTGATGTCGTGCGTGAAAGCTTCTATTATTTATTGTATTGAAGAAATGACCTATTTGCCGGTATATAAAGGCGGCTCCACCTATTCGGTATTCGGCGAACAGCGAGCAACTGCTCGCCGAATCCCGAGTAGTGTGGAAGAGTTGCTTGCTATTTGCCGTGTGACGAACATTCGGGGTTCTCCATACCCACCGCGTGTCGGTCTTTTGGACACATCCAAGGGAGCGAACATTCGCCGAACACGTCAGCTGCTCGGGATTGGGCGAGCGCTAGGTCGCTACTCGGCGAATGCCGAATGTGTGGAGCCATCTTGAGACGCATTGTTTTTCCTTCAGTAAATCGTCAAAAAACAAGATGCATTTTATACAGCGGAATATGTAGAGGAAATTGCCCATAACAAATTCTTATAAAATAAAATTTTAAAAAAGTCCGAAATTTGCAACATTTTAAAAACGACATTTTTGTTCTCGAGTTACAGAAAACTTATTTTCATCGGCAAACGAACTGCAGATTTGATATTTTTCCATTGGTAATAAAATAGTACCTCCCACCAGTTCAACGTCGACCACTACAAGCTAAAGAAGAGCTTAACAAAACGTACGCTTAGTGAAGCTTCATTTAACATAGTCTGTAGCTTCGTAGCATACAGCTTCCCTTTTGTTCATGCAAACTCTTACCGGGGGAGATGGTTCAGGGCATCAGCTGATGTCACTGCAGTCTCTCTGTTCGGGAGGTCCTATGTTGGAGTCCCGATAGAGGCAAGATTTTCAACACTAGCTTGTTAGCTCGGTCGAATTCAGTCGCTGTCTGAAGGAGAATTCTTGTGAGGGTTTCTCTGATCGGTAGTTTTCCGTGGTTTCTCCGTTCAAAACCGGGCGAATGCCCGAGCAGTACCCTACCAAACGAGCCACGGACCTCGCGCGATCTTTCCTACCTCTTCCTTGTCCTATCCTCCCCCCTTACACATACTCTGACATGCACTACACTACAACATGTACCGGGAGACGGTCGGGAGCTTCTCCCGGCTGGGGTGGTACCCCGCTGATGGGAGATACCTGGTTAGGGAAAACCTGCTAGCTGACGATAGGTCGGTGCCGGATCTCACCATCTAGCGAGGGGAAGAACACCGACACCTCCCGATGGAAAAACATGCACTTCACTAACGGGCCTAATGACCTCGGTTAACGTGCCCGGAATCACTATACTTGTTTTTTTAATGTGGGATCTGTGGGTAGTATCTCCAAGATGGAATTCGACACGACTTATTGCTTCTTTCTTTGTTCTGCCGCAAGATGTCGCATGATCGTGACCGTATCAAGCGGTGCTGCAGATGAAGCGACTAGCGGCAGGACTGAGAATGACGCCAAAATTCGTGCCGAATTACTTCTTGGAGATACTACCCACAGATGCAACGTTAGAAAAACCCAAGTTTAACAAGTAACCAATCAAATCTGTCGCCGTGCAGAGTCCGAGGAATCGGAGACGTAGGCTTCCGCGCGAGGTGCAAAGGCGCAGGTGAGCTGGTTCGGCGCACCTCTTTTTGCCCCTACGCAGCACGTACGCTAGATATATCATGGTTTAACTTTTGTAAAATGTGGCTATGAAAATTTTTCATAACCACAAACAAAACAAACATGGAAAACGTAAAAACATCGAATACACAACATTGATATTAAATAAACCCATCGGCTTTAATGTATTGATGAATAAATCGATGTTTCTACAAATACATCGACGACGCATCCCTTGTGGAGGTAGGCCCAACATGCAAAAACATGGGTGAGCTGCTCCGGCGCTCCGATTTTTGCTGGTTCTGCGCAGCACCAGACGGCACAAACCACATGACCGCAGAACGAGCACTTTTTTAAAAAGCCGGGCCAGACCCTGGCCGCGTTGGTGCGTGGAGAAGGAAAAGAGTAGAGATGCATTTTGGAAGTTGAATAAAGTTCATAAATTATTGATAACTTGTAAGGTGACCTGCCAAAAGTAACACTGTGTATTTGAAATAAAAGATGCAATATTTTTTAAATAATGCGTCATATATTTGTTTCAGTGTATATATATATATATATATATATATATATATATATATATATATATATATATATATATATATATTTGTGTGTTCATATATTTCTTTCATACCAGTATCAAGGAGATCTGTCTGCATTTAAAATTCCCGCTAATATTGTGACGCAAAGTGATGTTTGAAGCTCATTGGCTGAAGTCGAATACGATGCGCAAGAGCCCCCCCTCCCCTATTGTATCTTAGGCGGCACGGCGCACGAGCGCTCTTGGCGACGCACGTCGGTTGCATTCAGCTATCGAGTATGGCGTATTGAAAGCTAGAAGAGGAGAAGCGTTATTTTGTAGCTTGAGTGTGTCGAGTGTAGGGATGGAAAACAAACGATGTTTTCCACCAGAAACATCCATATATTAACATCGATATTTTGCTTTTGATTTTTCTTCACATCGATATTTTGTTGAAAAACATCGATATTTTTAATTTTTTTTAATAAAGGGGTTTAGGCACGTTGCAGAGAAGCTGCAGTCCACAGCAATATCGTTGTTTTGCGTCATCCTCTTTATCACGATGCACATTTCTTCTGCGCAATCTGAGGGAATTTTAGGTGGTTTTACTTCGATGGTATATGAATGGTAGGGACTAAAGGGTAAAGTAGCGAAATACGATGTTCTTTATTGTTAATTTTATTCCTTATATTCGATAATTATTCTTATTAACATACTACTGACATATTAGTAACCAAACAATAAAATATATCCCCTTTACGTTCTGTAACCAAAAGGGGATAGTAAAATAGCATGTTTATTAGTCTATAATTAAAACATAGATGTTTGTTCGTCGATCGACAGCGAAACCCTTTAGCGACGTATCGAAACATGTAGATATCGACGTTTTGGTATAGTTTGTTCGTCGATGTTTTCATCGACATCGAAACCCTTTAGCGATGTATCGAAACATGGGTGTACGGTAAATTTTGCCATCACTAGTTGTGTGTGGCGCAGGGCAGCCAGCCGGCGGGCGCCGCGGCGGAAGGGCCGGCGCCGAAAGAGGAGGAGGAGGAGCGGGGGGCGCGCCGCCCCTCCCCTTCCGCCACCCCGCGCGGCCCGCTGCGCTTCACCCTGCGCGCCCCCTCGCAGGTGAGCACTCCCTCCCCACGCACTGCGGCGGTTTTCTACTCCCATTGGATAATCCTGGCCGGGAGCGGTAGCTCAGTGCATCAACTGATGTCACTGCAGCGCCTCTGACCGGGAGGTCCTAGGTTCCAGGATTTTCGACACTAGCTTGTCAGCTGGGTCGAATTCAGTCGCTGGCTGGAGGAGAATTCTAGCGGCTGGCTGCTCTGATCGGTAGTTTTCCGTGGTTTCTCCCATCAGCACCAGGCGAATGCGGGAGCAGTACCCTACCAAACTGGCCACGGACCGTGTCCTTCCTCTTCCTTGTCCTATCCTCACCTCTTACACACACACTTACACTAACATGCACTACACTACCACATATTCCGGGAGACTGGTTGGGAGCTTAGAGCTTGTCCTGGCTGGGGCGGTGCCCCGCTGGTGGTAGAGCCCTCGCTGTGGGAAAAAACAGCCGACGGTAGGTCGGCGCCGGATCTCGCCATCCAGCGGGGAAGACCACCGCCACCTCCCGAGGGAAAAACATGCATTACACTTACGGGACTAATGACCTAAGCTGTTGACGCGTCCGGAATCACCAACCAACCAACCAACGAAGCAGGTTCTTCACCAATCACAGAGGAGTTTACACTTCATTAATCATTGAGAATGTTTACAATAAATGTATTGTTCAATTGTGCACTTTAAAAATGCGTTTAATATTATATTATGATTGTCAGTTTTAATTTATTTTATTATTAGTAATTTTTACTTTAATTTTTAATTTAAAATACATTGGATCGTAATTTTACTTTGATCCTATATGACTAGCGCAGTGTGGTACAGGGAACATTTGACTGACGTTAAGATCAGAACTCAAGTTAG
Source organism: Teleogryllus occipitalis (assembly GCA_011170035.1). Taxonomy (NCBI): domain Eukaryota; kingdom Metazoa; phylum Arthropoda; class Insecta; order Orthoptera; family Gryllidae; genus Teleogryllus; species Teleogryllus occipitalis. The sequence continues at coordinate 329,332 of BLKR01000521.1, forward strand.
TGCTTTCTCTGTCGTAGCACTTGAGCTGCAGCACTGCTGGTTACGGTCTCGAACATGCGACATCTAGCTGCACGAGCGAGAAAGACCCGAAAAGCCGTGCCATATTTCATCGCGAAGACAAGCGCAATGTTATAATAGTTCATTATAAAACGATGTAATGATGGGCATTAATACACGAGTGTGATATTACGATACAAGCGAGTATCGTAAAATTCACACGAGTGTATTAATACCCATTACATCGAGTTTTATACGGTACTTTTTCCACGACTTTTATAAGTAAAACTTTTACAATGAATCGTTTCGTGACAGTTGACATGTATGATTCAGTCAATGCCATCTAGCGGACAGCTACCCTACCTGTCGCAGTGGTTTATATGTTGTTGCCGTGTGTTTATCCTTTAAAGCCGACCAGTTCTTTAGTTTGAAATATCTAGTGAACCAGAGGAGGAGTTGGCACCTCCAAAAATAGGAGAAAAAGCGAAAATGGTGACCTCGGAATTTTTGCCGCAACTTTTTTATTCTCTCACAGGCGGACTGGTAAACCAAAACCTCTGCGGCAGGTAGGGGCTTGTCTTCGCGATGAAATATGGCACGGCTTTTCGCATATTTCTCGTTCGTGCAGCTAGATGTCGCATATTCGAGACAGCAGTGCTGCAGATATCAAACAGTGCTGCAGATCAAGCGCCGCGATCGAGAAAGCCGGGTGCGCCTACCTCGTACTTGTACTTTACCAAAGGAAATTCACCCCGGTGTGGGCACCTGGGTGACAATAGACAATAGACTATCCGCATCCCCCGCAAGCGTACAAGTACGCCCTTGGGTGGCTGGTATCTGGATCCCGCCAGAATGCAGTTTTCTCTCTCCGCAACCTCCCCACACAATGCCTGGGTTGAGCCGCCCTGCCGGCTCAGAGCTCCTAGCTATCCAGGCTAGTGCCGGAGTCTCGACAATGCGCCACTCACATCCGCCGCGGGCAAGTTCCCTTCTCTTTGCCCAGAGTATCGGGCCACTGCCACGACGAAACCAAGAGCCCAAATGGGGGCCACCTGAACTAAGGTTCGAGCGGCTACGAGTCCCCATCCCGCCTCCTCACTGTCTACACCTTTAGGCTAACGACGTGAGTATTGCCAGAATATGGGCAACGTGACGGTAGGTATCAGTTTCCCACCGGACTTCTACATGTAGGATCCAGAGTTCTCTGAAAAACATCCTTCACTCAATCCTGCTCCAAGGTCGACGCGCCATAGGCCCAACTGGTGGGTAACCGTTCGAGGACCGTCAACCATCGTCTACCCACTGCCTCCACCTTGAAGCTAACGACGTGAGTGTCACCGCGAGATTCAGAGTCCGGGTGGTCATCTTCATCTCTTCCCCATAAATCACGTCAACCTACGTCACGTGGGCACCTATGCCTCTTGGGCTTTTATCCGCACCCCCCGCAGCCAACGCGTTAACGCCGACAGGCTGATGGCCGGATGCAGCCGGAACCCAGTTTACCTTCACGGCAACCTCCCCATACAATGCCTGAGTGCGGGCCACCCTGGTAGCTCAGAGCTCCTAGCTATCCAGGCTAGTACCGGAGTCTCGACAATGAACCGGGACAAATCCCTCTTCGTCCATAGTATCGGGCCACGAACCACGACGAATCCGAAAGCCCAACTGGGGGCCACCTGGACTAAGGTCCAGGCGGCTCGGAGCCCCCATCCCGTCTCCCCAATCCTTACTGCCAGCTCACGACGTGGATAACGTCGGTACCGAAGCAACCTGACGGGCAGTAACTAGTTTCTCGCCGGATTTTAAAAGTGGGATCCAGAGTACTCCGAAAAGCATCCTTCACCCAATCCTGCTCCAAGGTCGACGCGCCATAGGCCCAACTGGTGGGTAACCGTTCGAGGACCGTCAACCATCGTCTACCCACTGCCTCCACCTTGAAGCTAACGACGTGAGTGCCGCCGCGAGACTCAGGGTCCGGGTGGTCGTCTACATCTTTCTCCCAGCAATGACGTCAGCCTCCGTCACCGTGATTTCCCCATGGAGGGACCGCTGTGTGTGCGCAGGCGGCGGCGGCGGCGGCCGGCGGCCGGGGCGGAGGCTCGCCCGCGCCCGACGCCCGCGCCCCTCGCAGCTCCTCGCCGCGCGCCCCGCGCCACGCACGTACGTCCTCGCTACTCAATTCATCTCGAGCGTTCACATTAGGCTAAAGCTCCCTCAAAATAAATTAATAAATATACATCATACTTGTTTTTTTTAACGTGCCATCTGTGGGATGGTATCTCCAAGATGGAATTCGGCATGAAATTTTGCGTCATTCTCATTCCTGCCGCAAGATGTCGCATGATCACGAAGCCATCAAGCAGTGCTGCAGATCAAGCGACTCTAGCGGCAGGAGTGATAACGACACAAAAAGTCTGCCGAATTCCATCTTTGAGATACCACCCCCACAGATGCCACGTTAGAAAAATCCAAGTATAGAGTAATAAAATAGTTAAAAATTCTGATAATTTTTTGGGTTGATTCTGGTATGGAGGGCGGGGTAGCTTGATGGTCCTAAATTTTGTATGTACCACGGGCGTTAACTGGTTCTAATGATCTCACAAATGAAAGAGATTTAAGGAATAGATTTAACTTAGAACTAGCAAATACATTTCTTTTACTTGAAGTTTTGATCGGTATTAGAAAATTAGAAGATCTCTGCGATGTAATTAAGACAGGCTCGTGTGAAATTATTCTTGCTTCTCTGTGCTGCAAATACTGCAACAGTTTATTAAAAGTGTTAACAGCTGTTCAGCTGTAACAGTTAACAGCTTATCAGCTGTCATCAGTCAGGTTACAGAAACCTATGCACATTTAGAATTAAAGGAATTGTGGCACCTTAAAGCTAGTGCAGCTACCTCACGGCGCTTGCTTGTACTACTTTCCCAGACATGTTTGAACAGAGAAACAACTGATATAAACGAGAATGGATGAACTGCCAGGGAAGAATAGTAATTGATATACAAAAGGCTCCAGCATTTCTGCTTGTGGAGCTAAGGAAGGGCAATATCTTAAATATACTAACTTAAACTTAACTTAACTTTAACTTAAATCTAAATACATATGCCATGCCGCGTTCTGCGTGGCGGCGGTTTTTGTAGTCGGCGTGAGAAGAGTGCTGCGGTGGAGATTTCGCGCGCTAGCTTGTGACTGGTCGATGGTTCGCGGGCTGGCTCCTGGTTGGCTGTCGACAGATGCTATGTTAACTGTTAAGCCTGTACGATGCTATGTTAACTGTTAAGGCTGTACGATGCTATGTTACCTGTTAAGTCTGTACGATGCTATGTTAACTGTTAAGGCTGTACGATGCTATGTTAGCTGTTAAGAGTAAGAGTGTAGCTGCGAAGGGCACATCTCTAGTGAGGAGGAGGAAGGTCCGTAGGAGGCGAGCTGCGCTTGGGCGTAGTGTCGGAGGCGCCCCCGCCGCCCACCGCCTCGCCCGCGGCCCCGCCGCCCCCGCAGCAGCAGGAGCAGCAGCAGAAGCCCGCAGTGTGCGTCATGGCGGCCAGGCGCTCCTTCTCCAGGTCCCTACACACGCGCACACACACACACACATACACATACATATGTGTATATACATATGTGTATATATATATATATATATATATATATATATATATATATATATATATATATATATTACATTACACATTCCTACGACAAACGCAGCTCAGGTGGCTCAGGGCCTCTGACGGGGAGGCCCTGAACCACCTGACCTGCGCTTTTGAATTAATTAATTAATTAAAAATTCAAGTAGTATATTACTTAGTGTAGGGATCACAGAATTTTGAAAACGTGCTCCCCATAGCACATCATCATACACTGTTTTAACTGTTTTTTGACGTAAACTAAAATAAAAAATAAACAAGGCCCTCACGTTCGACACACATTTGCAACTTGCCTCTCAGTTGTGTAACGAAATGAGTGCGGGTCCGCCCGCAAAATGTTTATTCGGGCCCTCTTTTTAAAAGTGTGTACTAGCAAACACAAGTAGTTTTACAACCTCAAATAATACAAATATCGTTTGGCAAATTCGAATTCATCAGTCTATGATTAATAACCAATAGTGCAAAAAGCTGCCTTTATTATTTAATTTTATAAGATTATACTGTTATATAACCTAAATGAATTGCTTACCTTTATTGCTTAGATTTACAAACATGGTTACAAAAGTTACCGCAGTGGAAAAAAATTGTTCTGGAATATGCCGTTTTTAATCTTTCATTTATCTACTATCGCGAAGTATCAGAGAAAGTATCAAGTAATTAACATTTCTTACAATTACAAAACCTTCGGCCTAAAACATTTATTCGGGCTCCTTTATAAAAGGTTATACCAAACACAAGTAGTGTTAGTCCCTTAAATAATAAAAATATCCCCTAAAAGTAGGCATGTATACATACTCTTTTCCATGGGCCCGCTCGCGTTGTGGGTCTTGCCGGCCCCGTTACAGCAGTGTTGCTTCGTAACCCCTCGTGGACATTGAGAGCATCTGAAGTAATGTTTGTATTGTAAAACTGTGGTCTTACCACCTGCCACTTACATATATTATTATTATTGTTATTATTATTATTATTATTATTATTATTATTATTATTATTAATCTTCCGTTAAGTTTTGATCTTGTCGAAGTCAGTCTGTGCCTTTTATTCCTTCGATCAGGGGTTTGGCGCCGTTATTAACCGGAGTTCACTGACGGTCGCCCGACTAGGAATGTGCGGAGTCTCGAGTTGCCAACTTCCGTGACCTAACGGAGCCTATTTAAACAATTGGGCAAACGACACCGTGCCGGCTTCAGGAGACACTCAACGTAGCTTCACTGTGCGCACGTTTTCCTGTGCTCTCCTTTTGCCAGCTTTGGCGGGAATAGAGACGGGGTGTGGGTTGCTATTTTGTTTTCAGTACAATGAAATCACATTTGTCGTTCGTTTATCGACGCAAATAAGGCTTTTGTATCTCGAAAAATACCTAATTTTCAAATGTTTCCTACCTCGGAACGTCTACTCATTCAACTACGTAGAGTAAAAGGGAAGGATGAATTATTGAAGTTTCCGGGCGCGCCAGCTGTCAAAGGTGATTCTTCCCGTAAGATTAGTGAATGTTGCGACAGTACCGGTTCACCAAAGTCCACATCGAACATACTGGCTAATGACTGGTTCCTGGACTACTACAGTACGGGTTTAAGTCCACACCGAACATACGGGCTGCTGACGGGTTGACATACAAGATCTGGGCTACAGCAACCAGTCGTGCGGTCAGTCAGCCAACCAGTCATATGCTACAGCAGACATTCATGCTACATTGCGGGTTTATTAAGACCACTCCTAACATATGGGCCAATGACTTTTTGATACACGGAATGGAGAACGATAATTTGAATAACTTTATTACTCACTGAAAACGTGCGGAATTAAGTTATGTTTATTTTCAGAAGCAAAAAGGAGCGATCTCCTGCTCTCAAGGATGAGGGAAAACATTTTTAAAAGTTTTGTAACACTGCAAGCAGTGGAAGTTTTGACGAAGTTTTGAATACATTTCGACTGAAAAACCCATTGACGCGAAGTGTGTGGGCCCCAGGTACCGGCAACTGCAGCGTATGGTTCGAATGAGAGCGGTTCTAGCGGCAGCCGCCAGGGCGCTCTTGCAGCAACGATGCAGTGAACCGCTATATCCGGTGGCGCATCCGGGACCACGACCGTGCACTCCTTCTCTTAGGCAATCGTGTGCGAAACGAGGCTTTAGAGAAGGGTTTCCATCTGTCCTCCATGTGCGAGGACAGTTCTCCATTGATGTCAATTGTCATCTCCTCCTTCTTTGTATTTTAAATGCCCTCCTTTTAGTATATTTTTAACATTTGTTGTCATTTATTTTATCACGTGACTAACATCTGCTACGATGTATCGTTTATTGTTTAATTTAAAATTGAAGATATGACAACCCTTCTTGTGAACGCTGACAAACGCATGCATGATAGTGTCTTTGTGTAGCAACTATAGTAAAAAAAGACGCTGAGACCATCATCACCATTTTTATGAACGAATCTTTTCCCTTAATCGCAAATGGAGGAAGAGAGAAATAGAGCTGATGCTTGTCTAAATTAAATATTTATAAAAGGAAATGTGTCAATGCGATGTTTTTTGCTTATGCAGAGCCCTGTTTTATACGAACATTGTTGGCAACCCTAGTTGAGAGCGTGTGGACGGGGGGTATAGAAGAATTTTCCTAAGGATGAGCCAAAGTGACAGTTCGTGTAAGAAGTGAACATCACAAGTAATTCAGAGAAGTATCCCTCCACCGCGACAGTTGTTCAGCCACGCCTCTTCGTAATGTGTTTGGTTATGACTCCTGTGAAGACATCACTATCCAGATTTTCGCTGAGGTATATGTACGTACGCGAGTCCGGGAAATATTTAAATTTAATTACGTATGTGTAAAATCTCTTAACATGTTCTCACTATCAGTAAAAGAAAACTGCCACGAATGTAAATAGAAAGAAAAATGGTTTCAAGCCGGAAACACGTGCATTGGTACGCATCTCGCATTCAAATCTCGGTTTTAAAATAAACATAATATTTATCACACAAAAAGTAAATTCAGTGTTAAGTTTATAGAAAAAAAGGATTTTTACTGAAGAGCACATAACACTGCTCTTCCTAATTTCAATTATTTCACGCGGCGCACTATATTTTTGTCGGACGAGAACATCACAAAAGGAAGCGTCGAAGCCATTTACAAGTTAGCCAACTGCAAACGAACGAATGCAGGAAGGGAGTCTAATGGGCTCGAGGGCACAAGACCACAGAACCTTCAGATATGTCGCCAGCACTAGCTGTCACTTTAGCTCATCCTTAGGAAAATCGTTGTATAGAAAGGCGCTTGTGTGTGGTGGGTGCGCAGCCCCGTGCCGGTCGCCGCGTCGCGCGCTCCCGTGCGCACGCGCAGCTGCGCGTCGCAGGCGGACGCCGCCTCCGCCCCCGCGAGCGCGCCCCCGCTGCAGCCCCGCCCCCGCGCCGCCTCGGACCCCGCCCGCCCGCGCCCCCGAACCCGCACGGTGAGCCGCCTTATTTACTTTTAACACGGGCTGACGGTGGCTCAGGGCAGCAAATCATGTGATTCGACGCTAGTTGCAGAGCTACGTTGAATTCAGCCGTTGTTTGGAGGAGAATTCTAGTGGCCGCCTGCTCTAATCGGTAGTTTTCAGTGGTTTCTCGTATCAACAACAGGCGAATGCCGGAGTAGTACCCTAACAAACGGCCTACGGACCGCGCGCGATTTTTCCTTCCTCTTCCTTGTCCTATCCTCTCCCCTTCAACTCGCACACACACTAACAAGCATTATACTTCCACACATGTCGGGAGTTTAGAGCTTTTCCAGGCTGGAGCAGTGCCCTTCTCCTGGGAGATACCTAGTTGGAGAACCCCCCGCTAGCGGACTGTAGGTCGTCGCCGGGTATCACCATCCAATGGAGGAAGTTCACTTAATCCTGAAGGAAAAAAACACGCACCACACTAACGGGAGTAATGATGGAGGCAGTCGACGCGCCCGGAAACACGAAACAATCAATTCGTGCCCCCATAGCATTCATTGTGCATTGGGTTTGCGTGCAGCGTACGACGGATTCTGGGACGGGAATGGCGCCGGGGGAGTCGGCGGAGGGGGCACTGAGCGCCGCGACGCCGACGCCAAGTGACGCCGGCCCCCAAGACGTGCAGGTAACTTGGATGCTCCACAAGCAAAAAAAAAAAAAGTAGCTGTGCTAGGTCTGAGCCAGCATTCTCCGTGTCTCTGCACCAACCGACTGGGAGAACTTGTTCAATGGCACGTGGCAGTTTGAAACGCAACACTGCATAGAAACTGTTTACCCTTGATTACAAGTGGACTCGGCAATTCTTCGCTATTGCGTAGTCTGCTACACTAGTGATCATTGTTAATCAAGTTTTACGCTACGTTGCGCAAAAAATACTAATAGATGAAAGACTTTCTCGCAAGTATGGATTTGTTCTGTCCTGGTGTGGACATGGTTTTCAGGTATCCTATTGTTAAAACGTGCACTCAAATTTGGGCACGCGTTCGCTATGACTTAGTCTTGGAGAAATTTGATTTTCTTTTCCGACCTTCAGATAACAATTTCCGCCGATATTTCAGAATCGCAGGTACAGAATACTTATATGCAGTGAAGACGCGGTTAATCCTTGACTGTACAGCGGATAGCGTAGAGATCAGGGGCGCTTGAGTCTTAAACGAGTAAATCATACTCAACAACGTCCCCAAATGGCGTATTTAGTTAAAATCTCTGTGAAAACATTCCCATTACTAATGTGTAAAAATTTTAACAAAATTTGTTGAGTAGCTGTTGCGTCTGTGTGACACACATACGCACATTCCCTTTTACTTATATATATATATATATATATATATATATATATATATATATATATATATATAAGTATATACATATACATATATAAATATATATATACATAAATATATATATATATATATATTTTTATAAATGTATATATATATATATATATATATATATATATATATATATATATGTATTAGTTTATTACGAATTTGAAACATCTGAAAGAGTACTTTTTTGTTTGTTCAAGAATCAGGTAAAAGAAACATTCCGTTAATGAACGTGGGTGTATTATGTATAAAAGAAAACAGTGTAAGGCAAATGAATGCCGGACCCTGCGAGACCCCCTTTGCTCAAACGGCACAGAATAGGAAAGCTGAGTGAAAAAGGTGGTTTAACGCACGTGCAGTGTGACGGAATGTTGTGCCGCGCAGGCGCCGAAGGACGAGGAGGAGCAGTTGCCGGTGGCCGAGGAGTGGGAGGTGGGGAGCGGGCGGCCCGCGAGCGGCCACAGCGACGACAACTCTTTCCTCTCCTCGCTCACCTCCACAACCACTACCACCACCTCCACCACCACCTCCGACGCCACCCCGGTGAGCAAATTCTGCGCATGCTTTCTTGAGTTCCAAAATCCCTTCCTAACATTTTCACTATTAATAGTTGAAAGGTGAAAAAAGTTTTAAAAAAATTAATAGTAATAATAATAATAATAATAATAATAATAATAATAATAATAATAATAATAATAATAATAATGTTTTAAAAAGCCCGAGATTAACATTTGAAAAACTAGATATTTTCGTTCTAGCCTTATAAAAAACTTTTTTGCAACGTTAAACGAACTGTAGATTTGGTTTTTCTGCATTGCTAACAATATGGTAACTCACTTTCAGCTCTACTCCTACCATCGCTAGCAAAAGGAGAGCTCAACAAAACGTGCGCTACATTTAAGTCCAGATTAGTGAAGCTACATTTATGTCCAGAAGCAAAACAAGGGGCCATATCAGCATGTGCTCAATGGATCAGGGAAACTGGACAAAAACCCGATCGATATGGGGTATATAGTGTCATATAAGTTAAGCAACTCGAGATACGAGTCTCTGGATGGGTGACCGTCTGGGAAGCCTGGATACTAAAAGTGAAGCAAAGTCGATGTTAATGAACATCTATGTCCAAAATTAAATCATTAGTGTTCATACATCGATCATACACAATCGCTGGTTTTAAACACCTGGTTTTCCTGGATTATCCTTTATGGATTTTCTTTGATCCTAAGTCATGACAAGTAGTCCGGAAATATGTTGCGTTTTCGTACGCAATATTCAATCTTAAAACTAGACTGCTGTAACCAGTGACCATCTTAATATTCTGTCAGTCAACGTATGACTTCTCATTAAGAATACGAGCGCTTTGTGGTTAGTTAGGCTTGCAAATTTTCCACCCTTTAATATCGGTTTTAGCTTCTGTGTCGTTCATACAAAGGATAAAAATTCCTCTTCTGCTGTGCTGTATCTCTGTTCCGTCGGCTTCAACATGTGGCCCTCTAGTCCAATAATATCTTCGGTCCAATAATGTCTTCGGTCGCTGATGTGGAACGTCTCCCACAGCTTACCCGCTACTATCCACTTGCAAATACATTCTCTGGTTGAAATCGGGATACTTTCCGACGTAGATTTCAGTGAATAATTTGTTCAACATTTGGAACGGCCGTTGGCATTCGTCATAGATGATATGCGAATATCCTTTGCAAAACCTCGCATAATAATTGAACCCACCTACGAAGCGACGTCATATTCCTTGGCCGGGACAGCCGTACCAATTCGTATTCACGTTCTTGCATGCGCGTCCCGTCGCGCGATATTACGTGCCCCATGATCTCTACTTCACTCTGGGCGAATTTTCATTTCTCCACGTTTAATTTTAAATTATACTTCTTAAACACTTTCAATAGATGTTATAAATAATGGAGAGATCGCTCGTGGCACATAGCGAAGTCGCTAGCCTGTCACCACTGAGGTCCGGGTTCGATTCCCGTCGAATCTCATGTGAAATTTGTTCCAACAAAACGAGTTTGGCTGCTTCACAAGGGCTAGTCCAATCCCTGTGAAGTGTCCTAACCCCACCCTAATCCTTATTCCTTCCCAATTCTGGCCGCGGGGAAGTGACGCAGGAGCGCGCGCGTACGCAGAGATGCTACCTGGCGGTCCTCTTGACAAATGACTGCGACGTGACGCGACATGACAAAGTTAATGGAGGATTACTCCCCAAGCGCGCAATGTAATAGAGGATTACTTCCCCAGCGCAAAGCGCTCATCGCCCCTTAAGGGGGCTTGGAGACGCGTTGCGTCAAAATGGTAGACGCAACAAATTAAAAAAGTCCTTCAAGTGGGTTTTAAAGTCTGAATAAAGAGCACAATATCGAACACGGGAATCACTTCGTTTAAATAACTGATCAATGCATCGTAGCTGTTCTTTAGACCAAACGCCACTCGCTGGAATCAATGCGTATATCCCTCAAATGCTAAGCCTATGTGTTTTTGGCATTCGAGATAAATGGTCATCTGCCAGTACGATGCTGTCAAGTCTAAACCAGTGAAAATTTTAACACTTTGCTATTTTCTAATCATTTCCTTTATATTTGGTGGTGCTTCTTGACGGAGTAAAGTAACATCATTTACTTTTTGCGCATCCAGTTACTAAAGGACTTTTTTCACTATTACATAAGGCGTCATTCTTTTTGCTGTAATGGTCTTTTTTTCCATATCACTCATTATCTAACGCACTTCTGCCAGGAAATCGTGTGGTATGGGCATCTCTTGGCGTTAAATGGTCCATCATTTGTTAACTACTTTAAATTTATAACATTTTACCGGTTCCGCCGAATTCTGAAAACTTCTCATGACATAATTCTGCAAGAGCTCTTGTACCTCCCACGGTCAATTACATCCATTCTCGTCTGCACCTTCACAGTTGCAGACAGTCTTGGATATTCACATCTCCCTCCTGCATTCCTCCTATATTTAGGGTTTGCCAGTTCTCTGCTGATCCTCGAGCGGCACGTATGCGCAAATTAGCCCTTCGCGTCAAACATTTGCTGCCTACATCCAAGATTGTGTCGAATGCGCTCAGGCAATCCTTTCGGAGAATCATCGGTTGCTCTTGAATAATTCCCGCTGGCGTTCAGATGGTGGATCCCTCCATCACGAACTCTATCCATATTTGCCCGTTCTTGCAGTCTGCCAACCGCTTATTCGCCTTCCCCCTGAATTCTTAACTTTCATGTAGGCAGCTCCTCCACAATTATGCCATGTTTTAATTCATCATAAAACTCATGTGACACTTCCGTCACACTACTCCTAGAATCAACCAAAGCTATCGTTTCCACACCAAAACATGTCAGAAAGTCTAATTTCATACATTAATTATATTCAAAATACTAACATGTGATACATCATTGTATTCTTCTTTTAATGATCTTTCTATTGGTGAAAAAATATAGTTCCATTTAAAAAATCAAAGATTAAATTTATTGGAAAGAAAAAAATAATAGAACAATATCTGAACAACGACAGAGCCTAAAAAGTGTCTTATTTTCGTTAATCTCTCCTATTTTTCGAAAATTGTAAAGATGTCAGAAATAATGCGAGAAAAAAGTACTGTTGTATGACCCAGTTTATTTCGTTGAGTGTTGGAATATAAGATTTTGCTAAAAAGTCTCCATTTTGAAAAAACAAATCCAAGGATAGAGCAAAGGGCGCGTAATCTCTTTGCCCTCAGTACTTTTTCTCAATTACAGGTGTTCCACGAGGTTGTAAATTATGGCCTGAGCTTTTTCCAATAACTATTAATGATTTTGGTAATGGTGGTACATGTTCTTTGCTAACTTATGCTGACGACATGCAGTATAATAAATAATAATAAAATAAATATTAAGGCGATGCACCGAGCAAGTGGCTGAGTGCGTAGCGCGCGCTGGCTTCGCAGTCGGAAGGTCGGGCTTCGATCCCCGGGCTGACCATCCTGAGCGGGATTTTTGTTGCTTTCACTGTCATTGGCAAATGCTGGGATGGTTTCAAAAGCCATTCCCCACCACTCCCACCTCTCATCATCATCATCATCATCATCATCATCATCCTATCATCTCATACTTCATTACTACTACAAATTATAATTAAACTATTATATTACAAACTATTACAAATAATAATAATAATAATAATAATAATAATAATAATAATAATAATAATAATAATGCTTTTAAAACTATTTCTGAAGTCTGTTATATAGCAAATAACACACTTGGCGAAAAGCCCGTTATTTGAGGAGGTCTTTTTGTAAACCAGCAATGTGTAAACATAATAATAATAATAATAATAATAATAATAATAATAATAATAATAATAATAATAATAATAATAATAATAATAAAAGCCACCATCAGGGAAAGCAACGGTGAAACTACCCTAATTAAGTCGTCCCACGAAAACCCCCATTGGGTCACCTGACTTCCTCCTGTGGAAGAACAGGCCCAAAGAAGAAGGGGCGTTGCAGGGCAGCGAGGCGGTGGAGCGCGCGGCAGCGGCGGCGGCGGCTGCGGCGGTGGAGGCGGTGGAGGCGGCGGCGTTCGCGGCAGCGGCGGCGGCGGCGCGCCCGGCGCACGTGGCGGCCGCCGCCCTCGTCGCCGCCTTCGCCAAACAGGCAAACTAAGCACACATGCATAGAAATATACATCCATAGCTGTAATTCAAATATCGTAATGAAATTTTGAAATTCAAATCAAATCATCGGATCGTATCAGTTAAAAACAAACAAAAACGCATAAAAAAGATACATAATTTATATGGGGTTATCGGTATCTTTAACTTGAATATCATAACGAAATTTTGAAATTCAAAAAGGCGGATCAACTCATTAAAAAAAAACAAAAAACAAAATAGCATGAAAATATACATAATTTGTAGCGGGTTATCGATGTCTTCAACTCGAATATCATAATGAAATTTTCAAATTCAAAATGGTGGATCGACTAATTTAAAAACAAAAATGCATAAAAATATACATTATATGTCCAGTGAGGAAACGTTGAAACTTCGAAAATAAGCTCTTAAGTCAATTTTAAGTATTCTTTGTCTAATAAGCTCCTTGGATATTCCGAATAGCCGAGATGAAATATTGTTTGCCGTTATGCGATAACGGTTGAAAGACGAAACTATCGCTTTTTCTTTAAATTTTCTCGTCAATATCAAAGGACGGTAAAAAATTGGTGTTGGTTCCATTTTCGAAAAACTCTGTTTTCGAAAATTGCCCAAAATTAACATAGCAAAAGTACAAAATTGAAGATATAGATTTTGGTCTTTAATGAAATCTGTTCTAAAACATCAGATCTTTAAATAAGATCATGTACAATTTTTCGAAAAAAATAAAATAAAAGAGTAGCTGATTCGTTGACAGCTGTTTATCCCGAAGGTTGTGTCTGGCAACGAAGGACTACAGTAACTTTCCATTTTCTTCGCAGGCTTTGGAAGATGTACACGACTCGGATCGGTCGCGCAGCGTAAAGGTGAGTGCTTAATTCTGTCCTACGTTTTATCGCAGTAACAGAGAATGTTCTGTCATCTCTAAACGCGCCTTGAAGTACTTTTTAAGTGATGGTAGGGTATTAAATGTAGATTAGAAGCAATGATATAGTTGCCGAAAAATGGAAAGTTACTAAAAAATACATTTTTATTTATTCACAAAATTTCCAACTAAAGAAGAAATGGAAGGATACTGGGGAGTTATATGGTCAGATGAAATTAAATATAATGCTGAAGCAAGCTGGTTGGAAACAATTCGCTAATCAAAAACGGTTGTACCCATGGAGAGTTTCGAAATTAAACCAATAAAGCCTATCCTTGCCAAACTAAAGCATTGGAAGAGCTCTGGAAGCATAAAATTGATAATTTATAGCTGAAGAATTTATCAGCATTGCATAGTAAGTTCGTTGAACGTATAAATGCTTTTATTGAAGAACCCCAAAGCATTCGGCATCATCTGGCTGTAGGTGTGACGTATCTCTTACCTAAAGGCTCCATGAGTCGTATTCCAGCAAGATATAGGCCTATAACTTGTTTGAACACGTTCTACAAACTATTAACATCATGTGTGTCCAAGATCCTGGAAGATGACTGTAGTGGTAACAATATCCTAGCAGATCAACAAAAAAGATGTAAGAAAGGATCGCTAAGCTGTAAAGAACAACTAATTATTGACTCTTAAAACAAGTAATAAGCAAAGAAATCCATTTGCAGCGTACATAGATTATCAGAAAGCTTATGATTCGGTCCCACATGACTGGCTTGTAGACGTGCTAAAAATATACAAAATCCATCCCAAGTTCATAGACTTCTGTGCAACCCTAACAACGTGGAAGACATTTATTAATTAACATCCACTGTGAAATTTTCCAAGCGGATTCTTTGAGCCCATTCTGTTTTTGCTTGGCTCTGAACCCGCTGTCTACCATCCCCAACAGCCGTAAATACGGCTATGAGATAAAGAGTCAGCACTTCTCATACAGACTTTCCCATCTGGCATATATGGATGATGTAAAGCTGTATGCATCAACAGTCAGATCGTTGAAGTAGTTCCTTAATATCACCGAAACTTTCTCTGAAGACATCGGAAAGTGTTTTGGTCTAGATAAGTGTACAACGGTTAACGTGGTACGTGGCAAATTGACGAGGGGACTGGAATATAAGACGCAAAGTAGCGATCTTATTAAATCATTAGAACATGATGAACTGTATAAGTATCTTGGTATAGAGAAGTCTCGAACGGTAGCCCGCTCAGAAGTGAAGAAACGTATAACCGCAGAATTCAAGAACCGACTCACAAATGTTTTTAAAACATCTTTGAATTCGCGAAATATTGTTACTGCAATAAATGCATACGCAATTCCTGTGATCTACTCATTGGGCTTAATAAAATGGAGTCAGACAGACCTTGAAGCAATAGACAGACATTGTAGAACCCAAATGATCCAATATCGATATCATTCTAAATCTGCTGTTGAGAGAACGTGAAAAAGGACGTCGAGGCATTGCAAATATAACCAATAGTAATGCCAACCAAATCTCTCTGAGAAAGTATTTCCTTGAGAGGGCAGAAACATCGACACTGCGTAAGGCTTTAGTAGAGACTGATTTCAGTCTGACTCCCTTAAAGCTAGTAAATGCTCAGTTTCAACCGGAGTATAGAAACAACGAAAGCCTGATGCAACAGTGGTGTCGAAAAGAGTTACATGGTGGACATCCCAATGAACTATCAGGCCAGAACATAAATTTTAAAGTATCTAACAGGTGGTTGACACGTGGTTTACTGTACCCAGAAACAGAAGGCTTTATGATAGCCATTCAACACCAGATTGTCGCAACAGGAAATTACTTCCACTATGTAATAAGAGACCCGTCAATATTAAGTGATGAATGTATAAGATGCGGTGCACAGCATGAAAGTATCCAGCACATCCTTGCCGGTTGTAGTGTGTTGGCATCAACCGCCTATACAGTTAGGCACGATAATATCGGTAAAACCATTCAAGGACAGTTAGTAAGAAAATACGGACTTGAGTCCTGTAATGTCCCATATCATAAATATTATCCTTCTACAGTCTTCGAAAATGAAGAATGGAAGCTATAATGGGACAAGCATAATTACAGACACCACAATTTTGAGTAATAGGCCAGATATAATAGCTCTCAACAAACTGAAGAAAACAGCCATGATAATCGATATTGTAGTCGTCAATAATAACAATCTAGAATCTGTATATAACTTGAAAATTCAGAAATATGTGCCACTGACGCAAGAGCTTCGTCATCAATTGAGACTTCAGAATATCGACATACAACCGATAATCATCTGCACCACAGGATTAATCCCAAGACCATTTTCATGCTTAGTGGAAATGCAGAAAGCAGTAATACTGCACAGCTGCAGAACAGTAAGAGAATTCCTGGAATGTACTACTGATTGAGAAACGATTGACTGAAATGTCTAGAAAGTAACATTCGTTCGTGTCTTATCTGTTGGAGATCGACCGATCCTAGGCCAGCCAAGGTCAGGTGAATGTTCCTGCACATAGTGTTGAGAGTAAAAAATAACGATACTTCTGCAACCGCTACTAATAATAACAATTACACAACTTAATAATAAATACGGCTAATTGAACAGTAGAAACTTAACAGTAATACATTGACTAAAATATACATAAATAGCTTTTGACAGTTCCTTATGGTACACCTTTGCACTGCTTCCAGATAAAACAACCTGTAGAAGTATTTTCCTTAGAATGAGCCAAAGTGACAGCTAGTGCTGGCAACATAACTGAAGGTTCTGTGGTCGTGTTCTTAAGCCCATTAGACTCCCTTCTTGCATTCGTTCGTTTGCAGTTGGCAAACTCCCTTTTGTGATGTCCTCGTCCGCCGAAAATACGGTGCGCCGCGAGAAATAATTGAAATTAGGAAGTGCAGTGTAATGTGCTCTTCCGTAAAAATATTTTTTCTGTAAACATTACAGTGAATTTCATACCTTTTGTGTGATAAATATTATGTTTATGTTAACACCGAGACTTGAATGTGAGATGCGTACTGTTGCACGTGTTTCCGGCTATTGAGTTGTTGTGTGGCGAGCAGTGATTGAGAGCTTTCTATTTACATTCGTGGCAGTTTTACTGATTGTGAGAGTATGTTAAGAGATTTTCCACATACGTAATTAAATTTAAATATATCTCAGACTCGCGTACGTGCATATACTTCAGCGAAACTCTTAAGACTTCTGTAGTCATGTCTTTACGGGAGCCATCCATAACCAAACACTTTAGGAAGACGCAAGGCTGAACAGCTGTTATGTATTCTCTGAATTACATGTGATGCTCACTTGTCTACCGAACTATCACTTTGGCTCATTCTTAGGAAAATTCTACAACAAAATATCTATGTGATATTTGGGATGCGGGAAGGTACAGTTCACTACCAAAAATGTTGGTCCCCAGAAATTCACTATAACCGGAGTCGACTGTAGTCTGTCAGAGAACGGGTTTGTGATAATGCTCGGTGCAGACGGCCTTGGCCATCTTTTTTTTTATTTTACGTCAAAAAACAGTTCAAATTGCGTATCACGTGCTACGGGGAAAAGTGAATTGTGTGCACATTTTCAAAATTCTGTGATCGCTAAACAAAACTCCCATGAAATAAAATCTATTTTCAAGGATAAATAAGCAATAAATTTTGGCTCTTATCTATGTTGTCCTTCGGAATAATACTTCCTGCTGCGGCAACATGGAAACGATAATTTGGTTAATTGTATTTCCCACTGAATTCTAGAAGACGTGCACAGAAAATGAAGTTACATTTATGTCCAGAAGCAACACAAGGGCCCATCTCAGCATTTGCTCAATGGATCAGGGAAACTGGACGAAAAACCTGGTCGAGACGGGGGTCATTGACCCGGAGGCTGTAGTACAATAGTTGTTAGAGGTTGTTTATACACATTTATACAGTCCAAATGGTCACATGAGTGCGTTTGTGCGCAGGGCGCGGAGGAAGCGGAGTCGTGGGCGAGGGGGCGTCGGCTGCGCGCGCAGTTGGCATCCCTGCTCCGCGGCCGCAGCCCCTCGCGCCCCCACGCGAAGTACGAGGACGAGGAGGAGGAGGAGGATGAAGAGGAGGAAGAGGAGGAGCAGGAGGAGGTGCGCGAGCTGGCGCGAGAGCTGGCTCTGTGCCTCCGCGACGCCGTGCGCTTCGAGGACCCCGGGCGACGCGCAGCCGCAGACCCCAGAGAGGTATTGCTTTTTTTTTTTTTAATTTGTTGCGTCGACGCAACGCATATCCAAGCCCCGTAACGGGCGTTGAGCGTTTTGCGCTGGGGAGTAATCCTCCATTAACATTTGGCGCTGGGGAGTAATCTTCCATAAACTTTTTTTAGTTTGTCATGTCACGTCTAAGTCAGCTGTCAAGAGGACCGCCAGGTAGCATCTCCGCGTACGCGCCTCCTGCTACGCGCTCCTGCGTCACTTCCCAGCGGCCAGAATTGGGAAGGAATAAGGATAGGGGTAGGGTTTAGGACACTTCACTAGGGTTGGACTAGCCCTTGTGAAGCTGCCAAACTCGTTTTGTTGGAACAAATGTCACATGAGATTCGACGGGAATCGAACCCGGACCTCAATGGTGAAAGGCTAGCGACTTCGCTATGTGCCACAAGTGAGCTTTCTCCGTGGCAGATCTTGTAGTTTCAAGATATTGAACTTAAATTTTACAAAAACAATTTTTTAAGAATTAGTATCTTTTGCGCAAGCGAAACTCCAGAGAATAAACTAATGTTAACACAGTCCAGTCTATGTGCTGTGGTTTATGGCAGACGGTGAATGATTGGTGTGGATGATTTTGTCCGCCACCTACGTGTGCCGTCGCGTGCCAAGTCATGCCCTCTCGAGGCAGGAATCTTTAAGTTGTAAACAAGAGTGCGTCAACTTCAACTGCCCTGCGTGGTCTTCAACTTCACACAAATTCTTGTTCTACCAGGAGGCATGATCCCCGAGGTGGGCACTTAAGCTTCATGCCTTTATCCTCACCCCTCGGCGGCGCGCAAGTATGCCGATGGGCTGGTATCTGAATCTCGCCAGTACACTGTTTGCTCAACCTCCCCATACAATTCCTGGGTCGGGCCGCCCTGCCAGCTCAGAGCTCCTAGCTATCCAAGCTAGTACCGGAGTCAAAACAATGCGCTACTCACATGGGCCAGGGACAAGACCCTCCTCTTTGCCCAGTGTCGGTTCACTGCCACGACGAAGCCAAGAGCCCAACAGGAATCCACCCGAACTAATGTTCGGGATGCTTGGGACGTCTTTCCAGTCTCCTCCCGGCCTACACCTTTAGGCTATTGACGTGAGTGGTGAGTGTACTGGGAGCGGTAGCTCAGTGCATCAACTGATGTCACTGTAGCGCCTCTGGCTCGGAGGTCCTAGGTTCGAGTCCCGACAGCGTCAGGATTTTCGACACTAGCTTTCCAGCTAGGTCGAATTCAGTCGCTGTCTGCAGGAGAATTCTAGTGGCCGGCTGCTCTGATCGGTGGTGTTCCGTGGTTTCTCCGATCAACACCAGGCGAATGCCGGAGCAGTACCCTAACAAACGGGACATGTCAATAGTAGGTCGGCGCCGGATCTCGCCATCCAGCGGGGGAAGATCACCGCCATCTCTCGAGAAAAAACATCCACTACACTTAAACTAATGACCAAAGCAGTTGACGCGCCCGGAAACACGAAAAAAAATCAGTCAATCAATGAATCAACCGGAGGAGCCCGCCCGTGTATTTCCAGCATGGTGGCGATGTGCGTGTCGTAGGAGGTGCTGGGCGTGCTGCGCGGCGAGGTGGCGGGGTGCGGGCGCGGGGCGGCGCGGAGGGCGGGGCTGCGGCTGGCGCGGCGCGTGCTGCTGGCGGCGGGCGCCCGCGACCTCTCCGCCTCCTTCTCCGCCTGCGCCGCCACCGTCCCCGCCCCGCACGCGCCCCTGCCCCTCGCACCCGCCACCACCCCCTCTGCTACCCCCCAGGTGAGAGCGACATCCTTTCTCCTATACATACGCCAAGTATAGAGGAAGTTACGTAATCGATTTAGAGATTTCAACGGAAATACACGTTTTCGAAAACAATGGATTCCAGTGAAAAGGAGCTTCAAATTTTGCATTTATAGTAACGCTTAAACGCCATTTTCTTAAAAACGGATCGAAATGTTTCAACAAAAATTTCCTTATAGGACGAAGTAATATTTCGAAACTATCATTAGGAAACCGAACATTTTTAAACAATTAAAAAAGAACCATTTAGGGCAACGATAAATGTCAGCCGCCGAGAGGAAGGAGACAAGACTGTAAAGCTAGCCCGCACGAAAGTAATTCGAAAATTTTACTACGAAAAAAAGTCTGTGGCATTTTGTAGCACTGCTAGTTATTGGTGCATTCTAGACGAAGCTAACTGGTTAATGAATGTTTACCACGACGAATAGGTGATAGAAACGTATAGTTATTGGGTCATATTTTGCCAGTTTGCAATTTTTTAAGTAATTTTTTTGTGGACCTTTGCGTCATATTTACGCATTTAGTTTCTGTTTCGTGTTTTTTGTCAGTGTTTCATGAATTTACAATGACACACTAAAAAGGGCTTTATTGTATCATCGGTTGATGACGAAATTCACTGCTGCAGTGGAATCTGTTTTTCTTACTCTCAAAATTATGCGGATCTTCCGTAACTTTCTCGGCCTTTTAAAACTGATCTTGGAAAATCAGAGCCAAGATTACATTCCTCCTAAAATAAAGACATTATATTAAATATAATTGTACATACAATTTTTAGTTAAATTTTTAAAATTCATTGAATAACTAAACAGTTTCATTAAAAAATTTCAGAATTTGTTGAAAAAGTGGATTATTTTCCCCGTATTTTAAGTCATTTTATAGGTCGTTTTCAAAGAATTTTTAGGTCATCAGAATTCGAGCCCTGATAATAAATAAGGATTTGGCGAAGAAAACTACACGAAGACGGCGAGGCTAACAAGGGTACGCGTAGGAAGCTGAAAGGAGGCCACAAAGCAAAGAAACGTAACAGTGAGAGCTGGCTTGAGGAGAAATGCCATGAAGCAAAGAACAAAAGAAAAAGAAAACTGTTAAAACATCTAGTAAAAGAAGAAAGACATAAGACAAAAAAGTAAGAGGAAGGCAAAAAAAATAGAAGGAAGGGACAAGAAAGGGACAGAGTAGAGAAAGACACAAATGAAAAGGGCTGAAAACAAAAAGACCAACGCACAGAAAAGAAAACGTTAGAGTAGAATAAGAGTAGAAAACAGAAAATGTAGTCTGAGAATAAAATCACAGAAATGGTCAGAGAAAAAAGGGCTTGAAATATAAAAGGAAAGAAAAAGGCAAAGAAGGAATTAAGAAAAAAGTGTATACTCTTTCAATCTTGTTTTTTGTTCGTTTTCATGTCGAAGAGTGGAGCGCAATGTTTCGGCCATTTCCGCGTTACCCTCTTGAGCGCAGCACTGTTGCCATGACGGAAGCCTCGAGAGGGCTAAGAAACAAAATGTAATCTATCCTTAAAGGGCGCCATACACTGTTCTTTTTATTTCGGCCTTTTCATGAACATAAAATGGAAATAAAATGCGCGTTTGTTTTTACGCTGTACTGTTTTGCTATCGGAACTGCAGAAACGATACACAGGAGAGATCATTTCGTTTTCTCCCAGTATTCGCGGTGAAAAGGTTTTCTTCGGACGCGAAAAAAATACCATGACACTCGAATACAAAAATCGTACCTATTAGGATTGCATGTAACCTACAAATGAAGTTAACACGGAAAGTGATGCCATTGGAACACAGTACACCGTTTCCACGCAATTGGTGAGAAGTAATTACGGAGCAATCTCGTATTCTCATAATCTACCTGAAACAACCTTATCTACTATTTAAATTAGTTGTCAATGCTGGCCACATCAATCTCTGTCTGAAGAGACGAATAGAAATGTCTGATATATATATATATATATATATATATATATATATATATATATATATATATATATATATATATTGTGACGTTCGTGGCCTGGCCACAGACTTGTACGGCGCCCACGCATCTTCGACGGTGACGGAGTGATTTAACATCATCGGGAGAGCGGCACGGAGGAAGAAAGGCGCGACCTGCCGGTGGCGGCCGGAAGCGGCGGAGGGGTGGTTTCGACGGGGAAGGGGCGGCGCGCAAAGGGGGGTTCTGTGACGTCGGGGCCGCGTTGTACGGCGGAGCGGCGCAGAGCTGCCTCCTTCTCTGTTAATCCGACGACACGGGCGAAAGCACTAGTTCTAGGAGTCTGGTAGCGTAGGCGAACGCGTAAGTTCTCTACGAATTTGGTAGTGAAAGTGAATAATTGAGTGGTGCGAGCGTGGAGGATTAGTGGGTATAGGAATGTAGTAGCAATACGAACAAATTGGTAATCCGCTGCAAGCTGGTTAGAAAGAAAGCGGTCAGGGCGAAGTAAGAACAGTAAACGTTTCTTTTCAAGAGTGCTCATTTCGTGCCGAGGACAGTTTTGTGAAATCCAGTGGAGACTGCGGGTATAAGCGCTGCGGCCATCCGAAGTGCAGCTGCGACGCCCAGTGTAGTAACGCAAAGATCCGATTTTGCGACGTGCCAGAGACTTGGAGCGCGGGCATACACGTTCGTGGCGAGGACGAAGAAAAAAGAGAAGCGGGGGCCGGGAGCGGATGAAGCGTACGAGAGAAGGGCCTGGTTTGACCGATCGCGTGACGGACGGGCGAAGCGTACGAGAGAAGGGCCTGGTTTGACCGATCGCGTGACGGACGGGCGAAGCGTACGAGAGAAGGGCCTGGTTTGACCGATCGCGTGACGGACGGGCGAAGCGTACGAGAGAAGGGCCTGGTTTGACCGATCGCGTGACGGACGGGCGAAGCGAACGAGAGAAGGGCCTGGTTTGACCGATCGCGTGACGGACGGGCGAAGCGTACGAGAGAAGGGCCTGGTTTGACCGATCGCGTGACGGACGGGCGAAGCGTACGAGAGAAGGGCCTGGTTTGACCGATCGCGTGACGGACGGGCGAAGCGTACGAGAGAAGGGCCTGGTTTGACCGAACGTGTGACGGGCAGGTGAATCGTACGAGAGAAGCTGGAGTGACGTCGCTGCGACACCGGGCAGCGGGAGTGCCAAGGTAGCCTTCGAGCGAACTGGAGAGCGCCGTAAAGGTAACCGAACTTGCGACCTTTCGTGCGAAGATTGGTGCGGACCAGAAAGTGGGTAACGGCAAATTCGCGTGGTAGTTCATGTGAGAAACTCCCTAAATTCAGTATAGAAAGACTGTCACCTTTTAAACAAATTCGTGGAGGTTTAAATTCTGCTAAAAGTATGCCTTGTTTGATTTTGCCAAAGGCCAAAACCTTGTACAATTTTACGGTAATGTTATGTAACTAACTGGTTTCATTCTGTGTTATTGGGGAAAGATTAAGTTGTTCCACTATTTGATGAATGTGTAAATTCTTTTATGATTTAAATTGTACGAATTATAGTAGATTTCCATGTTACTTTGTTACATTACTTTCTTATACCCTAATGTTATGTAACTAACTGGCTTCATTCTGTGTTATTGGGGAAAGATTAAGTTGTTCCACTATTTGATGAACGTGTATATTCTTTTATGATTTAAATTATATGAATTATAGTAGATTTCCTTGTTTCTGTCTTAGATCACTTTCTCATACCCCAAAAGATCCTGCCCCCCCGAGATATTAAAGCTCGAAAGAGCATCTATAAGGGCGTTTCCACGAGTGGAGGCGTTACAATATATATATATATATATATATATATATATATATATATATATATATATATATATATATATATATAGGCACAAATGTCGCATCCTGCACACGTGTCGCAGAATAGTGTTTGTAGCACGTCGTGAGACCTCGCCATACTGTGAAATGTTCACCATGCAGAGTAACTTCATGCATATTACCTGGCGGTGAAAATCCACACACTCGTCAATTCTGTGTTCGCCTCACACGTCAGAGAAAAATGTACCTCGTTTGTCCATAGGATTGTCGAAGACCAGGCCTCGTCCACTTCAAGCCTTGCGAGAAAATGGAGAGCGAACTCAATACGTTGTGCGTTCGGTGGTGCATGCGCCAGTACGATGTGGGTCTTGATACCGGATACCATGTGAGAATAATTCAAAGCACCTTCCGTACCGTGGTCCACAGGATGTTCAACTCTAGGAGCACGGCACGAGCACTGCTTGACGCTCGAGAATTGTGCGCAGCGTTGTCGACCAGAGCAACACCGATTTCATCAACCACCATCGGTCGTCGGCCTTTTTCCGGAAGGACGCTCAGTTCCCCAGTTGATTTGAACTTTGTTTCGCAAAACAAGTAGAGAAAGAGGGCCCTTCCATAAACCTTTCAGCCGGCGATATTCTCGAACTGCGACTGCTGCATTACTGTTTTCATAAACGTTTCACCAATAATGCTCTGCTCCGTTTGTCCAATCACGTGTTGACACGTCAACAAGTCCAAGACGACTGCTCCGATCGGTGTGACTATTCAGGACTCGGAAAATTTGAAAATAAGCTCTTAAGACAAGTTTAACCATATGCTGTCTTATACATTTCTAGGTATTCCGAGTGGCTAAATAGTAAGACGGACTCAAAAGTTGGTTGGAAAAAACTTTCTATGCAAAACGTTAAATTTTGAAACATATAAACATTCCAGAAACATGTAAATTATTTATAAAAGAAATTGATATATTATTTCCGAAAGAAAAATGGACACAGAAAGTACAAAAAGCAGTCGAACGATGTAAATTCGATGGATGTGTGAGACGTGGGTGTTGGGCGCGCAGGAGGTGGCGGCGCGGGCGTCCAAGAGCTGCGGCAGCGTCGCATCAGCGGAGGTAGCGGCGCTCACGGCGTCCTTCACCCGCAGCATGCTCAGCCACGAGAGCCTGCACTTCACCCGCCTCAGGCGCCGCCACGCCCCCTCCTCCCACCAGGTGAGCCCCACTCCCAATTCCCCCATACTCAGCCACGAGAGCCTGCACTTCACCGGCCTCAGGCGCCGCCACGCCCCCTCCTCCCGCCAGGTGAGCCCCACTTCCAATTCCCCCATACTCAGCCACGAGAGCCTGCACTTCACCCGCCTCATGCGCCGCCACGCCCACTCCTCCCACCAGGTGAGCCCCACCATTCACCTACCCACAACCCAACCTCCATCTCATGCGCCTAGTCCCACTTGCACATCCCGTTGGGCGCACCCCCCACTCGTAAGGCTGCTACGTGGTTCCTTGCAGGAGGCCGCGTGGGTGGTGGAGCGACTGCGCGAGGTGCTGTGCGAGGCCAAGCAGCCCTGCGACGCCGACTATGTGCGCGTGTTGGCCGAGGAGCTCGCGACGGAGGTGGAGGAGGCAGCGCGCTCCGACGTGCGCGGCCCCGTAGCGCAGGTCAGACTCTGCCCACTCCAACCTCGGCCACTTGAACCCTTACCACTCCAACTTTCTCCCAGGGTGTTCCCGGGGCGCCAAAAGCAATCGTCCGCGTAACATTCGCACCCGAAGAACAGCAGGTTCCGTCCAAAATGCGAGCGTACCAACACGGGAAATGCTGAGGTGGAGGAAAAATTTACTCCTTATTAAAAAAAATTAAAAAACTTAAAGAAATTATTTTCCAAATTTCACGTCTGGGAGATCGTAGTGTTCCAGATTCGTCTGTGGTAGGATTTTCTCGACTTCCGGCATGATTGGTAATGTAGTGCGTGTTAGTGTGAGTATTTAAGGGGTGAGAATAGTACAAGCAAGAGGAAGGAAAAGTCCTACGCAGTCCGTTTCCAGTTTGTGAGGGTTGTGCTCCGGCATTCGCCTGGTGTTGATCGGAGAAACCATGGAAAACTACCGATCAGAGCAGCCGTCCGCTAGAATTCTCCTCCAGACAGCGACTGAATTCTACGTAGCTATGTAGCCAGTGTGGAAAATGCTGCCACCTTGTGGAGTGGAACCCTTGGGACCTCCTTGTGAGAGGTTCTTCAGTTGATGCGCTGTGTGTGTGTGTGTGTTGCGCGCAGGCGCTGTCGGAGGCGCTGGCGCAGCGTCTGCAGCCGTCGGGCGCCGGGGCGGTGGCGCGTCTGGGCGCAGACCTGGCGCAGCGCATCCGCTCGGCCCCGCGCGCGGCGGCCTTCGCCTCCGCCTCCGCCGCCCGCTGCGCTCAGCCGCCCCGCCCGGCACCCCACCCGTGGCCCCGCGTGCCCCGCCCGCGGTCGCGCACGCGCACCAGAACGCTCTCGCGGCAACGGGTGAGCGCGCTACCGCTCTACCCGGGGGCGCGTCCGGGATAAGGCTTCGGTTGAGAATTAATTCAATTTAGCATCATTCTGTGTTCCCTTATTTTACGAGGGCTAGACTCAGTGCGAGACTCAGCTGATTCGGTTGTATAACGGTTAGCGTTCCGGAGATTACCGGAGGTTAGCATACCGGTTAGTTGTACCTAAGATTGCGGGTTCAAACCCTTTCGTGGATTTTTAGGGGCGAAAAAATCCTTCTTACGCCTTCCTTCGAGGGAGAAGTAAAGGCGACGTCCCATGTTGTAGATTTACTTGATGTAAAAGAAACATAATGTGTGAAATTTGCGTGGTCAGACGGAAGAGCGGGCCCGAATCTCACCACGTAAAATAAGGCATTCACTCAGGCCAACTCAGGCCATCAGGCCTGCTCTTCAGCTTAAGCGCCGGAGGGCTGAACTGCAGTTGTGTGCAGCAGGAGGAGAGTCGGGGGAAGGACAGCGAGCGGGAGGCGGCCACGCCCCCGCCCACGCCCGTGGACGTGCGCCCGCGCCCCAAACCTTCGCCCTCGCCCTCGTCATCCCCCGCGCCTGCGCCTGCGTCCGCGCCCGTGCCCACCCGCCCCAGGCCAAAAGGGCTGTCGCTGCAGGTGAGTGAAGCCCAGCCATTCCGGAGTGCAGTCAAATGAAGAAAAGTTTAAATCACAAGTAAAATCTTTTCTGCTGCATAACTGTAACTATGTAATTAGAGACTATACAGAGCACCCAAAAGGAAAGTAATATTAATTTTAACAATGATATATAATGAATTATTTACTATTTGGACTATATAATCCTAAACAACCTGTAAGAAGTAAATTAGGCACCGAAAATTTTAATTATATCATGGGATTTTGGTTTGATTTTTTTAAACAAAGATGTTTCTGGTTAAATATATCGATTTTAACAAAACATCGAAGCAAAATATCGATGTTTTAAAAACATCAATGCTTTTTGCTAATCCTAGGCGCGCCTCACAAAACCTTCCGGTGCTTGTGCCTGGGTGTGAAGGGCTCTCGGTGGCGCCACCCAGGGGCTCCGTGTGAAGGCAGCGTAAAAGTAATCGCTCCTGCGGAGGCTTTTGCGAAGCGCCTGAGAGCCTTGTGTTGCACTCAAAAATTTCTGCATTACTTTTAATGTAAAGTACAGGAGAGTAATTATCACTTACGTTAATTAAATTTAATGTACACGTACAGTAACTTAAATGCACATGCACATTAAATTTAATGTACGTGAACAATCAAATTTAATGCAGGCAAGTAAGTTAAGTCAACAGTCGTGCATGAAATCTACATTGGTTTTAATTTACGCATTAAATTAACGTACAGGTACATTAATATCCCTTTAATGTACAAGGTACATTAAAATTCATGTACAGTCGTACATGAAATCTACATTAAATGTACTGTAATTTGTGACTGTGTGTGTGTTGTAGGGGAAATCGCGCGACCCCTCGAGCGACACCTCGACGACGGAGAGCTCCGCCACCACCTCCGCTCCCGCCCCCGCGCCGCCCTCGCAGCGCCATGGCAGGGCCACGCCCTCGTCCACACAGCGGTACGAGTACTTACACGCACACGCACACATGCACTAGACCGGGAGAGATGGCTCACTGCATCAACTGATGCCACTGTAGTGCCTCTGGCCGGGAGGCCCTAAATTCGAGTCCCAACAGTGGTAAGATTTTCGACTAGCTTGTCAACTAGGTCGAACCCAGTCGCTGTCTGCAGGAGAATTCTAGCGGCCGGCTGCTCTAATCGGTAGTTTTCCGTGGTTTCTCCGATCAACACCAGACGAATGCCGCAGCAGTGCCCTACCAAACGGGCCACGGACCGCGCGCGATCTGTCCTTCCTCTTCCTTGACCTATACTCTCCCCTTACACACACACGTACACTAACATGCACTGCACTACCACATATTCCGAGAGACCGATCCGGAGCTTAGAGCTTGTTCCGACTGGGGCAATGCCCCGCTGGTGGGAGAGTCTTGGTTAGGGGGAAACAACGCAAGCCTTAGTTTTTATTAATTAATTCATTCATTCATTCAATTCAACTTATATTCTGGAATATCACTCAGCTGTGGTTGACAAAAAATAAAATTTCATATAATGTCACACTGTTTTTATTCACTGTTTTTATAAACTGGTGACTGTCAAAGAAACTATGTGACCAAACCAGAGTAATATGTTAAAACTCGTTATGCTAAAAGCACACGTACTTTCTCGCCCGTATTGTGACGAAAAATTACGCGAAAAGTACTCAAATTTTCGGGAAATTGTACATGACCTTATTTCAAAATCTACCTTCAACGAACTGATTTCATTAAGGAGAAAGCCTCTATCTTGAAGGTGTAGGAAGTCTCCGAAAAAATAAACTTTGGCAATTTTGGAAAAATAATGGTTTTCAACGAATATGAGAGCTGCACCATTCTTTTAAACATCCTTCACGCTATCCAACAACAAAATTTAATCAATAACGATGGAGTCATTGCTTTTGAAAATTTTAAAAATGACCCAGGGGGTTCATTAAAAATACACCCCGTAATTGAAATATCGGTTTTCAATTAAAGGGGCCACAACATAAGCCAACTCGATGGGGGAGTATCAATTTTGGAGAAAATTCTGATTACTGTTTAGCCGGTAGCGTTTACAGACATACTTTTGTCCTCAGTCGATTTTTCAGTTTAAAGGACCCTCAAAATTCTGGCTACACTACGTGATGGAGGATGTTTTTCTAAATTTTGGTACTTGATTTATCCACTTTTTTTCTTACCAGGGCCCTGTAATAAGACATTACCAGGGGCCGAAAATTCTGTATTTTTCTGGCGCAGCGTTAGGTAAGTTTGTGTGTACTCCGTAGCGAGAAAGTGGCGTGCGGTGTGCGCAGCGCGGGGGCGGTTGGCGCGGAGGAGGGGGTGGCGCCTGGCGGCGGACGCGACCTCCCGCAGACGCCCGTCCTCGAGGACATCTGCCGCGCCAAGCGACGGCGGCGCGACCCGCGCAAGGTAACTCATCACCACTCCTCACCGCGCGTCTCCGGGGGGTGGAATGACCAGGAACTCTCTCTCTTCCTCTCTCTCTCTTCCTCTCTCTTCCTCTCTCTCTCTTCCTCTCTCTCTCTTCCTCTCTCTTCCTCTCTCTCTCTTCCTCTCTCTCTCTTCCTCTCTCTCTTCCTCTCTCTTCCTCTCTCTCTCTTCCTCTCTTCCTCTCTCTCTTCCTCTCTCTCTTCCTCTCTCTCTCTCCCTCTCTCTCTCTCCCTCTCTCTCTCTTCCTCTCTCTTTCTCTCTCTCTCCTCTCTCTGTATATATAAAGAAAAATAAAAGAATAATAAATAAAAAGCAGTAAAGAATAAACACGGAAGTGTTTATATATTTCTGCAATGCACATTTTTGCCTAGAAAGCATTTTTTCAAACAATCTTTTGAGTGCTTATTGCGGCTCAGTCATTCAGAATACCCATGTAGTTCAATAGACAAAATATGCTTAAAATTGTCTTAAGAACTTATTTTCGACGTTTCCTTCTCGGGCACGCTGTATATTTGTAATACGTGGTCTGTGACTCTTGTTTCAGAGTTCTAGAAGTTTGCGACCTTTCTTCTGAGACCACCTTAAGTGGCAGAGTGTGAGGAGCGCGCCTAGTGATGGCAAATTTTACCAAAACATCGATACATCGCTAAAGGGTTTTGGATGTCGATGAAAACATCGACAGAGAAACATAAATATTTTGAATATAGACTTATAAACTTGCTATTTTCCTATCCAATTTTCATTACAGTACTGTGTAATGTTACTATGGGACTTCCCTAGTTGGAGTGCAGTGAGTCTGATTCACGATCTGTCAAAACGTCTAAGGGCCATTTCTCACACTACAATCGATTCAGGCAATGACACGCCTACCGATACACTCATTAGCAATACACGCCGCGAACAGCTCCCAAACTTTCTCAGATTGCACAGGTGGTAATGAGGATGATCCAAAACATCGATATTGCTTTATTAAAATAAAAAAAACATCGATGTTTTGGCAACAAAATATCGATGTTAATATAATAAGAAAACATCGAAAGCAACATATCGATGTTAATATATCGATGTTTCTGGTGGAAAACATCGATGTTTCGAAAACATCGATGTTTCTTGCCATCCCTAAGCGCGTCGCGTCGCGTGTGCGTGGTGTGACAGCGGCAGGATTTTCGGCTCTAGCTTTCGAGTTAGGTCGAATTCAGTCGCTGTCTGGAGGAGAATTCTAGCGACCGGTTGCTCTGCTCGGTAGTTTTCCGTGGTTTCTCCGATCAACACCAGGCGAATGCCGGAGCAGTACCCTAACAAACGGGCCACGGACCGCGCGCGATCTTTCCTTTCTTTTCCTTGTCCTATCCTCTTCCCTTACACATACATACTAACATGCACTACACTACCACATATTCCGGGAGACCGGTCGGGAGCTTAAAGCTTGTCCCGGCTGGGGCGGTGCCCCGCTGGTGGGAGAGTCCTGGTGAGGGGGAAACCCCACTAGCTGAGGGTAGGTCGGTGCCGGATCTCGCCATCCAGCGGGGGAAGATCACCGCCATCTCCTGAGAACAAAACATGCACTACACTAACGCGACTAATGACCAAAGCAGTTGACGCGCCCGGAAACAGGAAGAAATCAATCAATCAAATGCGTGGTGTGGCAGGTGACGTTCGCGGAGAACGTGCAGGTTGTGGCGCTGGAGGGCGCAGCCGTCGGCGCGACTACAGCCAAGGACGAGGTACGAACATGGGGGTTTTACTTTCTCGCTACGGAGAAGAGAGAAACTTATGGAATGCTGCGCGAAAAGAAAACAGCAGGAAAACTTTTTATTACGTGGCCGTGACAACGAAAAGGTGGATAAATGCAGTTACTAAATTAAGAAAAAATATCCTCTATACTTGTTTTTTTACGTGGCATCTGTGGGTTGTATCTCCAAGATGGAATTCGGCTCGGCTTTTTGCGTCTTTTTGGTCCTGCCGCAAGATGTCGTCTAATCGTGATCTATCAAGTAGTGCTGCAGATCAGCGACTCTAGCGGCAGGACTGAGAATGACGCAAAATTCGTGCCGATTTCCATCTTGGAGATACTACCTACAGATGCCATGTTAGAAAAAAACAAGTATAACGCTTGATGTATTTGATGATTTTATGTTTTGTGACTCCTTGGTACCGAAAAATGGATTGATCGCAAAAGTCTGCCTGTGAACAACGCTAGCGGAAGAGAGAAACTTATGGAATGCTGCGCGAAAAACGGCAGAAAAACTCGTTTATTACAAGGCCCTGACAACAAAAAGGTGGATAAATCCAGTTGCAAAATTAAGAAAAAATATCCTCTATACTTGTTTTTTTTACGTGGCATCTGTGGGTAGCATCCCCAAGATGGAATGCGGCACGACTTTTTGCGTCGTTCTTAATCCTGCCGCTAGATGTCGCATAATCGCGACATTATCAAGCAGTGCTGCTGATTAAGCAACACTAGCGGCAGGACTGAGAATCCCCTTTCCCTCACGTACTTGCGTGAAAACTACAATGCAATAACTCAACCATTCAAAAACTGCTGGAGGAGCTCAAGTTACCTGACTCACTCTGTATACTTATAAATTTCCATGAATATGTTCTAAAAATATTGTACGAAAGTGTCTTTGTCATATTCTCTAAAAAAAAAGTGGCGTACTCTGTTCCTATCGGCGCCTTGCCCGTTTTTCATTTCATTCGTCCGCCGAAGACTTATTTCGTGTTCTAGTTACTTGAGTGATTATTTTTCTATATCAGCATTACAAACGTACTTTTTGGTTACAAGAAATCGTTCGTAAAATGACATTTTGTTGCACATATGACGTTTTTGCCATTTATGTCACGCATTCGGCCAACCGCAGCGAGAGAATTGAGGGGAAGTAGCGCTAAACCGAACAGCTGACCATAATTTTTTCTCTTACAGATGTCAATTTCCGATGAAGTCACAACAAAGTTGTTTCTAAAAATTAGTTTCGATTCTTATATCAATTTATAATGCTACTAAACAAACAATAGCGTATGCAACTCGTTTGTAAAATTGCTTTATTGCATTCGTACAAATTTGAAAACTCGCTCCTCACGTGGCTCGTTTTCAAAACAAGTGAATCGGAGCAAACAAAACGGTTCGATGTCATATTTGGATGGGTTTGGGTTAATGGCGGAAAAATGTTCTTAAAATATAAATTCAACTTTCTATGCGTAAAAGTTCGTTGTCCGTGATCTCTTTGTGTGACGTCCTTAGAGTGTCCTTCAACTGTTAATGTTAAGAAAAAATGTTACATGAATCTTTTTGGTTCCAAGTTCCGGACATTGAACATTTTTCTTAACAAACTTAAAGCTCCTGGACATTGAACGTTTTTATGCTTTTTATGGTTTACTAGATCATTGCTGTGTGTTTACGGACCTCAAACAAAACATGTAACGATATTGTTATTACTCTTGCGGGCCTTTTGGATTCTTTATGCCCGAGGGCCTTTTGGATACTTTATGGCTCTAATACCAACACAACACATACAACATTTTTAAGAATTCGATTGATTGAAGTTACGATGCAATCAAAAACATTAGATAAATAGAATAATGCCCAAATAAGTAAAATAAATCATATAAACCTTATTTTGTTTAATTGATTTGAAATTTTCAATTTTGGAATGTCTCCGTGAATATACAATTGCCACCAGTCACTCATACTTCACTGTTATGTATCACCCTTTTTTTTAAGACATAGTATGTGCTTCTTGAGTAGCAGTACTACTTGTAGTAATAAGATGTATAAGGCTCATCGGCTAACATCCTCGAAATGTTATTTTTTGGTGTTATAACATATTCTAAATTCCTTTTGGTAATAGGAGCAAATAACCTAAAAGTAGCGTTTCATCAACGCAATTTACACTGTTATATAACTCTCAAATACACCATAAATATTTTCATATATTTTTCGTAATTTAACTGAAAATCGCTGTCCGTATTGTTAGCTTTTGCGAGAATTTCGTCAGGAACTTCACAATATTCTTTCATTTTGTACGAACAAATCAGTCCAATAAAATTATGCAATAGTAAATAGATACACTCTCTGTTTTGTTTATCTAACGTCGTTTCGACAAATGACGATTACAATGCATATTCTCACTTTAGACGCAAGAAAAATGATAAAATGTTTCGAATTCTCGTTTAATTCAGCAACGAACTAGTAAACCAAAACGTTTTGTATACACAACGGACGTTACTAGATGTGTTTGCCCCTCAGGCGATTTCAAACCCTTCGGGCCAGGGGCCCTCGGATTTAGAAGTCGTCTTCGGGGCAAAAACATCCACTAAACGCCCTTGATACATAACCATTACGATTCACGTGCTTCTGCAATAAAGCTTGGCGTTATAAAGCAGTTGCCTGATGTGCGTGGGCGCGCGAGTGCAGGTGAAGGCGGGCGCTGGGCGGAGCCGCCCGGGGTGGCGGGCGCGAGCGAAGAGCTCCTCGCCGGCGCCCGCGGGCAAAGGCAAGCAGGCCAAGGCGAAGAGAGGAAAAGCGGAGGCAACGAAGCCACAGGTTGTGGACGCGCCCGACTCGGAGGCGAAGCCAAAGGACATCGAGTCCATGACAAAGGAGACGAAGCCAAATGAAATCAAGTCTATGGCCACGGAGACGAAGCCAAATGAAATCAAGTCTATGGCCACGGAGACGAATCCAAATGAAATCAAGTCCATGGCCACGGAGACGAAGCCAAATGAAATCAAGTCCATGGCCACGGAGACGAAGCCAAATGAAATCGAATTGATGGTCAAAGAGACGAAGCCAAAGGACATCGAGCTGATAGTCAAGGAGACGAAGCCAAATGAAATCGAGGTGTTGGCCAAGGAGACGAAGCCAAATGACATTGAGTTGTTGGTCAAAGAGACGAAACCAATTGACATTGATTTTTTGGCCAAGGATTCGAAGCCAAATGAAATCGAGTTGGTCAAAGAGACGAAGCCAAAGGACATCGAGCTGATGGTCAAGGAGATGAAGCCAAGTGACATCGAGTTGTTGGCCAAGGAGGTGAAGCCAAATGACACCGAGTTGTTGACCAAGGATACGAAGCCAAATGAAATCGAATTGATGGTCAAAGAAACGAAACCAAAGGACATCGAGCTGATGGTCAAGGAGACGAAACTAAATGGCATTGAGTTGTTGGCCAAGGAGACGAAGCCAAATGAAATCGAATTGATGGTCAAAGAAACGAAACCGGAGGACATCGAGCTGATGGTCAAGGAGACGAAACTAAATGACATTGAGTTGTTGGCAAAGGAGACGAAGCCAAATGAAATCGAGTTGGTGGTCAAAGAGACGAAGCCAAATGACATTGAGTTGTTGGCTAAGGATACAAAGCCAAATGAGAACGAGTTGATGACCAAGGAGATGAAACCGAATGACATCGAGGTGATGGCCAAGGACACAAAGCCAAATGGCTTCGAGCAGGTAGAAAACGAGTCGAAAGATTCGAAACGATATGGCATCGAGTTGATGGCCAAAGAGGCGGACCCAAATTACATTGAGTTATTGGCCAAGGATACGCAGCCAAATGACATCGAGCTGATGGCCAAGGAAACGAAGCCAAATGAAATCGAGTTGCTGGCCGACACGAAACCAATTGGCTTCGAGCAGATAGAAAAGGAGTGGAAAGATTCGAAACCAAATGGCATCGGGTTGATGACCAAAGAGGCAAAGCCAAATGAAATCGAATTGATGGCCATGGAGACAAAGCTAAATGTCATCGAGTTGAATGCCAAGGAGTCGAAGGAGGATCCGCAGCCAAATGACATCGAGCAGATGACCAAGGATACGAACCCAAAAGGCATCGAGTTAATGTGCAAGGAGTCGAAGGAAACGAAGCCAAATGCCATGGAGTTGATGGCCGAGGAGACGAAGCCAAATGGCGTGGAGCTGGTGGACAAGGAGTCGCAGAACGCGGAGCCTGTTCGCTTGACGGAGGAGAGCGCGGGGCCAAAGGAGGAGGAGGAGGAAGAAGAAGAAGAGGAGAGCTCCAGCGCTCCCGAAGCATACGGTGAGATAGATAGTTGAGATGAGGGCTGTCCAATTGGCGGCCTGCGGATCATCGTGACCCGTGAAACTTTGAGTCAGACGTGAAAGTCCCTTACATCCAGGTCGGGCGAGAATATTGCACCTAAGGCACATGCCCTGTCGGGGTGAACACCCCCTTAATGTAAAAATAGGTCAAGTTTATTTAACGCATTTTTTCTCGTAAATTGAGAAATTCAAAATCTCTGTGTGTTTCTCTTGTGTTATGCATGGTAGAACCTGACAACATGCATTGTCTCCCTCCCCCTCGTTTTAGAGCCACCGGGCAAACTGCCAAGATCAACAATACGGGATCACGTGTGGATCGCCGGCAACCATATTAATGATTTTAGGTGTGGCCCTTGAAGCTTTGCAAGTTGGACACCCCTCGTGTGGATAGATACACATTGTCTCTTAAAATTGTGGCATATTACTATAATTTTCATGAATTACAATTAAAGAGATTTATGTAGTAATACGATATAACCTTAAATTTGTTTTGAACTAACAACAATTACAATAATGGCAGTAAATTTACATGTACGTAATATCTAGTCCATAAACAATAGTTATTTTCAAACATGAAACAAGTGATTAATCACCTTACAAGAATAATAACAATAAAAAATAATTACAATAACTCAAAATATATGTTCTTAGTTATATCCATATAAGAGTGATGTAAAACTATCGATATATCGACAGATCGCAACCAAACAGGTACGAAAATGGCCGTCTGTTAAGAACAGTACAAAGTGGTAGCTAAAGATGTAAGAGAAATGGTTGGAAGAAATGACATCTTGGCATGGCTTACCCTTTTAGGTATCTCAGGGCATCAGTTGATGTCACTACAGCGCCTCTGGTCCGCAGGTCATAGAGCTCGAGACCCGACCGTAGTAGGATTGTCGATACTACGTTGACAGCTAGGTCGAATTCAGTCGCTGTCTGGAGGAGAATTCTAGTGGCCGGCTGCATTGATCAGTAGTTTTCCGTGGTTTCTCCAATGAACACCAGGCGAATAGCCGGAGCAGTACCCACACAAACGGGCCATGGATCGCGCGCGATCTTTGCTTCCTCTTCCTTATCCTATCCTTACCCTTATTTACACTCACATGCGCTTCACTATCACACATGGTTAGAGCTTGTTGCGACTGGGGCAGTGGGAGATACCTGGTTGGGAAATCCCGCTAGCTGACGGTTGGTCGGCGCGGGATCTCGCCATCCAGCGGTGTAAGATCGTCACTTGACGCGATAAAACATACTACACTTACGGGACTAATGGCCTTAGCAGTTGACTCAGCCGGAACCTAATCAATCACGCAACACTATTGACGTGGGTTCCTCACCCACTCACCAACTTGCACTCACGATTCTTTGACATTGCAAACAGTCCTGGACACCCACGGACCCAAGGATTAATGCCCACTTTCTCGCTTTACTCCGTGTATGCTTTCAATGAACTCATTTTTACCGATAATTGACACGTGTATCCATTGCATTTGTTAAAAATCAAAAACAGTTGATAACCTAAGAGAATAATAACCCATCTCCATTTTTCATTACTATTTTTTGTAAATATCTTCACAACTTCGCTTGGCCACTCCCAAATATGTCCGCAAATAATTTGTTCCAGTTGTTTATTGTACGATTTACAAAGGAGAATTTTCACGAATGAAATCGCTGTGTCGTGTTCGAATTTTGAAATTCTGACACCCTCTGCTTGTACAGTGTCCCACTTAAAACCAGCCCGTGAGTTCTCCATAGAAAAAACTTCTTTCTGGGAAGTGAACGGAAGCACTTCCTGGTGGTAGGACCTACGGTTTTTCTACTACGGATTCTACTATTCGATCTACGGCAAGAGCACATCTAAAGAGTATTTCTGGGAAGTTACGATACAGTAACTTCTACAAAAGGTTAACTTTATTTACAAACAAAAGAAAATGTACAAAATATACAGAAAATGACGTCCTTTTGCTTCCAAACATTTTCTTTTTCGTGAAATAACATTCATGTCAACGTGACGCAAAAACATTATTTTCGATTCCTTGAAGTTACTCAATGGTTTTGGGGTTATTTTCGTATACTTTTCCTTTCAAGTAACCCCAGAGATTAAAATCACACGATGTCAAGTCCAGGTTTCGACGTGGCCACAAAACTTTGCTCGCACTCCGCTCTTCAGTAAAAGCTTCATGTACACAAAGACTGATGTGATGTATGGCAAGTAGCACCATAATTTGAAATGAAAGAAGCACCATAATTTTTCTCCAGTATTGGGAATAAAAATTCTCAAAGATCCTTAAATAAATTTCAGAGTTTACTGTCCTTTCAAAAAAATGGGCCCGATGATTCTTCGAAGAGACACTACACCCCACACTCCAATTTTCTCATCGTGCAGCGGAACTTCATGCAAAATATGAGGATTCTCGGTTGACCAGTATCTATGGTTCTGGGAATTAACACGCCCAGAGAGATGACACCATGCTTCATCGCTCATAAAATACTGTGTCGGGTCTACTTCCCCATTAACTATCTTTTTCAAAAACCCTTCGCAGTAAAATTTTTCTCGTGGTCTGCAGGAAGAAGTTCCTGCTCTCTGTGTCACCGGTAAGGCTTCATGTTCAAATAATGAAGCACACAATGGCAACTTGAACGTTTCTTTACAGACTGTTGTGATCACTTCCTAATAGACTTCTTTGAACTTGCCGCAATTCTCTTCTGAATGTCCTGAATATCTTCCGGAGTGCGAACAGAAGTACGAGTGCGTTTATTATTAAAAAAACAAACCTGTTGTTCGCCATTTTGGAAATAAATTCTGGTTTGTGATCTTCTTAGGGACACTAATTTCCGGAAACTCACTCTGAACAACTTAGCGAGTTTCCTTGAACAAACCAGTTTAAATGAACGCCTCAACTGTAAATGATCTGTCCTTCGCAGAATACGGCATCATTAAATATTAGGCACAAACGAAAGCAAAAACACAGAGCCCACAACTTTTTGCAAACAAACTGCTACGTGTCACAGGAGACCAAACGATTCCTAGTCCAGCTAGAATTTGCTGAGAATCAAAGAACAGAACACTCTTCAATGGGGCCGGTTTTAATTGGGACACCCGGTATTTCTATATACGCTTTATTTTAATCTCTAAACCTAGATACCTTTCTGTGAGACATGCCGGGAGACCAGTCTGGAGCTTAGAGAGTCTATGTAGAGTAAAAAAAAACTGTAATTATCTGTATTAACCCATTAGTACCCAGAATAATTAATTAATTTTAAATTTAAGTTAAATTAAAAATATATTCTGCTGCATACCTGTTTTTTATACAATTAGATACTATACTGATCATCCAAAAGAAAAATAATGCATATTTTAACAAAACAGTGATAAATAATTCATTAGTTTACATTTTTATTGTATAATTTAAAGAAAGATTTAATATGCCTGTAACAAGTAATGCACTTCAGTTTCCAGGTCAATGACCCCCATCTCGATCGGGTTTTTGTCCAGTTTCCCTCATTTGTTGAGCAAATGCTAAGATGGCCCCTTGTTTTGCTTCTGGACATAAATGTAGCTTCACAATGCGCACGTTTTGTTGAGCTCTCCTGTTGCTTGTAGTGGCAGGAGTAGAGCTGAGGGTGAGCTACTATATTGTTAGCTATGCAGAAAAATCAAATCTGCAGCTCGTTTGCCGTTGCAAATAGTTTTTCTATAACTCAGAAACGAAAATGTCCAGCTTTTCAAATCTTAATCTCGCGCTTTTTAAAATTTTATTATTATTATTATTATTATTATTATTATTATTATTATTATTATTATTATTATTATTATTATTATTATTATTATCATCTTCCTTTCTCACGGTGAATGATCTTGGGTTCCGGTAGTAAACGAAAATCCACACCAGGTTGCACCCAGCTTCCTAAGGTGTAGATTCGGTGATCTATTTGGTTCTACAACACCTTGCGCAAAATGTGCGTTGTACCTTAGAGTACGATATCCTGGATTTCATAGTGCTTACTGCAGCCTGGGATCTTAGTCAAGTGCTTCGTAAGATCTTTAGGAATTGCGCCCAGAGCACCTATTATTACTGGCACAATCTCTGTTCTAACATTCCACACTCGACTGACCTCGATTGCAAGATCTTTATACTTTAGAAATTTCTCAGCAGCCTTTGCTGTTACATTTCCATCACATGGAATAGATACATCAATGAGGAGACATGTTTTTTCCGCCTTACTGCGTATCACTATATCTGGTTTGTTAGCCATTATAGTGCGATCGGTGTGAATCTGATGATCATACAAGATGGTGTTATTCCCAGCAGTTATTATTATTATTATTATTATTATTATTATTATTATTATTATTATTATTATTATTATTGTTTTTGTTTTAACTTTCATTCGTCTTTCAACTATCATTAAAATGTTGGGATGGGATTCTGGTACTCAAGAAAATGTGCGCAGATAATCTTGACCCCATGCGCCATTCACAGTTTTTACTGTTCTTTGCCCAAATAAATCAAATCAAATCAATTTTGTGAGCATAGCGCTCGCTCATTGTTGCCGCGTTTGTGCTCGCACATGAGCTGTTGAAGCAACATTTATTGCTAACCAATCGTTGTTGCTAAATATTTGCGACCAGAGCGCTTCAAAGCGCAAACCGTTCGTTACATGAGCATTTTTTATCTAGAGATTATTTCTATAGATACCTTAGTTACTTATGCTCAGTCAACTTCGGCGCGGACCAACCACCGTTTGCTTTACACCGGCTTCTCCCTCCGACTTTACCACACACATATAGCAGCTAAACGAGGTTTTAGATAAGGATTCGAACCGACGCAAGTCATACGTACACCCTGGCCAGGAATATACAATGCCTTAGTACTCACGACTAAATCGACAACTGGCATTCAGGAATAAGAAAAACTTGCTTATAGGTTTCTTTCAGGATGTCTACGTCTATTGAATGGACGGAACAAGTTTAAACGTGTCCATTTCAGCAATGAAACATGCGCGTATCATTTATGTCCCGCTAGACACTAATGGGTTAAATGCGAACATTCCAGATTAGACAATTGAAAGTAAAAATCAAGAAACAGTCCTCTCCAAGGAGGTTATAATATATTATAACCTCTTTGGTCTTTCCTATTGACACGCAATCTGTGCGTAGATGAATTCAATCGTAGATCTCAGTCGTCATCCTCTGGTGGAGCGCAGCTAAACA
The DNA here is from genome assembly GCA_011170035.1 of Teleogryllus occipitalis. Taxonomy (NCBI): domain Eukaryota; kingdom Metazoa; phylum Arthropoda; class Insecta; order Orthoptera; family Gryllidae; genus Teleogryllus; species Teleogryllus occipitalis. The sequence goes on from BLKR01000521.1 coordinate 369,936, forward strand.
ATTGATGCTCTCCTGAATCTGCGATGTAAGGCTAGGCGAAAAAATCCATAAAAGTAATTATTTCGTAAATATGTTAAAGTTTTAGATTGTAAATCATAGCCTAGAGTACTTCAGGTCGCTCAAGGAAGCTAGCACAAAAGTTTCATTGGTATTGGTTCAGTACATGCAGAGATTATCGTGCTGTAAGTCAACGCACATCTGTCTTTATATATTAATAAAGATTATGAAACGATGTAATGAGTGTGATAATTTGATACTAGCAAAGAACGAGCGAGTATCGTAAACGTCACACGACTTTAGTAATACTCATTACTTCGAGTTTCATGCGGTACTTTTTCTACGAGTTGTGGTTTTATAAGTTAAACGTTTACATTGAATCGTTTCGTAGCAGTTGACATGTAGGATTGAGTCATAGCCACCTAGTGGACAACTCCCTAACCACCCTACCGCAGACTTTTGTTTACCACTGCGCTAGTCAAGTAGGATCAAAATAAAATTACGATCCAATTTATTTTAAATAATACTAGTGAGAACCCGTCAAAATTTGACGGTGAGATCTGAGATAAATGTAAAATACTGAACCCAGACTAATGTTCACAATATATTGCATAGTTTGGATCTTGAGGGTATAACGAAGATATTCTGTGATGAGAAGTTCCCAAAATTTTGAACACGTATGGCCCATGACCAGATGGCAATGCAATATCGGCAGAAAAGATATAGCACTATTATACTGAAGGATATTATTTCTAAAGTTTTTTGATGTGTCATCATCTCCTATAAACATCTGCTTTATTTCTTCTAGTATATTGCTCGAAGGTATACTTATTTTCCCATTTAAGCAACACAGAGTAAACCGTTTGCAGAATTTCTCTCACATGGAAAGTACAAAGCAGAACAAAACTGACATTTCATAGACAATGACCCAATAGAAAACGAAATGACCTCACTATCACGACACCTACGCTGACTTTCTCTTTCCCTGCGTTTTGTTAATGTACGTTTGCGCCTTTTAGGGCGCGTGGACAACGATTCGGAATTCGACAGAACCTGTAAACAACTTCACTGAAGTATTACAACCGAGCAAAACCCACTGTGCGAATGTTCTCTACAAAATACACCACAGAAGCAAATACATGCAAACTGTCAACACCACAATGCAATTATTACACTGAAACAAAACCTTGACGAATTGTAAACCAATCTCAACAATCAAAACAAAACATCAAGCATCGTGGACTCATATATATCGATTTTGAAACTGCCACCCTTTGGAAGAAAACAATTGACTATTGATAAGCGTACTATTCAAGAATGATTTAATTAATTAATTTACACTGTAAATGTTGATGAATCAACACAAACAATATCTGATAACACATCTATGGATCATATTCTTTCATTTAAAAGAAAAAATAGAACAATCGGTTCAGTAGAAGCTCTAAACGAAGCCATGGTAGAATACCTTATTTTTTTAAATATTAGGATTCCACGTAAAAATTATTAATAATAAAAGAAATTAAACCTGACAAGGATAATAAAATACCAAATGCAATTTTAATGTACATAATCGAACGAAGCACTTACTACAACGATTTTCAATGATCAATTAAGTGTCAAAACGTCGTTTGTAAACTTCTCTATCGTAACGAGTATCATTATACAACTGGTTGCAGGCAACAAATAACAGCGTTATACAATGGGAATAGAAAAAATAGTTAAAATATTTTATTAAGTAACTTTAATTTATTATTTAAACAGATATTGAAATTGATACGTTTGAAAACAATTATTAATATCAGATCTGTTCGTTTTTGTTTATAGGTGCCAAACAAGCTACTAGTTTCTGTGAATTTAAAGACTCATATTTTTCTTAAATCTGGAAAAGAGGATTTCGGTTCTGCCCAACGCGATGGATGAGCCACAATCTGTAAAAACGTTCCAATATGTGTCGGATTATCTATATAGATTGAAAAATAAAACAATATTCTAAAAACATTGTGAATTTAATTTTATTTAATAATTCATTAGCTTTTTCACGAACATCTCTGGAATCTGTTTTGGAAGAAAACTACTGAAAGAAAGCATCCTAAAGGTCATTCATGTCGGGCCTTTCGGTATACAGGTGGCTCGGAATAAATGTTACAAGCACCTTGGTCATATTAAAGGGGTCGAAAATATGCGCCTTTTCCCGATGAACCTACAGTGGGATATTGCTTTTAACAGGATTGGACATGTAACATTTCGCCCTGATTTTTTGGCAACTTTCGCGTTGATTTTCAGCAGCTTACGATCTGGCACAGACAAGTTTACATGTAACTGTAGAACATCTGTACATACGTGATTGCCTAAAAATCAAGCAAGTGCTACATTTATAAATGCATATAACTCGGCAATAAGAAATTTTACGTAGGATGTTCATTGGCCAAAAGGTATCTCTTTCGACCCTCCTGAGTGACCTGGAAGTTTGTAACATGTCTTCTGAGACGTCTTATATTAGGTAGAAAGTCAAGGGTCAGAGCATTCGCCCATCAAAGGAGAGCAGGCTGAAAGAAGAAATTTTACATTGGGTCTGGAAGATGAATTTTCCAACAAAGAAGTTGATGGTTGTTGCCCCAGTTGGAAAGAAGAATTTGATGCTTCTGACCAGGGAGGCAGGACGCTAGTTCTGGTGAGTATTCATCTGGAAAACAAACCGAAATCCTCTTTTTCATTTAATCACGGGTACTTAACGTTTGTTTCAACTTCAGTTGAAAGTTGTTTTTTCCACCCCTGTAAAACTAAGGGTTTATGACTTATCAACTTATTCATCGGGATCAAAGATAATACATTTGCTTACATTTGTATTAACTAGTTTTAAAAATTACTTAATATACCTGTAACAAATAATATACTTCAGCTTCTGGGTCAATGATTCCTTCTCGATCATGTTTTTTTCAGCTCCCCTGATCCATTGAGGAAATACTGAGATAGTCCCTTGTTTTGGTTTTGGATATAAATATAACTTCATTATGCGCACGTTTTGTCGAACTCCCCTTTAGCTAGTTGTGGACGATTAGAGCAGGGAGTGTGGGTTACTACTAACAAATAAGTTCTGTATTGAATTTACCGATACAAACAATTTTCTACAACTCGGGGGAGCGGAAATTTCTGTTATCAAATGTTATTAATATTGCTTTGTTAGTACTTTTATTCATCGTTCAACTATTTATGGCTAAAAGGTGGGGAAGGGATTTAAAGGGCTCAATAAAACGTGCGCGGATTGTACTTCCCCATACGTGCCATGCCGTATTTCCTGTTCATTGGAAAAAAAAAAAAAAAAAAAAAAAAAAAAGAGAGAGAGAATGGAGTGGAATGGCTTTTGTGAGTGGGACGTGACCCGCAGGGGGCGGTGTCTGCGGGGCCGGCGCAGCCGAGGGCGTGGCCGAAGTCCCTTCGGAAGTGCAAGCGGTGGCGTCCACGCACCAACACCACACGTAAGCACTTGCTTCATTTCCAATTCCTTCTTAGTTATATGACGGTTCAGAGGAACCCCGAAAAATATAGATAGATATTTATTGTTTCAGCATGTAGGTATCTGCAACCTGGTGGCAGAACACAACAATTTACATATTACTAATAGGAATATTAACTTTAAATTAATTAACAATGTAACTTTAAATTATTTAAAGACAATAATAGTAACAATAATAGCATTCATTACATTTTATATCTGACCTGCACAGTTATTTTAAACTATTAAATACAAGACTACACGACTTTTTAATTACACTTCATTTCACTTCACTTCACATCTGAAATTCACTTCTCTTTCTACTTCTATACTGCACTACACTGCACAACACGTCACCACACTTCAATACGATACTACTTTGAATATAATTATATATTTAATTAAGCAAAGCCTTTAATAGTAATTAACACAATAATAATAGCAATAAAAATAACAATAATAATAAAAAATAACTGTTATAATAAGCTTAACTTACTAAATTAATAAAGTTTAAAAATACCATTTGTTAATTTATTTTTAAATCTTTGAACACCTAGAGGAAGGGTTCCAAGGCTGGCGCAGGTAACTTTCTCCAGTCCGTTATTGATCTACTATATAGTGGCACGTTGTTTAAATAAAGTGGCCAGTGAAAGAATGGACCTTTATAAACCATTGACTGATCCCGTGCGGCGAACATGTTATTTATTTTAGCCCTCTGGAATCAATAAGTTTGAATTCAAGCTCGTAGACGTAAATAGCAGAGAACAAGTATGGATGAACAAAACGACTGTACGATAAGTTTGTGATAGAATGCTTTATGAAACTACAATTTACGTACTCAGAAAACAAATGAGCATGCTCAGCTGGGGCAAGTGCGAATGGAATTTAGTTGAATTTTGAGGAAAACACGTGTAAAAGAGGTTATTGAACTTTCCAGAATTACGAGAATTTCCGTAGTTTAATTTACAAACTTTAAACGTTTAACCCGCCACTTTCCGCGTGTTAGATTGTATCTAACAACTGTTTATGTTGTATTTATTGTTTATTATTACTCAAATTGGTGCATTAATTTTCCGGTTTATTTTATTCGGAGTTCTATAGAAGAGTTGTGCAGATGTAACAATCCATAAATATGACATGATTGCTCATCATTTTTGTTTATAATAAGTAGTCGAATTAAAACCATTATCATGAAGGGATGTATTATATGAAGCAAATATATTTAAGAAAAGCAAATCATGGAATACAATTAAATGCAATACACTACAATTTCCCCTCATCGAGGCATACAGTGACATTTATGAACTAAAATAAGCTTCTTCAGAATTACATTCATTGTAAACAAATTTTTCTTGTGTGTTATTTACAGAGATGTTTGTAGTAAATATTACAACAATCATGTGTGAAGCTGATTTTTCTCTTCGAACAATAAGTGAAGCTGATTTTCTTTCTTGGATGCTCTCCGACATAACTTTTTACTCCAAAAAGAAAACAAAACTAACAGAAACTACAACGAAGGGATACGGTCGATATTCTCGCTAAATCTATCAATGTTACCTTTGATTTCAGGTATAAAATACACGATCAAGATGAAACACTAAGCTTTTCTGACCTTCACGCAAGCACTCAAGACACAAAGGAGAGTAAATAACTGTATGGAGAGTGAATGCGATAATCCTATCGAAATATTACGCGATTGCTCGCGCGTGAGAACATCTATTCTTGTGTTTTCGTAACGTGGCGTCTGAGGGTATTATATTCAAGATGGAATGTGGCACGACTTTTTGCGTCTTTCTCACGCCTGCCGTCTCTCTCACTCCAGCTTTTCAGCTAGGTCGAATTCAGACGCCGTCTGGAGGAGAATTCTAGCGGCCGGCTGCTCTGATCGATAGTTTTGCGTGGTTTCTCCGATCAACACCAGGCGAATGCGGGAGCTGTACCCTACCAAACGGACCGCGCGCGATCTTTCCTTCCTCTTCCTTGTCCTATCCTCTCCCCTGACACACACACACACTTACACTAACATGCACTACACTAGCACATATTCCGGGAGACCGGTCGGGAGCTTAGAGCTTGTCCCGGCTGGGGCGGTGCTCAACTGGTGGGAGAGTTCTGGTTAGGGGTAAACCCCACTAGCCGACGGTAGGTCGGCGCCGGATCTCACAATCCAGCGGGCCAAGATCACCGCCATCTCCCGAGAGAAAAATGCACTACTTACGGGGACTAATGACCAAAGCAGTTGACGTGCCCGGAAACACGAAAAAAATCAATCAATCAATAGTCCCGGTTGGGACGGTGCCTTGCTGGTGGGATATACCTGGTTGGGGAAACCCCGCTAGCCGCCGGTAGGTCGGCGCCGGATCCCGCCATCCAGCGGGGGAAGAACACCGCCATCTGCCGATGAAGACAAATGCACTATACTTTCGGGACTAATGAACTTAGTCATTGACGCACCCGGAATCACTAACAATCAATCGCAAGCGCCCGTGTGCGCGTGCGCAGAGCGGAGGGCGGCGCGCGGGCGGCGGAGGCGGAGGAGGACGAGGCCGCGGGCGACTGCGAGACGGCCGCCCTGCTCGCCTCCTCCTCGCACCTCGTCGCCCCGGGCGGGCGGACGCGGCTCCCCGCGGGCGAGGCGCCCCCAGCCGCAGGACACGACGGTGCGCCACTTGTTAGTTAGTTAATGCCTTAGTTTACGTGACGAGACTCGGGCCATCAGGCCCGCACTTGCGTCTGACCACGCAAATTTCGCTACGCTCCTTTCACCACCTAGCGGAGAAAGGAGGTATTATCTCGGGCGATGAAACAGACGATTTGAATTTAGCTCAGAGGCTTCATTTAGGCTTGAGTGTCTTTTACATGCAGTAAATCTACGACATGGGACAGCCGGATTTCCCCCCCACACAAAGGACGGCGCAAGAAGGATTTTTCGCCTTTAAAACTCCACGGTCTTGGCCGGTTTTTATGTCACAAAATTTGGTACAACAGTCCGGTACGCTAACCGTACCACCTAATACAATCATTTGCGTGGTTAGAGACGGTGCGGCCCCAACAGTTGGCACTGAGCCTTATCAGGCAGTTCTTCCTTCAAAGAGGATTGAAATTCTTGTTCCGTCGCTTTTTGTTGCAGCAGAAAAGGCATGGACCAGACTGGACTTTTTTTAAAATTTATCGCATGGGTTATTTTGCGGGGACATAGCAATTTATCGTAGCTTTGTGCGTGTGTATTCGACATTTTATGCCTACTCCCGGTGCGGATATAGAGGAACGTCGTAAAGTAAAAGCGTTCCATGGAAAGTCCCCCCTGAAGCGCCTGGGTGTGACTCATTTTCTACGCCAGATTACGTGAAATCTATGGTACTCATATTTTTGAAAAATTATATGTGACCTTATTTCAAAATGTCTTTAAAGATCAGATTTCATCAATGAAAAATTCTCTGACTTCAATATTATAGTTGTAGAAATATGCCGAAAAAATTGAAATTTTGCAATTTCCTACAAATCAGAGAATTCAAGGAAAACGAGAAGTTATTTGCTATACCGAGTTGTCATTAAACTTGACAAATCAAACTAACTCGAAAAATATGCATCGTACAAAAAATGTCTTAAAAAGGAACTATAATTTTTTATTTCGGATTTGGATTATACACTAAAAATACATAAGTTTTGTCTAAAATATTTTTTTGATTTCTCATAAATGGCGCCGTAATCTTAAAAATAAGATTTTTTGCAATTCTTGAGAAATTACACTTAGGATTGAAAAATAAATAAACAACTGTTCAAAAATTTAAAAATAACCTATCTGATGATGTCAGTTATCGCCGCCCTCGGGGAGTGGGGGTTGTAACTTTCAAATCTCAAACGGAAACCCTCATTGTTTCATTAAACTATTAGATTTAACGTGTAATTGTTTTTATTAGTGATTAGTTAGCGTTTACATTTGTTTTAAACTTCCACCCCGATGGCGAGAGGCGAGGGGACTCACTTAAAACAAACACCCGGAAGCGAAGTTTTTTTATATTCAAAATTCAAGTAGTATATTACTTAGTGTAGGGATCACAGAATTTTGAAAATGTGCACACAATTCTCTTCTCCCCATAGCACGTCATACGTAATTTCAACTGTTTTTTTGACGTAAAAAATAAAGAACAACTACTACATTCTTGTAGTACCTGGGTAGTTCAAAACATTTCAATGCTATCACGAATGAAAAATACCTACATGTTAAATATGCTTGTTTAATGAAAAAAAATGGGAATTTCTGTTTGAAACACGAGTTACCACCCACTCTACTCCTTAGGCGTGAGGGTGGGGGCTTAATTGATATTATTATATACTTTTTAAAAATTATTGAACTGATTATATATATATATATATATATATATATATATATATATATATATATTTAGTAAATGGGTAAATCTTGACCATGTATATATGGTCAAGATTTACCCACTTCGTTACTAGGACCCTGCAAGTAAGACTTTTTGTGTTGAAAATTGCCCGTTTTCCGGCGCACGGTTGCAATACTTTCTCTTGTCACGCAGTAAGGGCGAGGGAGTAAGAGTGTCCGAACTGTCGCAGCCCCGCCAGCGCCCTCCAGCGGCAGCGAGGGCGGAGCGCAGGGCGCCGTCGGCGGCCGCCACCCGCCCCAACCACCAGGGCTTCCAAGTCCAGGGGCCCAGGGAGATCTCCGCGCAGAGAGGTAACGCACCCCCGTCCACTGCGCCCAAGCAAGTGGCAAATTCTTGTCAACCGACACAGGAAAGGAATCACCACACGCCATATTTTATAATAATAATAATAATAATAATAATAATAATAATAATAATAATAATAATAATAATAATAATAATAATAATAACAAAATTGTCTTTATTTGTGGCGAGGCTCAGGCCTTAAGGCCTGCTCTTCCGCCTAACCACTTTAATTGATTTACAATTTTAAAAATTACAGTTGAGGCGTTCGGATGTAATTCATATTAACTGATTTAATGATTCGGATATAATTAATATTATCTGACATGTCACAGAAGAAGAAAAAAATCAATTTGTGACTACCATCTACATCAATTTATCTGTATGAGCCAAATGAATTTGTCATTTTTTGTTTATTCTTGGAATTTTGCAAAATGGAAAGACATGATGTAAGGAACATTCTTAAAAATTGAGATAAAAAAGAGTTCCCACTTATTCCACTTAGAATCAATAATTCAAAATTCGCCCGAAATGTCAGCTGTCATTTCTCGACAGCCTGAACTATGAACAATAAACAAAAGAGGGGGGGTATTTTACATTTACGTCTGGGATGCAATACTAGGGACCGTCCCGGCATACGTGTTAAGCGATTGAGTAAACCCAGAAAAAAAACTCAATGAGGATGGCGGCTTAAGGCCGAAATAAATATTTAATAACTTTTATCCAAGGAGATTAAAACCACAGAAGAAGAAGAAGAAGAAGAAGAAGAAGAAGAAGAAGAAGAAGAAGAAGAAGAAGAAGAAGAAGAAAGCATTCGCACCACAACAATATTATAATTAAAAACTGCTATTTTTAAGAACACAAAACCTATATTATGTTCTGTAGCATTCAATCTACGCATTGCAGTGGCTTTGACGTCGCATTGTGTCACAACCTGTTTATTTCTGTCCTTCCACACGATTTACACACCGGGTTACGTGGCTCAGGGCATCAATTGATGTCTCTGCAGTGCCTCTGACGGGGAGGTCCTGGGGTTTCACTCCCTACGATGGCGGGATGTTCGATACTAGCTACATAGCTAGGTTCAATTCAGCTGTTTGGTGGAGCATTCTAGTGGCCGGCTGCTCTGATCGGTTGTTTTTTCGTGGTTCCTGTGATCATTACAAGGCAAATGCCGGAGACGTACCCTCACAAATGGGCTAGGGACCGTGCGCGATCTTAAATTCTTCTTCTTTGTATCATCCTCACCCCGTACTTGATATCATTCAATAAATTTAATCGCGAAAAAGACTTGTTCGTGGTGATGTCACTGCGATAAAAAAAAACTTTTAGGCAAAGTGAGTAACGTACAAGAGAAGTAAGAAAATAAAATGCACAGTAATGGCAAAACAACCTTAATTTCACTACGATTCAAGTCTTTCCAATTATTTTTAACTGATAATTAAGTATACACATAATTATTACGTAACTGTTAAAACATAGTATATTACGAAACAGCAACTTTATTTACCAGAGCCCGGCACTAAGAGTTTTTGTTATGAAAATTTGCCGTTTTTTCCCCGCAGCATTACAATACTGTATCTACACTGCATAAGCAGTAGTGAGAAAGTAAAAAAAGTTTATATTTTGTGAGTGTATTGTTTTTTACTCGATCACGCTTAAGGGTTTTTTGGCCCGGCCTATCGATCATGTGCCAAAAACTTCACATTCGATGGTGCAAAAAGCAATAACTTCACGGACTTAACATTTTATAACTATATTTCTCTTGTGGCTATTATACAGAGTGAGTCACGTAACTTTAGCACCTCTTGCAGTTTTTGAACGGTTGAAGTTATTGGAGTGCAGTTTTCGAGAAAGTGTATAAGGGAATGAGGCTTAATACATGTATTTATTTCTATTTCATCACTTAAATTTTAAGAGATATTGATGTTATTTTGTGTTTTTCAAATGGAACTATACATTTTTTGTCTATCATGACGAGTGCAGAGAGACGAATCCAATGATACCAATATTGTCATATGTTAGATTAGCAATTTTTTAAATAATTTTGATTTTTTTGCTACCCTTGTTTAACATATATTTTAAATGACAGTCCACCAACCAAGGTCGTGCAGCGCTCTCTTTGCTACCACGTGCTCAGAGAATTACAATATCCGTTAAACACGAGTCGAAAAAATCAAAATTACTCAAGAAATTGATTATCTAACTTATGACTATCGTTGGATTCATATGACTATCATTCTTTTTATGCCCGTCATGATAGACTAAAAATGTATATTCCATTTGAAAAACAAATTAACATTCGTATATCTTAGAATACAAGTGATAAAATAGACATAAATACATGTATTGTAACAAAATCGGCAATATCGGCATACTTTAATATGCCCGTTTACTAGCTAACTTTTTCAATAATTCTAAAAATTTATGCGTACGTGAACTTGTGATGGTTCCTGTACAGGGACCGAAACGTGGTACTCGTGCAACGCGCGCGTGGGTCAGGATCTATTTACCAGAAATCACAACACGTCATTGAGAGGTTTTACTGATAAACACAACTGTGTTCATCGTGCTTTATTCTATCCGTTTCTCTTTTGTTGCTAACTGATTCTTTCCTTTCATTAAACAATGACAATAAGCACGTAAACAAAAAACAAAACACCCTTCAATGACAACATTAAAAAAATTCAATTGACACAAAAATTAAAAGAAAAACCATTCACCCTGAAAAACTTACGAAAATTTCATTCATACCGAATGCGCATTCTGAACTATTGCCTTATCGACTCTTAATCTATACAAGTTTAACATTACTTGGTCTTCTACATGAATGTGTCTTCGTAGTAACCAAAACAAACTAGTCATTGCACTTGCCTGTTTGTTGGTTCGGCACCGCGGTGTGTGGCGCAAGTCACGTTCGTCGCCAGCTGCCAACTCGCACGCCGAAATGCACGGTTACTAAAATTCTCGAAATTAATCGAACCCTTGGTCCGATTTTGATGATTGTTGTTTCAAACGATTTAAAAAATTGTGCTCTATCAAATGCTCGTGTCACGTTTCCCTTTCTTCTGCACATTCATTTAATTGAAAAAAATGTTCTTGCGCGGCGCTGCCGTCATTTGTCTCTTCGAAAATAATTCATATCATTCCATTGATATTTTTTTCATTTAAAAGAAATGATAATTGACTTGGATGATCGTAAATCATTACAGTATTAATTAGCCTCATTCCCTCATGCAAATTCGTTTAAACTGCATTGCAATAACTCCAACCGTTCAAAAACTGCAAGAGGTGTCTCGTGGCGCAAGAGCGAAGTCGCTCACTTTTCACCACTGAGGTCCGGGTTCTATTCCCGTCGAATCTCATGTGAAATTTGTTCCAACAAAACGAGTTTGGCTGCTTCACAAGGGCTAGTCCAACCCTTGTGAAGTGTCCTAAACCCTGCCCCTATCCTTATTCCTTCCCAATTTTGGCCGCTGGGTAGTGACGCAGGAGCGCGCAAGAGAGACGCGTACGCAGAGATGCTACGTGGCGGTCCTCTTGACGACTAACGGACTACGTAATAGAGGATTACTTCCAAAGACATTGACTTTAAAAATATAAATAACGGGGGATTACTCCTAAGAGCTCAACGCCCCAATAGGGGTTATGAGACGCGTTGCGTCATGACGAAGATGCAACAAATTTTAAAAAAAAGTGCTAAAGTTATGTGACTCACTCTGTGAATAAAATGTTCCGCCATTGAGAGTTTGTGGGCGTGGTCGCAGGAGCATCGTGGCTGCGCCTGCGGACAGCGACGGCGCGGGGGCGGAGCCAAACACATCCAAGCTAGACGAAGGAGAAGACAACGCAGCCCCCGGCCACGCAACAGGTCTCTGCGCTTTCCGTACTTTCCCACAAACCCACATTTACAGTGCGGCCATTTTATAAATGTGGCGATCGCTCCGGGAATTTGGTCTCGGCGGATGAGAACATGGCTGTCAGGGAAATCGAGACAGGGCGGTCGGTAGAATCGCCGAAGGGGGAAGGCGGTTTTTCGCTACTGGAAAGTTTAAATTGTACTCACGTTATAGTAGATGTTGGAACTACTCACCATTGGCTCTGATGGATTCTAGACATCTAAACAAGTTCTAGTTCACTCGGTAAAGGATGTCCTGAGGTATTGCAGAGTTCTGTTTTGGTATATTGTGCCTTAGTTCTTCTTCCGTATGGGGATTTGCATAATCAAGATCTTTCAGGAACCCCCGAAGAAATAAATCGTACGCAGTTAGATCAGAAGATCCACAAACCACGTGTGATATTTCTGTCTCCATAAACGTCATGTAATTCCTTAAGGTAACTGAAACAGTGTGTTGCGGTGTGCTGTTGAAAATGACCGTAATTACGCTCTTCATTTGTCAGCATTTGGAAGAAAGGTTTCAGGATACGAAACTCATAACGATTTGACGCATTTTACGTATGTTTTATACACAAACACGTTTTGTTTGATACTAATCTTCGAGCGAACCGTCACAAACCGACCAGAATGGAAAGCATATCTTTTGCAGGGCGAGGCCTTGAGCAGCGTTTCTTGAGGAGTTTAGCACACCGCGATTGAGGGCCCATCGGACGAACAGAATTTTCCACGATCGCACCACACTAATAAAATAGTCGCACTGTAGACGTCCGACAAGAAACACGAATCTCCCGACCGGTTGATCTAGATTCCTGCGATACTCACGTCGATAGCGTCAAGATGGATCCAGTGAGGAGACGGATTGGGGTCATCCAACCGCATGGACTTCGGTCCGTGGGGTCTACAGAGTGACACTAGGCTTCGTCATGGCCAATTGAGTAAGATTTCGTCCCGCGGTGTTGTGCTTAATCAGGCTCCGCTGCTAACTCGGACCGCTAGTAGCTCTGAGTTAGTAGCAGTCCAGACTGCACGTTTTCTATATGAACATGTTCATAATTTTTCATGTAGACAGCCTACAGTTTGACTTAAGCGCCCCTAGCGGCAGAATGATTCACTAACGGGGATCGGCCATTTCGATTTTGTGGTTAGGTGTGTCCAAGTGCTATTGTGTGAAGTGATATTTTGTGATAAACTCCTTTTCCCCCCAATTCCTGACTTCCTATTTTTATTCTCTATGCTCCTCATGGTTAATTAATACCAAATAAAGATCATAACCAGAACGCACACACAGAAATACTACCACCACTGACAGTACTCGGACGGCGCTATTCACTTGTTTCTCTTTAGACCCCCTAGCGGCGGCTTGTGGCGATTCGTACAGAAAACGTGTAGACCGTGTATGCGCGACTTTTGGCTTTTATACTTCTAGTTTGGGATCTTGAAGTTTCAGTATAGAAACTGTATGAGAATCTGCACCGTGTATATCGGGCTTAACAAATCAACCCAGGCATCGCTGTCCGTTGAGTGCGCGGGGGTGTTGGTGTTGCAGGGGCGGCGACGCGCGAGGACGGCGGGGACGAACGAGGGCGTCGCGGCGCCCTCGAGGACGGCTGGCAGGTGCTCCTCCACCCCCTCCAGTCAGGACTAGGGATGGGTCCTCGATACTTCCGATACCTCGATACCCTCGATAGTCGAGTGGTAGCTGGATTGATTTGTGACCAAAAAAAAGAAGTAGAATGGACCCAGAAAGAGTTAGAATGTTAGTTTTCCTTAATTAGAATCTTTCAAAACTTTAAAAAATGTATGTTCATCTCAATAGTTTTTAAATATTAAAATAGTACATGTATGCATGTGTGAAGAATAAAATATATCCTTCCAATTCTGATTGAAGCACTTTTGCTGCAGAGCCTTTAAAGTAGTATGGTATCGAGTGTCGAAGCTCAGGTAACGGTATCGAGTATCGAGAAATTCAGGTATCGACCCATCACTAGTCAGGACTTATTTAACGCGGCGACACCAACGAGATACAGTACACACATGGAATGGCTGAAGCGCCTCCATCTTTGCAGCAAATTGAAGCCATATTTTTGTAGTCAAAGCAGCGCCCTCTGGAGGAACACAGCGTTTTAGTATTCCAGGAGGCGCTGGTTAAGGCCGGGTGGCCGCGGGCCGCGCTTAATATAAATCCATTTACTCTGCGTTTCACGACCAAAAACCACTCATTTAAAAACGAAATCACATTAAGTAAGGATAAACTAATTTCGAAACTATAAAAGACATGTTGCTTCCTGCATCAGTTATTGGCATAGGAATGGAAGCTGTTGAAACGTTATTGTAGTTAGCATAACGCCTGAAAGTCAGTGTTATTGCAATATAAAGCAAACAACTGATCAAAAATAAGGCGGCAAACTTGAAAAACGATATACTGAGGGTTTGATGATTTCTACAGTTATATGCAGAACAAACTAAAGGCAATGTGAATATTATTATGCAAACCCCTATATAATTTAAATATAAATAAACGAAAATACAACAAAATAGAAATAAGATCTTATACAAACAACATGTCGATTCAATACAACAGTTCTATACGCCACCATCAGGCACCTGTCATGTTTTGACTGCAAAAAACATGGCGGCCCCTAGTTCGTCGAGTGTCCACCAACAGCGCTGAAACCATAGGGTTAGCCACTCAATGTATATTGTAGCTCGTTGGGCGACATGCACGCCAACAAGCCCGCTCTTCTGACGCACCACGCAAATTTGGCTACGGTTTTTTTACCACCTAGCGGAGAAATAAGGTATCATCGGGAGACCGAACAGTAGATTAAAAGTTAGCGTACTTTACGTGGCGAGACTCAGGTCATGAGGCCTGTTCTGCAGTCTGATCATGCAAGTGAGTTTGCGCCAAGAATAGGGAGTTTTAGCATCACGCGTAAGGTAGCGACGTTAAGCACTAACAGTCACGTGACGGACCTTGAAGTCATAACGTCTTACCTTATGCCTAAGGTACGACCTTATACCTTTATAAATAGTGCATGCCTATAGGAGTCTCTACGGTCACCTTACAAACGGCAAAATGGTCGCCTAAAAACAAGAAACGTTGGCGATTTTTCCATCTCTGACAAACCGATTCTCGTATGCGAGGCAGTTACAATTATTTTTTACTAACTCCACAACGCTGGCATAATTTAACAGGAAATGTTGGAGAAGTGATAGGAAAGAAATTCGAAAAAAAAATTGAAATCATGTCTTCGGGATAGGTTATGTCTTACTCTCATAATGAACGCTGTTTGAAAATATTTCCTACGTTCTCAAGAACAGTCGATTCAAAATTCCAGAGCGCATACTCATCGCAGAGAGCCACAAAATTTAAAACTCCGAACACAATGTACATTTATAATACTCGTCTGGTATCGTGGTTTAAAAGTCTCACCGCTAGCCTAGACTCTCTGATATATTATGCAACGTCTTTGTTAAACGCTTGAAATGTTTCTTTTGTGATAATGCATAACGCAATGTCGCAATTGCTAAAACTCTATCGAACGTTATTCATTATGACCGTATAAAGTCGTTAGTCACGTGATCAATAGTGTTTAAGGGTGTCTCCTTACGCCTGGCGCTAAAACTCCCTAATCTGTGGACTCGACCGACGTCACAAGGGAGAGAGGCGGATAGTTGTATACTCATACACATCAGTGGAAAGGCTTTAATTATGTAGAGATTTCAGGTTGCTAGCCTGTTTATTTCATATTTGGAGGCGCAGAGCTGCATTAGAAGCGGAGAGCCGGGGACCGTGCGTTTGCACGAGGTCCTGGCGACCGAGCTGGCCGTCGCCAGCGGCGTCGGCCCAACGTTGGGCGCCAGCGTGAGCAGCGCGCCCCTGCCCACTTCCTCCGGCGCGCGCGACGGCGGCGGCGGCAGCAGCAGCCTGCAGGTCATCTCGGACGCGCCCGCGCCGGCGTCCCCGCCGGCCCCGCCCTCCGCCGCCGCCCGCCGCCCCGGCACCCCGCGCCGCCGCTCCCCTGGACCCGCCCCCGCCCCCGCTCTCCCCGCACCGCAAGAGTACGCACGCATGTTACATAGCTACAGTTCTGTTTCAATAATGCTTTTATTTATTTATTTATTTATTACGGGAGAGCGAATGGGGCTACTGGGAGAAGTGCACGTATGCACTCTGCACGTATTCATAATTCTGTGATCCCTACCCTAAGCCATATACTACTTGAATTTTGAATACAGAAACAAAATTAGTAGGATAATGGACCACGGGATCGGTGACCGATCCCGTGATCCATTATCCTACAACTTATTAACGGTCGTGATTTCTGCAATGAAACAAAATCAGCAGTTTTTGTCAAGGATTGTTAACAAAATATTCGCTCCAATGTAATAAAATCTATTTTGCGAAATGCTTGAAAGAAACTTTTAAAAATGGAGGAAGAAATGTAATCTTGCTTTAAAAATTGACGATCCCACGCTGTATTATTTTAAAAGTCGAAATATTAAGTCTTTGCTGTACCCGTGAAACTGAAAATCTTTTAACACAAACATGTCGAAAATGATTGTAATGTGTTGCTAACAAACCGGCAAAGGTGGTTCAGTGCATAAACTGATGTCACTGCAGTGCTTGTGACCGGCAGGTCCTAGGTTCGAGTCCCGACAGTGACATGATTTTCGACACAAGCTTGTCTGCTAGGTCGAATTCAGTCGCTGTCTGGAGGAGAATTCTAGATTGTCGGCCGCTCTGATCGGAAGTTTTCCGTGGTTTGTCCGAGCAGCACCGGGCGAATGCCGGAGCAGTACCCTAAGGAACTGATCACATACCGCGCGCATTCTTTCCTTCTCATTATTTATCCTAACCTTACTTAGATCCCCACTACCTCCCACGATAAAAAATACACAACAATGATGGGACTAAACACATTAGCGGTTGACACGCCCGGAATAACTGATCAATGGATCATTTTTTCGTTATTAATGTGTGCTGTTATTTTTACTCACAATGTTAGTTCCTAGACAATTTGAAGAAATATAGGTAAACCAAGATTCCGTGGTCTTGCCCTCTGTGTAGTTGATGCTTCTGTCATTACTGCGTAGGGTATGGAGCAAATGTAATTAACAATTAATGTTAAAAAATTGCCTGGTAAATTCGATCAATTTCATATTCTCTCTCCCCCCTCTCTCTCGCGATATATATATATATATATATATATATATATATATATATATTGGTGTGTGAATAGTAGAGGTTATACAGCGATTGTAGAACAAGTGACGTAACCCAGACGTCACGATGACGTCAAGACGGGAGGATATCTCCGTGACGTGCTGACGTGACTGGGAAGCGGCCAATGGCGGGCCAAGGGACGCGCGTGATGTGTGGAGGGCATTACTCCGTCTGCCTGTTGGTAAATGCGTCGACCTCCCTTGTGTGTGTGTGTGTGCGCGTGCGCAGGGTGAAGGCGGCGGCGCGCGGGGGCGGCGCGATGATGTGGCTGGTCGAGTGGCGCCCGCCAGAGCGCGCCGGCGGCGCGCTGCACGTGGCCTACGGAGACCTCTCCAGGTGGGAACGAACACAAGGCATGTACATTAATGTACTAAGTGGACTTAACTAAAAGCTTATGTATATATATATATATATATATATATATATATATATATATATTATTAGCATTTGTAATATATGTCTGGAAATGCCATCTGCGTATTCCAGGTAGTGACAGAAAATTTCTTGTTTTTTATATTGTTTCTATGTATACATAGGAACAAAATAAAATCTCTCTCTCTCATATATATATATATATATATATATATATATATATATATATAATGTTTATTTGTAAGTGCATTGTTTTTCATGTTTCTACATTCTGACACCTGGCTACATCTGCCCAGTTGTAGAATAAAGCTTCCATCTAGCTATTTGAGTAAGTTTACTGAAAATTTCACGTCCTGTTCTTATTAGTATAGGAAGTATTTAAAGTGTAGTGTTAATTACATATAAGAAAATGTAACTTTCCTTGGAAAATAAATTAAAGCCAAAAATAGTATTGTTCGTTAGTAATGGACAACTTGACCCAATAAACATTACGTGTTAACATATCTGAAATTAAGCGCGGTCGAATAGGAAGAATTCAAAAAAGGTGTATTAGGATTTATTTTTACCCTTCAAGGTATTGCTCACAGTTACTGTAGGTCGGTGCCGGATTTCACCATCCAGCGCAGGAAGATCACCGCTACCGCACGAGAAACAAAAAGCGCGTGCACTACACTTGCGGGACAAATGGACGTGTACGGTACCACTTACGGCCGTTACGGCGCCACCCCCGCGCGCCGCACAATGGTCTGAACGGGGCCAATACGCGCACATAGGCAAAAAAATATTTTTTTTAAAACAATTATTTATTGATATATATGAATTCTAAATACTTCAAATTTCTAGAAAATAAAATAATTAATAATGTATATCAAATTCTGCAGTCATAAGACATCCTCAAAGTCCGGCGTCTCCGCCGAAAAAAATTTCATTTTCTCTTGTGGTGAAAATATACCTATATTCCATTGCTGATAACTTTTCTCCAAATTAACTTTTCAACTTCCAACAATTATAAGTAATTACACACACCCTTCCAATTACATTACAGGTTTTTCAATGTCACTCTTATTGTTCAAGTAAATATACCATATTTAATTAAAGTGACAAATACTAAATTTTGTTTCTACTACGTAAATTTTCACGGGCAATTACCAAAAAAAAAAACAAAAAAACTCGAAATATTAATATTTGTTGCGAAACGAAGATCGTTAATAATTTTCCTAACAATATCACGCGCCGTAATGGTAATCAGCTGGCGCGTCCGGAACCGCTAATGACTGAGTGACTGGTGGGCGCAGCGAGGCGTCGGCGGGCCTGCCCCCCCGCTGCGGCGACGGCGCTCCGTGCGGCGAGGAGCAGCAGCTCCCGCCCCCCGCGCCCGCCCCGCAGCGCCTGCCCTCGCCCTCGCCCTCGCCCTCGCCCCCGCCCCCGCCCCGGCCGCCGCGCTCGCCCCAGCGCCCGCCCGCCGGCGCCGACCAGGTCAGCGTTCTCTTGTTACAGGGGGGGGGCAAATGAATTACTTCCTTCAACAATTTGGTTAGTCACAATCCATATTATGAGCGTCCTTGATACAGAAAAATCGTTTGATGGCAAAACGTCCGTCCGTCTGTGGTTAACGCTAGCGCGTACACCGATTTTCTTAAAAGAATTATGTTCCAAAATTGCAAAAATTCATTTTTTGTGACTTTCCACAACTGAAATACTGGAGATACGGATTTTTTTCCGAATGAAACTTGTTCTTACAAGATAACCTGAAACAAGGACATAAACAGATTTTGAAAACTAATGAAATTTTCCCGTAATTTTGTCTGATATTTAGGGCATTTAAAACACTTATTTTTAAAAACGGCCTAGATTTTTACTTTTAATTTTCGCCTAGTATTATCAAATGATAAAAAAGTGACGCTCGTGTCATTTCAGATAAAATCTCTGTATTCTCGAAGTTTGCAAAAAGTTAACATTTCAAAACTACAAAGTTGAAAATAGACATTTTTGTCTTAATGAGAATATGAACTTAGCTCTTTCAAAAATATCAGCTACAATTTTTTGAAAAAACTTTTTTGAGTACACCTCGCGTAATTTCTGATTAAAATTAATGCAATTTATAAAATACACGTTTTCTCAACGACCGCTCCATTTTTTTAAAAAAGTTTCCAGAGATAGAAAAGGGACGCTTTAAAGCATGGCGTAATTTTCGTTGAACTGAATTTTCGCATTTTGCAAATTTGGAAATAATGGGAGAACGTATGTTCTGCTGTAGCTCCCCAATTTTTAGAATTAGATCTCACGCTTGGTAGAAGTATCAGATTACCTCTGAATTAGAAGTAGCTTAACGCTGCAATTTTTCACACTTTACTTGGAGTTAGGAACTCCTGTGCTCCTGACAGTATAGGTGCTCTTCAAGCTTTTGGACCGCGTCGAAACGGTTTTCTACTAAACATCTGTGTACACTGAGTTTCATAGCAATCATGGGCAAATGCTCCATCTATAACTGCTTTAAATGGGATTTGCCACCACACTGCCAAATAATTCTTCTATTCGAAGAGCAAATTGAAAGAAAAAATTTGAATTCATCTTTGAGAAAATAATCGTTTAAAAAATCGCCTAGTTTTCACACAAAATCACGTGCAATCATTTTTTTCAAGATATGCCTTTAAAAAACAAATTCCATTCAGGAAGACAACTCTATATTCAAAATTTTGCTTGTATGAAGACGTCGCAAATAATTGATTTTTTCATTTTTCGAAAAATTGATTTCAACTAAAATGAGACCTGCACCATTCTCTTAAGCGTTCTTTGTTTCATCCAAAAATTTCCCTATGTGTCCGTTTGCGAGAAACGTTTTAAAATGTTGATGTCACTGCAGCGCCTTTGACCGGGAGGTCTTAGGTTCGAGTCCTGAGGGCGGCAGGATTTTTGCCACTAGCTTTTCAGCTAGGTCGAATTCAGTCGCTGTCTGGAGGAGGATTCTAGCGGCCTGCTGCTCTGATCGGGAGTTTTCCATGGTTTCTCCGATCAACACCAGCCGAATGCCGGGGCAGTACCCTACCAAACGGGCCACGGACCGCACGCTATCTTTCCTTTTTCTTGTCCTATCCTCTCCCGTTACACACACACTAACATGCCCTACACTATCACATCCCGGGAGACCGGTCGGGAGCTTAGAGCTTGTCCCGGCTGGGGCGGTGCCCCGCTGGTGGGAGAGTTCTGGTGAGGGGGAAACCCCACTAGCCGACGGTAGGTCGGCGCCGGATCTCGCCATCCATCGGGGGAAGATTACCACCATCTCCCGAGAAAAAACAATCACTACATTTACGGGACTAATGACCAAAGCCCAGAACGCGAAAAAATCAATCAATAAATTTAAAATGTTGAGGCTACATGACGTACCCTTCAAAATGAAAAAAAAATGCGTTTTAATCTCGTAGGGCGTCGAGTTCTTTTAAATGGATGGGGGGGTATGAGTGCTGTGGAGCATGGGCGTGGCGTGTGTGCGCAGCGCGGAGGGCGGTGCGCCGTGGGCGTGGGCGTGGGCGGGGCCGCGCGGCCGTGCGAGGACGAGCCGTGCGCGCGCGCCGTCTCGTGCTCCTCCCCCGACGGGCGACCGCCGCAGGTGAGAGCGCATGCGCCCCACGCACACACTACTTTGTATAACAAAAAACCACAACAACCCACTTTTGCAATGAAACAATAAAGAACCCCGCTCGAATCTTATGGATAAGAGGTTGCGGTCAAATTGTGTTAAAATTTAGTATGTTGTTCCTGAGATCATACCGATCAATAGTACATTATGAAACAATGTAATGATGGGTATTAATACACGAGTGTGATATTACGATACGAGCGAGTATCGTAAACTTCACACGAGTGTATTAATACCCATTACATTGAGTTTCATACGGTACTTTTTCTACAACTTTTATAAGTTCCTCAGGTGGCTTTCGTTTACCAGCCCGCCTGCAAGAGAGTACAAAATTTGATTCAATAATTCCGAGGTCTCTATTTTCCCTTTTTCTTATATTTCTGGAAACGCCAACTCATCCTCTGTTTCACTATAGATGTCAAACTAAACAATCAGCCAGTTTTTAAGGACAAACACACATACAACACACAAAACACACATACAAAACACACACACAAACATACAACACATAAGAACTTGCGTTCTGATCTTAACGTCCGTCAAATGTTTCCTCTACCACTACCACTGCGCTAGTCAAATAGGATCAAAGTAAAATTACGATCCAATTTATTTTAAATAATATCCCACGTAAAAATTACTGATAAAAGAAATTAACACATTGTAAAATATAATATAATATGAAATTCGATTTTAATGTACACAATCGAACAAAACATTTACTACAACGATTCTCAATGATTAATGAAGTGGCAACACTTAGTTTGTAAACTTCTCTGTGATTGGTCAAGAATCTGTATCGTAATGAGTATCATTATGCAACGTGTTGCAGCCATCAAATGACAGAATTAGACAATGGGAATAGAAAAAAGTCGTTATGGCCGTTGCAAGCGAAAAGTTATACTATTTGATCTGATGTACATTTTAAAACGGAGATCATGTCCAACTGATGTTGATATCCAACAACTGCTCTTGTAGAAAACGTCTTAGATGTAGCACGCAGACCAGCTCCAGTCGATTAGAATATCCTAAACGTGTAGTAGAGAACTAAAATGCAAAAATGTTCGATGACCGTGAGAGGCAAAGGGACTCACGATAATCAAGCACCCCGATAATGAGAGGCAAAGGGACTCACGATAATCAAGCAACCCGATTGTGCAAGGCAAAGGGACATACAGAAATGATTCACCCTACCGTGTAAGGCAAGGAGATTCACAAGCAGACTCAGGCATGACGCACAGTGACTCATGGAATAACATACTAAATTTTCAGACAATTTGACCGAAACCTCATTTCCATAAGATTTGTGCGAGGTTCTTTAATGTATTGAATGTTTATGATATGGAGTTACAAAATACATTTTAAATGTTTTTGTAGGTACACCTAAATGACTTACTCTCAAAGCAGACATTTGCTTGGTGCTCTCCACAGATGGCTTTTGAGAAGCTTCCCCAGTAGTACCCCTTCATGCGACCTTATGTATGACCGCCATCGTCCCATTATGATTGATAATTGGTCAGAAGAAAATGCTACAAGACAAAGAGTTTGTAGTCATTATTTACAATATTAGCCAATATAGCGCCAAAACTATCACTGGCGTAACTATAGTAGCGAAATTTACTGGACGAAGCATGCGGGCGTTTTGCGTGTAGACGCTCGATCTCTCTATCCAGCACCATCCGGTGGGAATAGAACACCGCTACCTCCCATGATACAACGTGCACTACACTTTAATTGAAGGGGTCACCGCTGCGTAAGCCACGTTTTAAGAAAACGGAGAAAAATCAAGTTTAAGTTAAATTGTGGGATTATTTCTCCTCTATGTAAGTTACATAGTTGTCGTTAAAAAGAATTGTGAAGAGAAAAAAATTGTTCCTTCATTTTTAACTTTATAGGGGAAAAACTAGTCAAATCAACAATGTACAGAGATGGTTAACCTTCTTAGTTAACAAATGTTAAAAAATCATTTTTAATTTTTTGAGAGTTGGACCACTGTTGCACTCAGCTTCTCCATTATAATAGTGGTTGAAGTAGCCGCAAACAGGAAATAAGCAAAAGTCAGTTATGTTATAACTTATTTCACATGGTGTGACTCGCAACTTAAGGCCCGCTCTTCCGTCTGACCACGGAAACTTCGCTACTCCCCTTTCACCATTAGCGGAGAAAGAATCATTGGGACGACCGAAAGAGGTAATTTTGAATTTATCTGAGAAGTCTCTTTTAGGCTTTTTATCTCAGCGGCATTATTTTGACTTCAGGTTCATTTACTTGCAGTAAATATACAACACGGAACAGCCAGCTTTACTTCCCCTCCGAAGGATGTATTTAGCTCAGAGGTAGAATTCAGGTTCTTTTACATGTAGTAAATCTACAACATGGGATAGCCGGCTTTACTTCTCCTTCAAAAGAAGACTTTAGCTCAGAGGCATCATTTAGACTTAAGGTTCTTTCACATGCAGTAAATCTACGACATGGGACAGCCGGCTTTACTTCCTTTCCAAAGGGAGGCGTAGGATGGAATTTTGCGCCCTTAAAGTCCACGGCTTGGTTCGTGTACGAAGCCGCCAACTTGAAGTGGTAAGCGTGAGCGCGTGTGTGTGTGTCGTAGGGTGGGTGCGGCGCGGCGTGCGCGGAGGCGGCGGTGCAGCGGCGGGAGCGCGAGGTGCGCGTGCACGAGCAGCTGTCCAAGTCGCACCCGCGCATGCGCGCGCTGCCGCGCCTGCCCGAGGCGCCCTCCGCCGCCACCGCCGCCTCCTCCTGCCACGCCCCCGGCCCCGCGCAGGTCAGTGCCAGGCTCTCGATCATCAACACTACGCCAGCATTCGACCACCTTCCTTCGGCTAGCGGGATTTCCTCAACCAGGTATCTCCCACCAGTGGGGCACCGCCCCAGGCGGGACAAGTACCGGGAGCGACAGCTCAGTGCATCAACTGATGGTACTGACCGGGAGGTCCTCTACGGTTACACACCCAACCACGGCGGGGTTTTTCACCCTACCTGCATAGATGGGTAGATTTCAGTCGCTGTCTGGAAGGGAATTCTGGAGGCCGGCTGCTCTTATCAGTTTTCAGTAGTTTCTCCGACCCACACCAGGCGAATACCGGAGCAGTACACTAACAAACGGGCCACAACCACGCGCGATCTTACCTTCCTCTTCCTTGTCCTATCCTCACCCCCTTACACGCACTTACACTGACGTGCACTACACTACCACACATGCCATGAGACCGGTCGGGGACTTAGAACTTGTCCCGGCTGTGGCGGTGCCTCACTGGTGGGAGATACCTGGTTGGGGGAAAACCCCTCTAGCCGACGATAGGTCGGCGCCGTTTCTCGCCAACCAGCGGAAGGAGAACACTGCCATCTCCCGAGGAAAAGTATGAACTACACTTACGGGACTAACGCTCTCCCTAGTTGCATGCCCGGAATGACTAACAACCAACCAACGACCCTTTTACTTTCTCGCTACGGAGTAGGGAGAAAGTTATGTAATGCTCCGCGAAAAACGGTGAATTTCGACAGAAAACTCTAATTACAGAGCCCTGATAATGAAAAAGTGGATCAATCGAGTTCTTAATGTAGAAGAAAATCCTCTAATACGTGATGTAGCCAGAATCCAGGTTTTGTGAGATCTTGTTACCGAAAAATCCAATGACGGCAAAACATCTGACTTTCAGTCTGTGAACGTCGTTAGCAGTTAAACCGTTCTGCCAATTTTCTCCAAAATTGATATATCCCAATCGATCTGATTGATTTCGCAGCCCCTTGAATTTGAAACCGATATTTTAAGTTTGGATGTACTTTACATGAAGACCTTGACATACTTTCTAAATTAAAAAAATGGCTCCATCATATGAGATTGAATTTTGTTGTTGGATAGTATAAAGGACGTTTAAGAAAATGTTTCAGGTCCTATTTCTTATAAAACTGTTGAAAATGAAATCTGTTTCTTAAAGATAGATTTTGAAATAAGATCATGTACAATCTGTCGAAAATTTGAGTAATTTTCGCGCAATTTAGCGTGAAAATACGGGCATGAAAGTACGTGCTGTTTTAACACCACTAGTTAATTTACAATCTAGTATTAGCAGATCAAATGATTGTTTACATATACATCACTAGATTCTTCATTGATGTATAATTAATGAATAAAGTATCCGACACCATTGCCAACCATATCAACTTAAAACCCATGGGGTAAGGTGGGCATTAGGAACAAAATTCACTATTAATTTATCATTGTAAATAAGGCAATCATTGCAAATCCCCAAATAATTTATAATACAATATATAGTTTACTAGGGTAACAATATCAAGATTAGTCATCATTAACATAGATTAAACATTTTTTTGTTATTCATCTAAACCAAAAGCAGGCAACTCGAAAAGGTCTTTGTAGTATAAAAGTAGCGATGACAAAAAAAATTGACGGTGAGTCAAGACCAGATGACTCCAGAAAAATAGCGTACTTATGATTGTAGACATAAGCACAAAATAGTGAATACTGAACTTTACCTATCATCGATTACATAGTTCGAGAATAAACAATGAGATAAACTAAAATATTCACTAATGAGAGGAAAGTGGTACAATTAATTTTTATACAGGCCTATTGATATAATTTATTCATAGTTAAAATTATTAAATTATTTTATAAAATTATTAAATTAAATTATATTATAATTGCTTCATAGTCGTTAAAATTAGTAAATGTAACCATATCCAATCTAGCAAAATGAAAACTTAGGTGTGATGTAGACAGAGACACCCATTGACTAATATTTAGAGAGTACTATTTACAAACAATACACACTTTAATTCATCATGAATACACATAGCATCTTGAAAGGTATTCTGAAGTATAAATTGCTTTAATCATAAGTTTTGAGAATTAACAATAGCAAATAGTTCAATGGTTTAATAATTACAGATAGTGGACATCAAACAAAAATCGACCATTGTAACGAACATCTAAAAGTTTTCTCAATTGATATTATGTACAGACATTGGATTTACATGTCAGTTAAAATATTACAATTTGATAAAAGAAATAAAGCGATACCCTCACCACAAATGTGAGTCCAAAACAACAGAATTAAACAGGCTGCAGTAAAATCTGTGTAATCCGGAACCTGTACAAGCAGGAAACCTGTCTTAACCGGAAATTTTCTCCGGCCCGTGAAGTTAAATTGCACTTTATAGAGCGTAAAATGGAATCTGTTCATGGCGGAAACGGAACTGTTTTTCCATGTATTTCAAGGGAGGGGAAATATAACGGAATTCCTGTGACTTGGCACGCGAGATATTCTTAATGAAATGAATGCATCTGCCTAGTCTGTTTTAACTTATCTATACCAGTGACACGCGATGTAGTCATGGCTGTCGCACAGGGGAGAGGACTTCAGCTGTCAGCGTAGAATTCGACCTTGGGGTCTCTTCTCTCTCGTGGCGTAGACCATTCGGGAATTCTCTACCTCCCGACTTTCTTAACGCGGGAAAGTGTTCGGGCATGGCTTATATTCAGGCGTCTTCCTGCCTGCCAATCAACATCATGACTTCTCGGCCAGATACGCACTGCTCAAGGCCATGCGAGGGTATCAGAAAGTCATAGTACTCTGGGCTGTGACGCATTTCGCGTTGAAAGAGTCAGCAAGCATTCCGACTGCAGCCAATTGGTCAGGAGGTAGGATATGGTTTTTGAGTTTCAGAACCAGTTTAACAATGATTGAAAAAACATAAAACTATAACCTTAGATGAAAAGTCAAGCTTGTAGAAACAAGAGACACTCAGAAGCTGTCAATAAAGAATGTTTAATATCCATTAATTGATGATTTCCATCCAAGAAATAAGCATGAATATGTTAATATTAATTATAATTAAGTCGTGTAATTTAATAGTTTCAGGGCTGTAATATCAATATTACAAGTATCATAAAATGGACTACCCTGCATAAAACGGAAACTTCCCCAAACCGGAACTTTGTTGTGTCCCGATCGATTCCGGCTTAGACAGGTTTCACTGTATTACATTTTGACACTGCCCTGAAGTCCATCCAAAGCGCTGGGCGCGGCAGCAGCAGGCGCAAGGCCCCGGGGAGAAGGGCGTGGACCTGGCGGAGGGCGACCTCGCGGCGCAGACGGCCTGCCCAGGAGGAGACCTCAAGGGCGGCGCGCAGGAGCAGGCAGCAGAACAGCAGCTAGCAGGTGAGCGGCAACGAGGGCCGTGCCTTCCAAACATCCAGGCATTTAACATCGATTTTTTTAAAGCACATGCTTTGTTTTTACTCAATTGATATTTTGTTTTTCTGTGAAAAAGAGTACCATAATAATATAAACTTGTAATAATTTTGATATTTACATAAATCGGATACTATTCTTCGTATCAAAGTTAGGAAGGGTGAAAAATAAGTAAAATATAGTTTTTGTCAATAAATGCGCTCTATATTCTTTTAGAATTATCAAATTAAGTAGTACATGTTTTTGTTAATTGTCCTGATCATGTTTTTAAATTATTTTGTCAGTAAAATTTCAATTAAAAAGTAATAAACGCAATTAATAAAAATAATCAAATTATCTACTGCCCTGAATATAATAACTGGTTGAATCCATTGATACCAAGTGAACATTCTGTTAATCTTTTGGCGGAATGACAAAAATACAAGGGTGTAAAATGGCGGGAGCATACGTTAGGCAGTGAAATAAGTGTAACTTATCTCTAGGTGTCAGTGACCGACCACGCCCCCAATTTGGTCCAAAGACCACTCGCGTGGTTGCACCGCCCACAGGCGGGCGTTTCGCGACCGCAAGCCGCGCAGGGGTGCGTGGAGGCGTGGTCGCTTGGCCAAGCGTTGCCTTGCTCTGCTCAAAGACTTAGAATACAACACGTAGGCTGGCTGAATCGCCGCCATTTTTGCACCAAATTGAAGCGGTGTTTTTTGTTTTTTTTTGCAGTCAAAGCAGCGCCCCCTGGAGAAACAGAGCGTTTTAGTATTCCAGAAGGCGCTGGTTAAGGCCGGGCGGGCGCGGGCCGCGCGTAATACAAATCCTCTTACTCTGTTTTTCACGACTAAAACCGATTTAAAAACGAAATCTAAATATGTAAGGAGAACGAATTGACAAACTTTAAAAACACGTTGCTTCCTGCATCGGTTATTGTCATAAAAATGGAAGCTGTTGAAATGTTATTGTAGTTAGCATAACGCCTGAAAGTTAATGGTTTTGCAATAAGAAGCAAACAAACAGTTAAAAAATAATGCGGCAAACTTGAAAAGTCATGTATTTGTGGTTTGATGACCTACTTTTTACAGATATATACCGAAAATTCTGAATTCTATGTGAATATTATCATTTTAACCAGTAATATAATTTAGAGATGAACGCAAAGACAACAATAAGAAATATAATTTGATACAAACAACATGTCGATTCATAACAACAGTTCTACATGCCACCATCAGGCACGTCTCAAGTTTTGACTGCAAAAACCTTGGCGGTCTCTAGTTCTGCAAACGTCCACCAAGAACGCTGAAACCAGAGGGTTCGCCACTCTATGTAGTATATTGTACCTCGTTGGTTCTGCTGCAGACGCGCAAGAGGAGACTGGAGAGGCCGTGAAAGCGACGCTGGAACCACCAAGCGAACCACTCAACGGCGCACCAAAGGACCCACCCAACGACCCTCCAAATGACGCTCCCAATGACCCTCCCAATGACCCTCCTAATGACGCTCCCAACGACCCTCCTAATGACCCTCCTAGCGACCCTAACAAGGACCCGCTTGCTGACCCGCCCAGCGTCTCGCCTGCTGACCCCCCGCCGCCTCCGCCCGACGGTGAGCCACGCCGCCCACGCCACAGGGCGGCTCCTCACGCGATCTCTATCGCCCTTCGCGCTTGGCCCTCGGGCCTCGCCACACACCAGCGACCGGGAGCGGTAGCTCAGTGCATCAACTGTCACTGCAGCGCCTCTGACCTGGAGGTCCTAGGTTCCCACTCCCCACGGCGGCAGGAATTTCGACACTGGCTTTTCAGTTAGGTCGAATTCAGTCGCTGTCTGGAGGAGAATTCTAGAGACAGGCTGCTCTGATCGGTAGTTTTGTGTGGTTTCTACGATCAACACCAGGCGAATGCCGGAGCAGTACTCTAAAAAACGTGCCACGGACCGCGCGCGATCTGTCCTTCCTTGTCCTATCCTCTCCCCTTGCACACTCACTTACACTAACATGCCCTACACTACTACGTATTCCGGAAGACCGGTCGGGAGCTTAGAGCGTGTCCCGGCTGGGGCGATGCCCGCTGGTGGGTGAGTTTGGTTCTGGGGGAAACCCCACTAGCCGACGGTAGGTCGGCGCCGGATCTTGTCATTCAGCGGGGGAAAATCACTGCCATCTCCCGTAAAAACATGCACAACCCTAACGGTACTAATGACCAAAGCAGTTGACGCGCCCGGAAACACGAAAAAATCAGTCACAGACCAGCGGCGTTTTCTTTGGGTGTGAAAGTCGTGCGCCAACGCCCACAGAAATAAAAAGTATATTTTTCCTTTCAATGTATTGAGACTTTTTACATTTGTTCGGTCTACCGTGAGATCGGCGTCGTAGATCGGCACCAGCGCGTCCATGCAACGCAGGCAGTGCGCGAGCGATGCTCAGGCCGTTGGCGAATGCCTCCAACGTCTTCAGGTCGGATCGGGAGGCGGC
The DNA here is from genome assembly GCA_011170035.1 of Teleogryllus occipitalis. Taxonomy (NCBI): domain Eukaryota; kingdom Metazoa; phylum Arthropoda; class Insecta; order Orthoptera; family Gryllidae; genus Teleogryllus; species Teleogryllus occipitalis. Next base: position 399,956 of record BLKR01000521.1, read on the forward strand.
AGCGCATGCGCGCGACGGCCCTCCACTCAAGGGCAAAGCGTGCCAAGGCGTTGGATCTCTTTCTAACAACCTACTGGAGAGCGAGCGTCCGTGATTGTGATATTCTTCGTTTCACGTTAGAGCCTTTAGCGATATTCACAAAGTTACAAGTGTTATTTTTTGATAAGGATAGTAAAAAACTGGAACAATGGTTTTAAATAATTGATTTCCTTCCCTTTCGTATGAAGAAAAGAAACAAGTAATTGAGTAATGGGTTATCGCGTCCTAACCTGATATTTTATAATTTAATTTTTAAAACGAGAACTGAAGATTGGGAAAAGCGTCGAGCGTCTTTTCAAATAGTATAAAATGTATTATTCCAATCTTAGCTATAGAAAATACAACATCCTCATTGATGTTATTTTGCGACTATGTTTCCCTCATCCTTCCAACATTATAATTTAAAATAAATAAGGAATTTGTTTACATAATCCAACTTTATTCTAAATATGTTTGCAAAAAGAACGATGTGGGGTTAACACTTTCCTTCACTGCCAACGCCCTAGGTCCCAAGTGAGGAGACGCCACTACAACAGGCAGTCTTGCCCTCGCCACGTTAGCCTTCTCGCCGACACCAGACGTCGGTCCGTTATCTACCTGTCTGGGCGCTTTTTGTCGCTGCATTTTATTTCAATTTTAATCCTAACCTCAAATAAACAATTATGAGCTCTCCTTGGTACACAAGATCATGCAATTTTTTATATTTCGCCGCGAACATAAGTTATTTTTTTCTCTAAGATTCCGCAAACCCCACTGCAGAGAGTAAAAAAACAACTCGAGGAATGTTCACATGTAAAATAGTATTTCACAGCGTTGCTAATAGGGTGCAGCACCAGAGGCGGATCCAACCGATCATTTGGGTAGGAGGTATTATAGAATTTTGTTAAATAACAAACATATGTTATTATATTGTATTTTGGTTTTGTAGCGTATATATGGTACTATGCCATATTATTGTTTAAATAATGCCATAATTCCAACGTAAATATTTCAGTCGTTTTTGCCAAATAAAGAAAGGTAAACGAAAATCTTAGGTCTTTCTCCGCCCCTGGATCCGCCAGTGGGTAGCACTATCGAGATAAAGATTCCGTGAAAGAGAAATTCAAAAGAAAACGCAGTTTCTCTTGCATTGTTGAATCGCTAACAGAACCTCAGTGGTCGCTTATTGCGTCATGTACGAAGCAGAAAACATTTTTCGCACAACCGCGCAGACCACGCGATGATTTGGTAAAAATGTGAAAATAAAATAAAATCGGTGACAACGTAATATCGTTCTTGAAAAATAGCGCGCTAGGAAAATATTTCCCGCAGTGGCACGTTGCTGGTGAGAGGGCAAGCAGCAGAAAAGAAGTTGGTAGTACGAGCTGCAGCTGGTAACAAAAGAGAATATAAATTGCGTACTCACACAAATCATAACATGCTGGGAGTGTTGTCCCCGTCACTTGTTTACCAGACACCTGGTTGCTACCAACATAGGTGCAATTTTTAATATGGGGCCCTAACTTGGCTCAGTGCAGAGAGACTTTCCACTGTATTCAGTGTTGGCAAACCGATTCTAGCGCCGGCTTGTGCTGACAGCCTAGTCATACTTTTTTTAACGTGACAACTCAAGGTCACGCGCGAAAGAGGGAGAGGGAAGGCAGACTCCAATAGGGAGCCGTAAAAGTCGGAGCTGTAGTGACGTTGCACCTCCCCATTAGAGTCTGCCTTCCCTCTCCCTCTTTCGCGCGTGACCTTGAGACGCAACGTTAAGAAAACCCATGTTCATTCTATTTTCAAGAGCTGGCTTCCGTTCATAATGCGACAGCGAAAGTTCCAAGTTCTCTTCTGATTGCTCTCTCACCAAATGCTGCCCCAGATCAGAGGAGCCCGCAAGTGTGTTGGTCTAGTGTATGGTCGAATATGCATCCCATCGGGACGTAAAGGGTAACCGGCTGTAAGCTGGATAAAATGCCATAAAAAACACCCCCAATATTGCTAGACGGATGGTTCTTGAGATGCTGTGTAGAGCCGCCGATTGCTTGGTTCCTCAAGAGAGGCCCCTGTGCAGAGGGCGCTGGCGAGGGCGGCGCTGGCGGCGCGGGCGGCGCGGGCAACGGGGACGACGAGATGGCGCGGCTGTTGGCGCTGCTGGGCGGCCACCGCTGCGACTGCCCCATCAGTCCCCAGGGCGACGACCTCTGCGTGTGCGCCCCGCCCCTTGAAGACAAGCCCTCGCAGGTGCCTCTTGCCCTTCTGGCTCACTGCAGTGCCTCTATCCTAGTGTGACGTCATGCGGTACACATAATACACAGACGAGAGTGAGCTGCTGGTTTATTTACTAAGTTCCACCACCGAAACAACCACATTTACACAATTAACTTTAACCGGGTGCGGGAGCTCAGTGCATCAACTGATGTCACTGCAGCGCCTCTGACCGGGAGGCCCTAGGTTCCCACTCCCCGCGGCGGTAGGATTTTCGACACTAGCTTTTCAGCTAGGTCGAATTCAGTCGTTGTCTGGAGGAGAATTCTAGCGGCCGGCTGCTCTGATCGGTAGTTTTCCGTGGTTTCTCCGATCAACACCAGGCGAATGCCGGAGCAGTACCCTAACAAACGGGCCACGGACCGCGCGCGATATTTCCTTCATCTTCCTTGTCCTATCCTATCCCCTTACACACACACACTTACATTAACATGCACTACACTACCATATATTCCGGGAGACAGGTTGGGAGCTTAGAGCTTGTTCCGGCTGGGGCGGTGCCCCGCTGGTGGGAGAGTCCTGGTTAGGGGGATACCCCACTAGCCGACGGTAGGTCGGCGCCGGATCTCGCCATTCAGCGGGGGAAAATCACCGCCATCTCCCGAGAAAAAACATGCACTGCACTAACGGGACTAATGACCATAGCAGTTGACGCGCCCGGAAACACGAAAAAAACAAACCAAAAACCAAACCACAATTAACTTAAAAAGATCCCATTACTCGCAGTAATCTGTCGCTGCGGCTACCACACCACTACGCTCGAATATCACTTACATTCGATGGCGTGAAGCGCCGCATCCTACTCACGGACTCGTCCTTGAGTCTCCCTGTCCTTACGGCAAACACATTGCCGGCCGTATCCGCCACGCTCGCGACCCGCACCCTACCAGGCATTCGCCGACCGGCTCCTCGGCCAGATGCGCACTCCTCGAAGTCTCGAAGCGAAAGAGATCGGAGCGTCGTCGGGCCCGGCGCAGGTAGCCCGCACCCCTTCCAAGTCGCCTACTGGCTTTTTCCCCAACGTTACATCCGCTCTCTCTATAACAAAGGCTAGCACGTTGACGCCTAAACGTTTCGCCTACGTCACGCGGCCGCTCGTTGAAATGTGTTTGTATCCACGACGCTACACTAGGCATTCCACTCTAGCTGGGTCCATTTCTGCCGCTGCCTGTGAGTGTGTTCTAGCGGACGGCTCCTGTCATCAGTAGTTTTCAGTGTTTTTTTTTTCAATCAACATCAGATGAATGCCGGAGCAGTACCCCATCAAACGGGCCACGGACCGCGCGCGATCTTTCCTTTCTCTTCCTTGTTATATCCTCATTCCTTACTTACACATACTACACTAACACACTTGTCAGGAGATCAGTTGTTAGGAAAACCAATAAACAAAACGTAGTATTTCATGCTAGGTGTCATAGCACTGGTCGGATGGGGAAACACGGGCCCGAACACATTACATGCCAGAGGTGTGGAGAGGGCATTGAAAGCCTTTTCTTGTAAGGGGATGTAAAAAATCAGTCCCTTAAAAGATATTGAAGCGTACACACGTAAGCGGTAGGTGAGGTGCGAACCGATTCTCAGCATAGGCTGGGGGTATTATCTAGTCTGGTAGCTCGGTATTGTTTAAATATTAGTATTGAATTGTGGATTTGATTAATGTAGTTGGAATTTTGATTTAAAATAGACTCCGTGTTTCGAGGGGATATGTATTAGGATATCTCCGTAGATAGGAGAAATTTTCGATAAGCAGCTGAAGATCGTCGCACGTAAGTGTTTTTTACGAAGCACAGGTAGGGAAAGTCGCGACCAGGTATAGGTAGGTAGGGAAAGTCGCGACCAGAAGTAGTAAATATATAAAAAATGTAATTTTTTAATGCTGAAAAAGGCTGATCATTTATATTAGTTGCCATCAATTCCGTAATTGGTTTTAATTATTAGAACTTACAGTCGTGATTCTGTATAGAATGACACGTCCACATGCAACAGAAGAGGAGTAAACTGTTGATGTCGAAACCCATGATTAAATTGAAAGTAAGATTAATTAATAGTTGCTAACATTGATAGACTTTATGAGCATAATTAGAAATAATAATATTAATCATAGCAGTGCAAGTAATCCCCTTCATAAGATTAGATATTAGTTGTAAATAGTATGCACATTTAGCGGTAGTAAAAATATCGAGAGACAACATATTTCCAATTTCCCTACCTGTAGCGGTAGCTCAGTGCATCAACTGATGTCACTGCAGCGCCTCTAACCGGGAGGTCCTAGGTTCGAGTCCTGACGGCGGCAAGATTTTCGACAGTAGCTTTTCAGCTAGATCGAATTCAGTCGCTGTCTGGACGGACCGCGCGCTCTGTCCTTCCTCTTCCTTGTCTTATCCTCTCCCCTTACACACACACTTTCACTAACATGCACTACACTGCCACATATTTCGGGAGACCGGTCGGGAGCTTAGGGCTTGTCCCGGCTGGGGCGGTGCCCCACTGGTGGGAGAGTCCTGGTTAGGGGGAAACCCCACTAGCCGACGGTAGGTCGGCGCCGGATCTCGCCATCCAGTGGAGAAAGATCACCGCCATCTCCGGAGAAAAAACATGCACTACACTAACGGGACTAATGACCGAAGTAGTTGACGCGCCCGGAAACACGAAAAAATCAATCAATCAATCCAATTTCCCTAGTTAGCTGCGCGCGCGCGCGGGCAGTGGGTGAGTGGGTGTGCGTGCGTGGTGTGCCGCAGGGACCGTCTGTGGCGCCGTCGGGGCGGGCGGCGCCCGCGGGCGAGCCCTCGCCCTCGCCTTCGCCCTCGCCCGCGCCCTCGCCCGTGCCCTCCGCCCTGCCGCAGGCGCCCGCGGCCGGCGAGCCCGTGCAGGTGCGACCCGCTCCACTTCCGATACAGTAGACTCCGGTTATAGCGAACGTCTGGGGACTAAGATTTTTGGTTCGCTATAACCGACGTTCACTACCTGATGATGTCAAAATTACATAAATTTGTGTATAAGAATTGTTTTTATTAACGTAGAGATTCAGCAAAATACATGCACCGTACGAACTGAAAGTTTCAATACCTTTATTTTTCCCCCAAAAAATCCACCAAGATTGAAATTGTACCCACGAAACTTACTGCCACCAGTTGTAGCCATTTGTTTCCGTAATTAAACTGAATGGTATAAGATCATCGGTAAGATGCTCATTCCGAGCCCGCTACGTTCACCTCAAGGGTGACTAAGACCTTTTTCCGGCGATATTTTTTTCAAGCTACCTAGTGTTGAAATTTGTGGCACTGAGGCGACTTTTCCGGGAGAGAATACTTGAGAGACAGGCGACTTACTTTTCCGGGAGAGAATTTTTGGCAGAAAAACTCTTATTCCAGGCCCCGGTAACGAGAAAGTGAATCAATCCAGTTGCTAAATTTAGAAAAAAGCAGCATGTGGTGTATCCAGATTCCATGTTTTGTGGGTCCTTAATACCAAAGACCGGACGGCAAAACATCTCTCGGTCCGTCTGAAAAGAAGCGCTAGCGGCTAATCCGTTCGGCCGATTTTCTCCAAAATTGATGTTCCTCAATAGATCTGTCTGATGTCGCAGCATCTTGAATTTGAAACAGATATTTTTATATAATACTAATTTGTCTTTATTTGTGGCGAGGCTCAGGCTTTAAGGCCTGCTCTATTTTAATGTTGGCGATACTTTACATGAAGCTCTGGGACATTTTAAAAATTTTCAAGAAAATGGCTCCTTCGTTTTTTATTAAATGTTGTTGGATTGTGCGAACGACGTTTAAGAGAATGGTGCAGGGTTTATGTTAGTTAAAAACCCTAATTTTTCGAAAATTACAAAAGTTCAAATTTTTTTCAGTCTTCCTGCAAATAGAACATTAAAAATAGAGATGATTCCCCTTAATGAAATCTGTTCCGTAAAGATTCGTTTTGAAATAGGGTCATGTACAATTTTCCGAAAATTTGATTACATTTCGCGTAATTTTACTCGAAAGTACCGGCGAGATCGTTCGTGCAGTTTTAGCACCACTACTGGTCTTTTCAGACGCCGTCGTGCCAGTGCCATCTGGTGGACACGGAGGAGGAAGTGCGGGTGGAAACAGCGGAGGAGGCCGAACAGGCGACCTCCACCCCGGCGGTCGCCGCCGGCGACGCCGCACCTGCAGATGTAAGTCGCCGAGCGTGACGTACCGGTAGCGGTAGCTCAGTGCATCAACGGATGTCACTGCAGCGCCTATGACCAGGAGGTCCTAGGTTTCCTCTCCAAACGGTGGCAGGATTTTCGACACTAGCTTTTCAGCTAGGCCGAATTCAGTCGCTGTCTGGAGTTGAATTCTAGCGGCCGGCTGCTCTGATCGCTAGTTTTCCGTGGTTTCTCCGATCAACACCAGGCGAATGCCGGAGCAGTACCCTGCCAAACGGGCCACGGACCGTGCGCGATCTTTCCTTCCTCTTCCTGGTCATACCCTCTCCGTTTACACCCACACTTACACTAACATGCACTACACGATCACATATTCCGGAAGACCAGTCGGGAGCTTAGAGCTTGTCCCGGCTGGGGCGGTGCCCCGCTGGTGGGAGAGTCTTGGTTAGGGGGAAACCCCACTACCCGACGGTAGGTCGGCGCCAGATCTCGCCAAGATCACAGCCATCTCCCGAGAAAAAAACATGCACTACACTAACGGGACTCATGACCAAAGTAGTTGACGTGCCTGGAAACACGAACAAAACAAACAATCAACCGAGCGTGCCAGGCCTGCCCAGCGTTGTGCACTTTCACTGACCTCTGGAGCCGCGCGCGAGCTACTCGAGAGCAAAGACAGAAAGCTAAAAAAGGGTGGGGATGAGAAATAATGTTGTCGCGGCAGGAGGTATTATTCCGAAGGACAACGTGGATAAGAGCCCAAAATTTATTGCTTATTTATCCTTGAAAATAGATTTTATTACATGGGAGCTTTTTTTAAATTCAAAATTCAAAGTAGTATATGACTTGAGTGTAGGATCACAGAATTTTGAAAATGCACTCAATTCACTTGTCCCCATGGCACGTCATACGCAGTTTTAACTGTTTTTTGATGTAAAATAAATTTAAAACATTGTAGGGGTTAAAGACCACTCAATGAAATGCACTGAACTGCAGCGCGCAAATTCAAAAATAGCAATCGGCGACAACACGACGAACTGTTACATTCAGTTCAAATAGTGGCCGTCGTTTGTATGGATATGAAATGTTTGTTAATCGATAGATACAATGAATGTGAATGTATGAATCTTAAAAACGAATTAGACATACATATTTAATTTGTAAATATGCAAAGTATTATAAATGTTTGTAGACTGATGTAACAATGCCTCTTTTCTACGATGTAAATCATAAGTGTTGTGCTAAAAAATAATTTTATTGAATCGTTTTTGTTTTTAATGGTAGTAATACCTAAGTTATTCATGACCTTATGTTTAATTGAATAAGATGGTTCAATCAAAAAGCTTTTACGTAAAAATCATAATTACTTTCTGCTCGAATTTCTGACAAGAGTGACCTTCAATATTTCTATAATCAAATCAACGAATACTATTTATAATCGTTTACGGCATCGTACAAAATGATTCAGCCCTTTGCTTTTATTTATCGAGTCCCTAAATAATCTCATGATTTCTTGCAGCATATCGGCAGAGATGTTGCTCGCTGGTATCTATTATTCGGATTCAAAATGGAAAATGCTTTTCACTACTTTGTTGTTTTTGCCTATATTTCATTTTTATATCAATCGTGATATAAGAGATTGCTCTCATTATGTAAGTAGGAACATTTTTGTCAAAAACTTATTTGAGAGGAATTCTAAAGTAAAATATTACCGCTTCGTAAGTACATAGCGAAGTCGCTTGGTGTTTCTCACCACTGAGGTCCGGGTTTGATTCCGTCGAATTACATGTGAAATTTGTTCTAATAAATGAGTGGCTGCTTCACAAGGGCTAGCAACCCCTGTGAAGCGTCCTAAACCCTACCCCTATCCTTATTCCTTCCCAATTCTGGGCCGCTGGGTAGTACGCAGGAGCGCGTAGGAAGAGGCGCGTACGCGGGAGATGCTACCTGGCGGTCCTCTTGACAACTGACTGCGACGTGACATGACTTAAAAAAAGGTAAATGGAGGATTACTTCCCAGTGCCAAAATGTTAATGGAGGATACCCCAACGCAAAGCGCTCAACACTCTTAAGGGGGCTTGGAGACGTGTTGCGACAATTTGTGGACGCAACAAATTTAAAAATAATAAAATAAAATAAAATAAAATTACGGGAGGCATTAAACGCCGAGATAAATTTTCGCGCCGCATCGTCTCTACTGCGCAACGGCAGGCTGCTCCCTCCGTAAAGCTGCTCTTACCCCACTACTTGCACTTTCTGCCGCTCTCACGGGCGGATTGTTCGGCTCTTTTGAGTGCAGAGTGCTCGCGAACGCGGCCTTGGGAGGCCTGGTCTAAGACTACGGTGGCAGTGTAGCCGGAATATCGATCGCTCACTACCGACGTGAAATCGTTCGGACTTGTTTCATCCGAAAACCCCCGAAGTCCTGTGTACACAAAATCGGGCGATTATTCCTATAATTCCACGCCTGATTGTTTCAAACATTTACCGGAAGCACGTTCAAGATCTTGTACATATATTAAAGATGGTAAGGGTAGACGAGACAATTTCAAAAGGGAGGTTATTGAGTCGGTTTGGCCATCCTTGTGAGAGGGCTGCAGACAAGCAAAACATACCCCAGAAGGGATGTGTTCGATCTGCCAAATAGCATTCTAGAAGATTGTTTTCCTTCGGCGATGCTGCCGAGTAATAGAGGAGGAAAGAAAAGACGTAGGGAAATAACGAAAGACTGTTCACGTGACTTAAAAACATGTCCCTGATTGCATGTGAAGTTGGTTTCATTAGCCAAAAACTCTCGTGGCTTTAACGGCCGGCGGGTGCTCAGATTCCTCCTGCAAACAGTTATTTATTCAGCAACGCGAGAGGGCACCGAAACCAACAGTTGTTTGAGCAAACGTAGGTTGCGCATAATCCATGTGAGTGAGTGAGTGGAGTGAGTCGTGCGTTGCGCAGCTGCTGGAGGCCCTGCGTGGCAGGCGCAGAGGGCGTCCCTGCCGCGCCGTGCCCCCTGACGCCGTCAGCCCTTCTCCAGCCCCTTCTCCAGCGACGCCTCGCACGAATCCACTCCAGCAGCTGCTGCCACACGCAGGTACGCACACCTCCCATCCCACCCTTTCCGCTCTTGCCGACCCCTCTCTCTCTCCTGACCCCCTCTCTCCTGACCCCTCTCTCTCCCGCCCCCTCCCGACCCTCTCTCCTGACCCCTCTCTCCTGACCCCTCTCTCTCCTGACCCCTCTCTCTCCTGGACTTCTCTCTCCTGCCCCTCTCTCACCCTCTCTCTCGATTCCTCTCCCCACCTACCCCCTCCCTCTCCCCGCCCCTCTCTCCCACTCCCTCTCCCGCCCCTCTCTCCCACCCCTTCTCCCACTCTCTCTTGCCGACCCCTCTCTGTCTCCCGACTCTCTCTCTCCCTGCCCCTCTCTCCTGCCCCTCTCTCTCTCCTGCCCTCTCTCTCTGCCCCCTCTCTCTCTCTCCTGACCCCCTCTCTCTCTCCTGACCTCTCTCTCCTGACCTCTCTCTCCTGACCCCGTCTCTCCCGACCCCTCTCTCTCCCGCCCCCTCTCTCACCCCTCTCCCTGATTCCTCTCCCACCCCACCCTCCCTCTTCCGCCCCTCTCTCCCACTCCCCTCTCTCCCCTGCCCCTCTCCCACCCCCTTCTCCCACTCTCTCTTGCTGACCCTCTGTCTCCCGACACCTCTCTCTCCTGCCCTCTCTCCCGCCCCCTCTCTCTCCCGCCCTCTCTCTCTCCGGACCCCTCTCTCTCCCGACCCCTCTCTCTCCCGCCCTCTCACCCTCTCTCTCGATTCCTCTCCCACCTACCCTCCCTCTCTCCCGCCCCCTCTCTTCCACTCCCTCTCTCCCACCCCTTTCTCCCACTCTCTCTTGCTGACCCTCTGTCTCTCGACCCTCTCTCTCCCTGGGCCCCCTCTCTCTCCTGCCCCCTCTCTCCCCTGCCCCCTCTCTATCCTGACCCTCTCTCTCCCTGACCCTCTCTCTCCCCGCCCCCTCTCTCCTGACCCTCTCTCTCCTGACCCTCTCTCCTGACCCCCTCTCTCCTGACCTCTCTTCTCTCCTGACCCCTCTCTCTCCCGCCCTCTCTCCTGACCCCTCTCTCTCCTGACCCTCTCTCTCTCCTGACCCTCTCTCTCCCCGACCTCTCTTCTCCTGACCCCTCTCCTGACCCCTCTCCTGACCCTCTCTCCTGACCCTCTCTCCTGACCCTCTCTCCTGACCCTCTCTCCCTGACCTCTCCCGACCCTCTCCCGGACCCTCTCTCTCTCCTGACCCTCTTCTCCCCGACCCCTCTCTCTCCCCTGACCCTCTCTCTCCTGACCCTCTCTCTCCTGACCCTCTCTCTCCCGACCCTCTCTCTCCTGACCTCTCTCCTGACCCCTCTCTCTCCTGACCCCCTCTCTCTCCTGACCCCTCTCTCTCCCGACCCCTCTCTCACCCCTCTCTCTCTCGATTCCTCTCCCACCTACCCCCTCCCTCTCCTGCCCCCTCTCTTCCACTCCCTCTCTCCCACCCCCTTTCTCCCACTCTCTCTCTTGCTGACCCTCTCTGTCTCCTGACCCCTCTCCCTGCCCCTCTCTCCTCTGCCCCTCTCTCTCCCTGACCCTCTCTCCTGACCCTCTCTCCTGACCCTCTCTCCTGACCCTCTCTCTCCTGACCCTCTTCGACTCCCGCTCTTTCTCGCGCTCTTCCCGGCTCCCTTTCTTCTCGCCCTCTCCCCTGCCCCCTCTCTTTGCCTTCTCTCTCGCCCCCCTCTCACCCTCTCTCGCCCCTCTTGCTCCCTCACTCCCGCTATCTCTCTCCCGCCCGTTCATCCCACTCACTTTCTCCCTATGTCTCCCCCCTCTCTCTTCCCCATCTCTCCCCCTCTCTCTCTCCCGCTGCCTTGCTCTCGGTGTATCTCCCTATCCGTTCCCCTCTTCCATGTACCGCTTAAGTGTTTCAAGGCGCTATTGTTCCCACTACGGCGAATCAGCAGAGCTCTCAGCAGAGGGATTTGGTCTTATGGCTTCAGTGGGGTAGCGGTTACCTTATCGGACTGTTGTATCCTTGTTCACGGGTTCGAACCCGATGGAAGCCGTGGCTTTTTAAGGAGGATAAATCCTTCGGCGATGAAAGAAAGCCAGCTGTCCTATGATGTAGATTTACTGCATGTAAAATATCCTCAAGCTTCTGAACAAAATTGTATTTGCCTGTTTTGTCGCCCAAGTGATACATTTTTTCTCCGCCAGATAGTAAAAGAAGCGTAGCAAAAATTTCCTGTTTAAAATGAAGAGGTGACCTAATGGCCTGAGTATCTCTCAGTAAAATAAAGCATAATTGAATTGAGCTGAGTCACGACAGCGGTTGATTTTTCACAGTATATAACTAAGTCTAATTCAATCTGTGTATGGGGGAGAATTCTAACTAGAACTTTATTCGTCACTTAACTCTAGAAAAAGTGCACAAATAGTGAAGTTACCTTTATGTCCTGAAGGAAACCAAGGGGCTATCTCAGTTTTCTCCCAAAGCATCAGGGAAACTGGACGGAAAACGTGATCGAAATAGAGAAATTGAAACAGAAGCTGAGCCACACGACTTATTACAGACATGCTTCGTAGAGAGACCAGAAGCTGAGGTACAACCCTCGGTACAGGCTGATTTATTTTTGTAAAATTCACCGTTGAATTGTTAGGACTTCATTACAAATTATAAAAATTCATTTAAATAAAAAAATATTAAAATCAATCAAACAAATACATAAAAATTCATTTAAATCAAATTCTTAAAAATTCATTTAAAACAAATTCATAAAAAATCCTTTAAATGAAATGCATAAAAAATCATTTAAATGAAATTCATAAAAAAACATTTAAATCAAATTCATAAAAATTCATTTAAATCAAATTCATGAAAATTCATTTAAATGAAATTCATAAAAATTCATTTAAATCAAATTCATAAAAATTCATTTAAATGAAATTCATAAAAATTCATTTAAATCGAATTCATAAAAATTCATTTAAATGAAATTCATAAAAATTCATTTAAATCGAATTCATAAAAATTCATTTAAATCAAATTCATAAAAATTCATTTAAATCAAATTCATAAAAATTCATTTAAATCAAATTCATAAAAATTCATTTAAATGAAATTCATAAAAATTCATTTAAATCAAATTCATAAAAATTCATTTAAATCAAATTCATAAAAATTCATTTAAATCAAATTCATAAAAATTCATTTAAATCAAATTCATAAAAATTCATTTAAATGAAATTCATAAAAATTCATTTAAATGAAATTCATAAAAATTCATTTAAATCAAATTCATAAAAATTCATTTAAATCAAATTCATAAAAATTCATTTAAATGAAATTCATAAAAATTCATTTAAATGAAATTCATAAAAATTCATTTAAATGAAATTCATAAAAATTCATTTAAATCAAATTCATAAAAATTCATTTAAATGAAATTCATAAAAATTCATTTAAATCAAATTCATAAAAATTCATTTAAATCAAATTCATAAAAATTCATTTAAATCAAATTCATAAAAATTCATTTAAATCAAATTCATAAAAATTCATTTAAATCCAATTCACAAAAATTCATTTAAATCAATTTAAAAAGCATTAAAATTCATTTAAAATTCCAGTTGCTGTCCTCTCCTGAAGAGCGTGTGTGCGTGCGTGTGTGTGGTTGCGTAGGAGTGGGCGGCGGTGGGGCGACGCTGACGCTGCCGGTGGTGGTGGCGAAGGCGGCGTGCATGCTGTCTGCGTCGGCCGCCGCCATCTCGCCGCCGCCGTCGCGCGGGCTGCGGGCGCACGTGTGCGGCGCGGGCCTGCCCGTGCCGGCGCCCGGCGCCATCACCCTCGCCGACGCCCCCTGCGTCCCGCCCACCCCGCCGCCCTCGCCCTGCCCCACGCACGGTGCGCAGCACTCGAAGCGAAGGGCCATACTTGATTTGCGCAGCGTTCCGGGACCGAAAATTTTACAAATCAAGTATTGCATATATATATATATATATATATATATATATATATATATATATATATATATATATATATATATATATATATATACTAGCTGACCCGGCGAACTCTGTTCCCCCGTAACAGCCGGTCCCATCTTTTTCTCGCGTCACACTCACAGTGAGAAACTGTACTATCCTTGTTGCACTGCGTACGTGCAAAAGCGTGCGTTCTCACACAGGAACGCTGTCAAACGGGATAAACAGTATCCTATGTCCGTCTCCTGGCTCTAAGCTTCCTGCTCACCAAATCGGTACAGCCGTTCTTGAGTTATAAATAGTGTAACTAACACGACTATAGATATAACGGCGAACGAAAGGCGGCTATCATTATCGCCTTCTGTTATCAGTGCGGCGTTACAACAATGGGTTACAACAGGCAACAATGACCGCTAACATGCGAAATCACACGAAAACGTGCGAAAACGTGCAAAAACGTGCGTTCTCACACAGGAACGCTGTCGAACGGGATAAACAGTATCCTATGTCCGTCTCCTGGCTCTAAGCTTCCTGCTCACCAATTTTCAGCCAAATCGGTACAGCCGTTCTTGAGTTATAAATAGTGTAACTAACACGACTTTCTTTTATATATATATATATATATATATATATATATATATATATATATATATATATATATATATATATATATATATTGTGACGTACCTGGTAATCCGTCGGCGTCGCCGACATCAACCTCACGCGCGTTTGTTTCTCCCCCCGCTATGATTTCTCACTTTCCAGTTCCTTTCCCTGTATTTCACTGTTCGACATTACAACTTTAGCATCCCGTTCACTCTCTTACCTCGTTCTTTCACTTCTCCTAACTCACTTTTCCGGTCACACAACACGCCTTCACTCGCCACTAGCGTCCTCCTCTTCCCCCCGACCATCCACACACCTCTTAACCGATCTCTCGCTCGGTCTCGCCACCCTCTCGCTCTTCCCGCGACTGACTCGTTAACAACAATGCGGTCGGCTTTCCGCTGCTGCGCTCGCGCTATTCAAACTACACTTTTTGCGGAAACGCGGCGTGTTTATATATACGTGTATATACACGTTTATATACACATATATATATATATATATATATATATATATATATATATATATATATATTGTAGGCAAAGTAGATTAGGAAATTTATCCTCGGTGTAAAATGAACTGGCAAAGAAAAGTCAAGGTAAAGGAAATTTAATGAAAATTAATATCAACACGCAGAACTGGATGGCCGAGGTGGCTAAGAGCGAGCACCGACTCAGCATTTCGGTCCGAAGGGTCGCGGGTTCGAGTCCCGCCTTGGGCATGGCTGTTTGTCCCTTGACTTTGTATGTGTTGTCGCGGAGGGCCTCGCGTTCTGCTGACCCCAGATCAGAGGAGCCCGCAACTGTGTTGGTCTAGTGTATGGTCGACAATACAGTCAAATATGCGTCCCATCAGGACGTAAAAGGTAACCGGCTGTTGGCTGGATAAACGCCCTAGAAAAAAAGTATATATATATATATATATATATATATATATATATATATATGTTTGTGTGTGTATTTGATCACAAAAACTAACAAATAAAATAGAACCCATCGTACACAATTCGTCTTTTTTTAAATTTCTCAGTTAATTCTTTCTGAACAAAGAAATTAATTTGTTTTATAAATAATAAACAATTTACATGTTTCTCGAGCGTTTCAATTCTTCTGCAATGCAAAGTTTTGCCTAGAAAGCATTTTTTCAATCCAACGTTTGCGTACTTATTGGTGCCGAACCATTCAGAATACGAAAGTAGTTTAGTAGACAAAGTATAGTGGGAATTGCGGTAAGAGCTTATTTTCTGTTTTCTCCTCCCCATGCTCATTGACCATATTTTCCATTTTCGATGTTTTCTCCCCAGACACCTATATGGCGTCCAGTTCCCGGGATCAAAATAGGAAAAAAAAACAACAAAAAGCAGAGGAGAAACATTTTGATTTTTAATTCAACCAACTTTCACTTAACTCTTTGTTCTAACAGTGTAATAATATCATTAGTAAAAAACGAAATTAGTGGTGGTGCTAATGGCACAGTCCATCTCACATTCCGTAGTTTTTTTAATTTCTTTGCACTCAGCTAAGTTTTCATTTTTGCGGCACCGTCTTTTCAATTGCCATCAATCCCACAGTACTACAATTGCACCCAAAGTACTAGTTTTGTACAGTTTTTCAATTTCCCTTTCCCGTAATGGTTGAACTGAATCATGACATGCAGAATATTACAGAAGAGTAAAGCAGCGCTTTGAGGTGTTTGTGGCGTGCAGGGACGTGCGGGCATATGGAGAACGTGGAGGTGCTGGAGAAAGAGCAGGACACCGCCACCACAGTCGCCTACGTCCTGCACCCACCAGGTGAGACGCCGGTTTCTCTTCTCTGCATTGGATAATGTATCTTCTCGCTCTTTCTCTCTCCGCTTTGCTCTCTATCCCTCTCTCTCTGTCGCTCTGTCACTGTAGTGCCTCTGACCGGGAGGTCGGGCAGCAGTCTGGAGGAAAATTCTAGTGTCCGACTCCTCTCGTCGGCAGTTTTCCGTGGTTTCTCCGGTCAACACCAGCCGAATGCCGGAGCAGTACCCTACCAAACGGGTCACGGACCGCGCGCGATCTTTTCTACCTCTCACTTGCCCTATCCTCACCCCTTACACACACACACACACACTAACATGCACTACACTACCACACATGCCGGGAGACCGGTTGGGAGCTCAGATCTTCTCCCGACTGGGGCGGTGCCCCTCTGGAGGAAGATATCTGGTTCGGGAAACACCTGGGATTAGATTGGCGGGTATCGCCATTCAGGGATGGAAGATCACCGCTACCTTTCGCGATAAAGCATTCACTATACTTACGGGACTAATTTGAATCGTTGACGCTCCCCGAAACACTAATTAATCAATTTCTCTTTCTCTCTGTTCCTCTTTTCCTCACTCTCTCCAGGGTGAGTCCCTTCAACTGACAAAAAGCGTCTTCGTAAAGCCCGTGTTGAGGCTGCAAAATAGCTTCATCAAATTGTTTGGGAGAGCCACTGAATGCCGGATTGGGTGGCCCACAAAGCGTGGATACAACTTCCTAGCTTGATTCAAGGGAAAACTCTGAAAGGCAGTTATTTGAGGACTATTACATTATCTCAGCGTGAAAATTGCTGATAATTGAAGAAGTTGTCAATGTTACCTGGTCAGTGTTTCCTTAGCCAAAAAATATTATTTTCAATTGTATTTCGTGCGTAATATAATTTCAGCTCACTTTCAGCTTTACACGCCCAAACAACACCTGCTATCACCAGTCAAAAATCTAACTTCTTCAATGCAGCCAAGATGTGAATTACTACGCCTTTTTACTGGCGAGGCGATCTTTTGTGCAAACGGTCGGCTAAAAACGTCTCCAACAATTGCCACTCGTGGCGTCATATGAGTAGACTCATATTTTCCTCGAAGTCCCGATAATGGGACTTTGCACGCCAATAACTCTCAGGTCAGGACGCAATACCAACCCTACATAATTAAATCGATTGCCGGTAGCATATATACGTGCATCTCCAGTACCTGGCGCTATCTCGCGAGCGTCTATACAACAAACATCAAAGAGTTTCATACAAAACACGCCTTGATTTCCTTACTTGAAGTCCGCGAAATTTAGAAAAAAATATAAGGCACATGCGGGACGTTTAAAATGCCTGCCCTTTGATGTTAATTAACGAGAACCAAGGAATTTTTATAAATGATAGATTTCAAAGTAGGCGCCAAATTTGAATTCATTTTGGCCGCCCATTTGCCAAAAGCTCGAAAGACCTCATTTTGTCACTAAGGGCATGGGTATCCGGTAAGCGGGTGGCCGTTACCTGTCCTCCACAATCTTGAGTCACCTGGTCACTGCCGACGTGAGTCTAAGGGTCGTATTTATGAAGCTCTGCCGCAAAGCTCCTAGGGGCCTGCCATTGCTGGGAGGACAAGGGGCGACTGGAATTGGCAGGGGGTCGTTCATAAATCGCAAAACCGAACACTAGCAGCCTGCTAGGCCTAGCAGGTCCCTGTCAGAGGTTTATAAATACGGCCGTATGGGTCGTATTTATGCAACTCTGCCAGCAGAGCTCTAAGGGGCCGGCCATCTGGGAGCTTGCTGGAAGGACAAGGAGCGATTGAAAGTGGCTAGGGGTCGTTCATAAATCGCAAAATAAAACACTGGCAGGCCCCTGACAGCGGTTTATAAATACGGCCGTATGAGTCGTACTTATGAATCTCTGCCAGCCGAGCTCTAAGGGGCCTGCCATTTCTGGGAGGACAAGGGGCGACTGGAAATGGCTGGGGGTCGTTCATGAATCGCAAAACCGAACACTGGCAGGCCCCTGGCAGAGGTTTATAAATACGGCCTTATGAGTCGTATTTATAAAGCTCTGCCTGCAGAGCTTCTAGGGGCCTGCCATTGCTGGGAGGACAAGGGGCGACTGGAAATGGCTGGGGGTCGTTCATGAATCCTAAAACCGAACACTGGCAGGCCCCTGCCAGAGGTTTATAAATACGGCCTTATGAGTCGTATTTATAAAGCTCTGCCTGCAGAGCTTCTAGGGGCCTGCCATTGCTGGGAGGACAAGGGGCGACTGGAAATGGCTGGGGGTCGTTCATGAATCCTAAAACCGAACACTGGCAGGCCCCTTGGCAGAGGAGTTTATAAATACGGCCTTATGAGTTGTATTTATAAAGCTCTGCCTGCAAACTCTGAGGGCCCTGCCATTGCTGGGAGGACAAGGGGGCGACTGGAAATGGCTGGGGGTCGTTCATGAATCCTAAAACCGAACACTGGCAGGCCCCTGCAGAAGAGGTTTATAAATACGGCCTTATGAGTCGTATTTATAAAGCTCACCTGCAAACTTCTAGGGGCCTGCCATTGCTGGGAGGACAAGGGGCAGCGGAAATGGCTGGGGTCGTTCATGAATCGCAAAACGGAACACTGGCAGGCCCCTGGCAGAGGTTTTATAAATACGGCCTTATGAGTCCGTATTTATAAAAAGCTCTGCCTGCAAACTTCTAGGGGTACCATTGCTGGGAGGACAAGGGGCGACTGGGAAATGGCTGGGGGTCGTTCATGAATCCTAAACCGAACACTGGCAGGCCCCCTGCCAGAGGTTTATAAATACGACATATGAGTCGTATTTATAAAGCTCTGCCTGCAGAGCTTCTAGGGGCCTGCCATTGCTGGGAGGACAAGGGGCGACGCTGGAAATGGCTGGGGTCGTTCGTAAAATCCTAAAACCGAACACGGCAGGCCCCTGCCAGAGGTTTTATAAATACGGCCTTATGAGTCGTATTTATAGCTCTGCCTGCAAACTAGGGGCCTGCCATTGCTGGGAGGACAAGGGGCGACTGGAAATGGCTGGGGGTCGTTCATGAATCCTAAAAACCGAACACTGGCAGGCCCCTGCCACGGAGTTGCCTCTGACCGTATGGGTCGTATTTATGAAGCTCTGCCAGCAGAGTTCTAGGGGCATGCCATTGCTGGGAGGGACAAGGAGCGACTGGAATTGGCGGGGGTCGTTCATGAATCGCAAACCGAACACTGGCAGCCCCCTGGAAGAGGTTTATAAATACAGCCGTATGGGTCGTATTTATGAAGCTCTGGCAACCCAGAGCTCTAAGTGGCCTGCCATTGCTGGGAGGACAAGGGCGACTGGAATTGGCTGAGGTCGTTCATAAATCGCAAAACCGAACACTGGCAGGCCCCTGGCAGAGGTTTATAAATACACCCGTATGAGTCGTATTTATGGAGCTCTGCCAGCAGAGCTCTAAGGGGCCTGCCATTGCTGGGAGGACAAGGGGCGACTGGAATTGGCTGGGTCGTTCATAAATCGCAAAACCGAACACTGGCAGCCCCCTGGCAGAGGTTTATAAATACACCCGTATGAGTCGTATTTATGGAGCTCTGCCAGCAGAGCTCTAAGGGGCCTGCCATTGCTGGGAGGACAAGGGGCGACTGGAATTGGCTGGTGGTCGTTCATAAATCGCAAAACCGAACACTGGCAGGCCCCTGGCAGAGGTTTATAAATACATCCGTATGAGTCGTATTTATGAAGCTCTGCCAGCAGAGCTCCTAGGGGCCTGCCATTGCTGGGAGGAGAAGGGGCGACGAATTGGCTGGGGGTCGTTCATGAATCGCAAAACCGAACACTGGCAGGCCGCTGGCAGAGGTTTATAAGTACGTCCCTGAGGAGGTGGGCGTGGCGCGCGCGCGCCGTGTGCGCAGGCCCCGCACTGCGCGCCCAGTCGCTGCGCCGCCGCGCGTCGCCGCCGCCGCCGCCGCCCCACCCGCTCGACGCGATCTTCCGGGCGGGCGCCGCCCCCCGCCGCCCCGCGCGCAAGGACGACGAAGAGGACGACGACGACGGCGACGACGAGGACAGCCATGGCAGCCAACGCCACCTCTGCTCGCTGCAGGTGCAACACGACACATTGATACCCTAGGACCGGGAGCCTCTACTGATGTCACTGCAACACCTCTGACCGGGAGGTCCTAGGT
Organism: Teleogryllus occipitalis; assembly: GCA_011170035.1. Lineage (NCBI taxonomy): Eukaryota > Metazoa > Arthropoda > Insecta > Orthoptera > Gryllidae > Teleogryllus > Teleogryllus occipitalis. The sequence goes on from BLKR01000521.1 coordinate 419,948, forward strand.
TCCCACTCCCCACGGCGGCAGGATTTTACACACTAGCTTTTCAGCTAGGTCGAATTCAGTCGCTGTCTGGAGGAGAATTCTGGCGGACGGCTGCTCTGATCGATAGTTTTCCGTGGTTCCTCCCATCAACACCAGGCGAATGCCGGAGCAGTACCCTAACAAACGGGCCATCTTTTCTTCTTCTTCTTTGACCTATCATCATCCTTTACTTACACGCACTTACACTAACAACCGTGAGCGGTAGCTCAGTGCATCAAATGATGTCACTGCAGGGTCTCTCACCGGGAGGTTGTAGGTTCGAGTCCCGACGGCGGCAGGATTTTCGGCACTAGCTTTGATGAGATGCAGCTGCAGCCCCACGGCGTTTACCACAGCACACGCGGCAATCATTGAAATTATTCTGAGACCAAAAGAACCATTTGGCCGATGCGCATGTGCGCGATACGAATTGCTGTCTCCAGCAATTTAATTCGGACGGTCTCCGATTCGCACGGGTATCTATGAAAACTCACGTCTTTCGGAGCATCACGCCCGCGCAAATGTAACGAATATGCATTGTTAACTGCGCATTTGAGTGCTATCCCTCCCGCAAGAGCTGCGGCGGCGATGGTGTAACGGTTAGCGTGTCGGACTGTTATACCCAAGTTCGCGGGTTCAAACCCGATCGAAGCCGTGGATTTGTAAGGGCGAAAAAAACCCTTCGTACGCCTTCCTTCGGAGGGGAAGTAAAGTCGGCTGTCCCATGTTATTAGCTTTACTGCATGTAAAAGATCCCCAAGCCTAAATGATGCCTCTGAGCTAAATTCAAATCGCCTGTTTTGTCGCCCAAGTAATACCTTCTTTCTCCCCTAGTAGGAGAAAGGAGCGTTACGGAATTTGCGTGGTCAGACGGAAGAGCAGGCCTAATGGCCTGAGTCTCGCCACGTAAAAATAAGATATTTATTCATTCAAGAGCTGGCTGCACCACGACGTCTTGTGAATGTTTGACGATTTGTTTAGTGGAGTCATTTATTTGACTGCTTGCGCTGGGCAGGGCGGGTCAACCTTACAAAAGCCAAGGCGGTTGTCTTTTGAGTCTATTTACCGGCGCCCCGATGCGGCGTGGGCACGTGGCGGGTGGCATTTCGGGCTCGGGTTTGCCTAAAGCAGGCTGTCTCATTACGCGGCGGGTCCCTGACGGGGGTCATGAGCTATGTCGAGACGGCGGTGGCCGGACCGGGCCGGGTGACATTCCGCACACCGAAGATCTGCACCGCGCCAAATGTTTTAATTATTAAAATCGAGGGTGGAGTTGTTCATCTCCATTTACGGCGAGTGTGACGTTACAATTGCGATCGAAATACGAATCGAAATTCATTAAAGTTTTATGATATTATAGCCCTTCCAGTTTTACTGTATGGAAATGAAACTTAGGTTCAAAAACAAGAAGATTTTAGGAGGATTGAATCAGCAGAAATGCGATTTTTGGGAGGAGTAATGGGCTGGGCATTAAGAGATCAAATAAAAAGTGAAAAAATAAGAGAAGAACTTGGGCGGAAAGAAACAGTACATGAAAAATTAAGATATACAGACAGCAATATGTGACACATATTGCAAATATGCCGCAAGACAGACTTCTAGTTCAAGCCCTGAATTACAAGCCTAGAGGCAAGAGAAACATTGGAAGGCCAAGAATGAGATGGAAAGAGGCTGGAACAGGCAATATGCCTTATCCGTAAAGGGAGATGATATAGTATGATTTTGCTTAAATAATAGTGTTTATTGCAGTGAACGAAGTGCCGTGTGTGTGTGTCGTGTGCAGGCGCTGGCGGCGCGTGCAGCGGGAGCGCGCGCACGCGGCTGTGGCCAGCCCAAGAGCCTGCGCTTCCTCTTCCCCGGAGGCGCAGAGCCTCACCCCCACGGCCCCTCCACGCCCGCGATCTCAGGTACCATACACACACACACACACTCCCCTCCTCGCCATCCTAATCACTCACACTCAAACTCTCCGCTGCACACCCTCCCACTCACACGCAACTCTGCTCTCCACGCCCTCCCACTCACACACTCAAACTCTCCACTGCACTCACTCTCAAACTCTGCTCTCCATGCTCTCCCACAACCACACTCTCGCCTCCTCGCCCTCCTACTCTCGCACTCTCACCTCCTCACCCTTCTACTCTCACACTCAAACTCTCCTCTGCACTCACTCTCAAACTCTGCTCTCCACGCTCTCCCACAACCACACTCTCGCCTCCTCGACCTCCTAGTCTCACACTCAAACTCTCCACTGCACTCACTCTCAAACTCTGCTCTCCACGCTCTCCCACAACCACACTCTCGCCTCCTCGCCCTCCTACTCTCGCACTCTCACCTCCTCACCCTTCTACTCTCACACTCAAACTCTCCTCTGCACTCACTCTCAAACTCTGCTCTCCACGCTCCTCCCACAACCACACTCTCGCCTCCTCGACCTCCTAGTCTCACACTCAAACTCTCCACTGCACTCCTCTCAAACTCTGCTCTCCACGCCCTCCCACAACCACACTCTCACCTCCTCGCCCTCCTACTCTCGCACTCTCACCTCCTCACCCTTCTACTCTCACACTCAAACTCTCCTCTGCACTCACTCTCAAACTCTGCTCCACGCTTTCCACAACCACACTCTCGCCTCCTCGACCTCCTAGTCTCACACTCAAACTCTCCACTGCACTCACTCTCAAACTCTGCTCTCCACGCCCTCCCACAACCACACTCTCACCTCCTCGCCCTCCTACTCTCGCATTCTCACCTCCTCACCCTTCTACTCTCACACTCAAACTCTCCTCTGCACTCACTCTCAAACTCTGCTCTCCACGCTCTCCCACAACCACACTCTCGCCTCCTCGACCTCCTAGTCTCACACTCAAACTCTCCACTGCACTCACTCTCAAACTCTACTCTCCACGCCCTCCCACAACCACACTCTCACCTCCTCGCCCTCCTACTCTCGCACTCTCACCTCCTCACCCTTCTACTCTCACACTCAAACTCTCCTCTGCACTCACTCTCAAACTCTGCTCTCCACGCTCTCCCACAACCACACTCTCGCCTCCTCGACCTCCTAGTCTCACACTCAAACTCTCCACTGCACTCACTCTCAAACTCTGCTCTCCACGCCCTCCCACTCACACACTCTCGCCTCCTCGCCCTCCACTCGCACACTCAAACTCTCCACTGCACTCACTCTCAAACTCTGCTCTCCACGCCCTCCCACAACCACACTCACCTCCTCGCCCTCCTACTCGCACTCTCGCCTCCTCGACCTCCTAGTCTCACACTCAAACTCTCCACTGCACTCACTCTCAAACTCTGCTCTCCACGCCCTCCCACAACCACACTCTCACCTCCTCGCCCTCCTACTCTCGCACTCTCACCTCCTCACCCTTCTACTCTCACACTCAAACTCTCCTCTGCACTCACTCTCAAACTCTGCTCTCCACGCTTTCCCACAACCACACTCTCGCCTCCTCGACCTCCTAGTCTCACACTCAAACTCTCCACTGCACTCACTCTCAAACTCTGCTCTCCACGCCCTCCCACAACCACACTCTCACCTCCTCGCCCTCCTACTCTCGCATTCTCACCTCCTCACCCTTCTACTCTCACACTCAAACTCTCCTCTGCACTCACTCTCAAACTCTGCTCTCCACGCTCTCCCACAACCACACTCTCGCCTCCTCGACCTCCTAGTCTCACACTCAAACTCTCCACTGCACTCACTCTCAAACTCTGCTCTCCACGCCCTCCCACTCACACACTCTCGCCTCCTCGCCCTCCTACTCGCACACTCAAACTCTCCACTGCACTCACTTTCAAACTCTCCACTGCACACCCTCCCACTCACACACTATCACCTCCTCGCCCTCCTACTCTCACACCCAAACTCTCCACTGCACTCACTTTCAAACTCTGCTCTCCGCGCCCTCCCACTCACACACTATCACCTTCTCGCCCTCCTACTCTCACACTCTCAAACTCTGCTCTCCACTCACTACGGGATGCGGGCGGGCGTTTTCTAGTCTGCTCCAGGTTTCTGTTTGTAAACATAGTTAATTTTTTGAATTAAAATAAATAGTAAATAGCTGACAACCTGACCAATTAAATGAACAAATTTTTAAATAGCTATAAGAATTAAGATCTATGGTAAGCTGTGTTATAATTTAGTCTCCTATTTGTCAATATACTTACGTTTCTTCGCGCAACGTCATTAAGATGGCATTATTGTTAGTCCTTAATCGAATGTTCCGAATTATCTCCATTTTTCACACTTTTTAAATGTACACCTCGCATTTGTGTGGAGGGAAAGTGATAAGAGTACATACTACAGATGTGAAGTTTCGATTCGAGCGTTTTCGTTTTCAAGAATAATGTCACATTTTCACGATTTTTCATTACAAAATGAGGAAGTTTCGTTTCAATTGCCGAGAAAGTTTCGCATTTCAGGAGCCTCCGGTTAGTTGTAACTCTGTAATAAATGGCTTGTCACGTGATCCTAGTTTGCCATGCTGGTGCAGTTTATAAAAGGCTAATCCCTCCCACAATAGCTTATACCTACGAGATGTAACGTAGTCCCAACCAGACAATTTGAACGTGGTTCACGAAGCTCTGATCTGGAGGAGAAAGTGAAAATCAGATCCAGGCGCATCAGGGGACGCCCATGAGACCAGGCTGTGGACACGCGCTGGGAGTAGGCATCAAACGAAGCCTAGATTGCAAATACAGGTGCGATAGCGCAGCTAATGCTTGCGGTACACGATGTTTTTGAAAAGTTCTAAAACAGTTGGGCATCAATCTGGGAAATGTGTTCTTCCACTAGTCACGTGATATGGAACGCCAGCTATTAATGACATATTGTATCAGTTCTCGACGTGTAGTCGAAACTTAATGATAGTTTTCACAACTGAGTTTGATATCGTTACTAAAAGCGATATTGTAAGAATGGATACAAATCATGACAAAAGCATATGAGACTAATGGTCATCGAAGGAATGTTAAACGGACAAGCCACAAATTTCGAATTTCAAAGAGCCCGCGTTGTCTACTTTCATCAAGCTTTTATATAAATTCACAATAGGCTAAAGTTATATCAAAGAATTATGTCTGTAAATAATATCTATTATAAAAGAAATTTAAACGTGATCTTTTCTTGCTTTTTGGATACATAAATACTTTCATTTCATGCAAACATTCTCCTGTAGGCAGAATGACAAAAATAATAGCGAGTAAAACAATTGCAGCTCGTTTTAGTAAACATTTGCGATAAGAATGTGAATCATGTGCACTAATGAGTGGAAAAAAATTTCTCTTGACTAATCAGACCCTACCGACCGCTCCACCGCAAAATATTATCTCATTTATTACGTAATTTCCTGCGTCACCAAAATAATATTGTTAACTTTGAGGAAATGGAGCCAAAAAAACTCCTTTTTCTTCATATAATTACATATAGTTAAGGATATGCTGCCACAAGAAATAGGATAGGACGTTCCCGTAAGCTATGAAAAAAATAAGTCGACCGGGTGAAATGTAGAAATGTTGAGACTTCATCTGGCGGCAATATTCGCGACGCGAAACAATTTGTTGACTCTTCAAGATATTCGAAAATCTTGAAAATCAGTTGACCAGATTTTCCATGCATACGCTGTTGAATTCCGAGAACGCATTGTGCCAAAAAGAGCTGTAGAAAATATCAGTGGCACTAAATTGGATTCCTCTTTCGGCCGCACCATCATTTGAAAATGGTCCAACATTTCACTTGGTGGCCTCATCAAGACTTCACTAAAATCGACTCGTGTACCCCTAAAATCCGACTTAAACGCAGTGTCTCTTCAAGGTCACGAGTTGGAAGGAGGGCGGGGGGAAAGTTTAATCCAATAGGGAACATTGTTACGTCTAAAATGTTTGGTATTGAAGTTTTCGATTGCGAGCACGTCCATAGTGTAGGGGGCTAGAATGGCTAGCTTCAATCGTGCGGCCCAGATGCGGAGACCCGGGGTTCGATTGCCCGGCGATCCAGGGAAATTTTCACCTTAGGACTGGGCGTGGAACAGGATGCACTCAGTCTCGTGAGTACAAATGGAGGAGCTATACTTCGATATTTTTTAAAGTGACCGATGACATTAGGTCATTGTTACTCCTCCTCCCTTATAAAATGAATCTTTTTATCAGTGGTAAGCACATTTCTAAGGCCACGAGCCCCGTTAAGAAGGACGTTCGGAAATTAATTAAATAGATTCATTTTACAAGGCAGGAGGTGTAACAATGACCTAATATCATCGGCCTCCTTAAAAAAATCAAAGTAATGATCTAACTGTGGCGTCCTAATTGATGTTGTAAATCCAGATCGGGGTTAACGGTAGTGGTTGCACTGACAAGGCATCGCCTGAGAAACCCCCTCTGGTAGACAGAAGGAGCAACACACACGATCGGCCCTGGCTATTCACGAGTCGTCGCGAGAAAGATGAGGATGATGGCGAAACCGGTAGCGGTAGCTCAGTGCATCAACTGATGTCACTGCAGCGCCTCTAACTGGGAGGTCCTAGGTTCCCACTCCCCACGGCGGCAGGATTTTCGACACTAGCTATTCAGCTAGGTCGAATTCAGCTGCTGTCTGGAGGAGAATTCTAGCGGCCGGCTGCTCTGATCGGTAGTTTTCCGTGGTTTCTCCGATCAACACCAGGCGAATGCCGGAGCAGTACCCTACCAAACGGGCCACGGACCGCGCGCGATGTCCTTCCTCTTCCTTGTCCCACTCTCTCCCCTTACACACACACTTACACTAACATTCACTACACTACCACATATTCCGGGAGACCGGTCGGGAGCTTAGAGCTTGTCCCGGCTGGGGCGGTGCCCCGCTGGTGGGAGAGTCCTGGTTAGGAAGTAACCCCACTAGCCGACGGTAGGTCGGCGCCGGATCTCGCCATTCAGCGGGGGAATATCACGGCCACCTTCCAAGAGGAAAGCATGCACTACACTCACAGGCCTAACGACGTCGGTAGTGGTCGCGTCCGGAATCCCTCTGAGTGAGTGAGGTAGTGAGGTGACGCGAAGGAACGGCGTTGTGTTGCAGTGTCGAGCGTGTCGCTGTCGACGAGCGACAGCTGGTCGTGGATGAGCGCCCGCAGCCAGCGCACGCCCTCGGCCGGCGCCCGCCCGCGCACGCTCCCGCTCCCCATACAAGGTTGATGTGGATATTTCACAGTTATAATACCTAGCTATTTTGCTGAGCTTGTAGATATTGAGCTATTTATTATTTTATTATTATTATTATTATTATTATTATTATTATTATTATTATTATTATTATTATTATTATTATTATTTTCGTATGGGTTAACTTGCGGGGAGACTGTCCGTAGGCAGTGTTCCGCACCCGAGTTTCGACCCAGGCTTCCTTTGAAGCCTACCCGCGACGCCGGTCTGGGGACTTTTACCTAAGCAGGCGCACCCCGTGGGCAGTCCCGTCTGCGCCTGGGATTTGACTCTCACTTTCTCCGCCAGATGTCGGGCTCAGTTAACTATATCCGAACTGTCTGGTTGGGAGAAAGTGGGATCTCGTTAGGGCGGGATGTTGTCGGAGGGATTTAATTTTGCCGGGCATCCTGCCAGGGTTCTTTTACATGCCACAAGAGTGACATGGCTACTGTGGATTTTCCACCCACCGAGGATATTGAGCTGAAGTTCATCTTCTGTTTCAGCTGAAATACTATACAGGACTATACTTGGGTTTTTCTAACGTGGCGACTGAGGGAAGTATCTTCGAGATGGAATTCGGCACGACGTTTTGCGTGTTTCATGCTCCTGCCGCAAGAAGTCGCATGGTCGCGACCGCATCAAGCTGTGCTGCAGATAGAGCGAATCTAGCGGCAGGATTGAGAATAACTCAAAAAGTTGTGCCGAATTCCATCTTGGAGATATTACCCTCAACCGCCACGTTAGAAAAACCCAAGTATAGAGAGAACGTTATGTAATGCTGCACAAAAACGGTCAATTTTCGGCAGAAAACTCTTATTACAGGGCTCTGGAAACGAAAAAGTGGATAAATTCAATTGCTAAATTTAGAAAAAAAATCCTTTAACACGTGGCGTAGCCAGAATCCATGTTTTCTGTGTCCTTGATACCGAAATATCGAATGACGGCAAAATGTCTCTCTGTCAGTCCGTCTGTCTCTGAACAACACTAGCGGCTAAACCGTTCAGCCGATTTTCTCCAAAATTGGTGTTCCTCAATCGATCCGACTGATGTCGCAACCCCTTGAATTTGAAACCGATATATTAATTTGAGGGGCTAGTACTTTGCATAAAACCCCTGGAACATTTTCCAAATTGTCAAAACAATGGCTCCCTCGTTTTCGATTCAATTTTGTTGTTGGATAGTGTGAAGAATGTTTATGAGAATGGTGTATGTCTCATGTTCGTTGAAGACCCTGATTTTTCGAAAATTCCAAAAGTCCAACATTTTTAGGATTCTTTCTACAACTAAAATATTAAAGTTAGAAATTTTTATCTTAGGGAAAACTGTTCCTTAATGATCGATTTTGAAAAAAGGTTATGTAGAATTTTTTGAAAATTGGAGTACTTTTAATGTATTTTTCCACGAAAATGGGGCAAGATAGTACGTTCTGTTTTAGAACTGCTAATTACTTAATTTGAACGATTCATATTTACTTATCGCGCTCGGTCGGTGGCCAGTTGGTTTAGTCAACTGCTCCGGCATTCGCCTGGTGACAACCTAGCTAAGATGTGTTTCTCGCAAGATGTGACCCGCAATACCAACCTCCCGTAAACCACCCGCCATACTTACTACATTGGCTTAGGGACTTTTAATTAGAATTTAAGTTGGAGGAGGTACGGTTAATAAAATGATCTCAGCAAATCTGCATTTTTAAGGACACAACGTACTTATAAACACGCCTCGTCGGTATCCTCAATGCACTTTCGCGTTTCATTTCGATGAGGTTGGCAGTGCCGAAACTCCGCCATGTTGAATTGTTAGGGTCTTTTCTTACGTGGAAACACCTATATGTAGGAAGTGTCGAAAAGCCTGCCAACGTTGGGATTTGAACCCTAGGCCCTCAGTCAGAGGCACTACACTGACATCAATTACCAAAAGAGATGGCTCGGTGCATCAGCTAATGTCACTGCAGTCCCTCTAGGTTCTAGATCCGACGACAGCAGGATTTTCGACTCTGGCTTTTCAGCTAGAATCGGTAGTTTTTCGTGGTTTCTCCGATCAACATCAGGCGAATACCGGAGCAGTCCTGTAATAAGCGAGCCAAGGACCATGCGCGATCGTTCCTTCCTCTTCCTTGTCCTATCCTCGCCCCTTACACACACACACTAACATGCTCTACACTACCGGGAGACCGGTCGGCAGCTTAGAGCTGGTCCCGGCTGGGGCGGTGCCCCGCTGGTGGGAGAAACCTGGTTGGGGAATCCTCTCTAGCCGACGGTAGGTCGACGTCGGATCTCGCCATCCAGCTGGGGGTATTTAACCGCAACCTTCCGATGAAAAAACACGTACTATACTTACGGGACCAATGACATCAGTAGTTGACGCACTCGGAATCACTAACAGTCAATCAGTCAACTGTGACATCAATGGGGGCCCTGAGCCAACGATCGAAGTGGGTTTTCGCAGGCTGCAGCTGATTGGGCTTCGTGTGTTTCAGAGGACGGCCGCCCGCGCGCCGCGCCCTTGGACGAGCGGGACGACGCCTCGTCCACCACAGACGTAAGCCCAACTCCTTGCTCATAATCTGGGATGGGATTAGCATGTGATCTGTACTACTATGCTACATTGGCAATTTATATTTCCAATGCACGCGGAAATTGAAAATAGCTCCTGGTCATGTGAGAAGTGTGCGTTCCTTAAATACCTGTTGCGATATGAATGCATACATTTTTTTAGTATTTGTTCCAACCAGGTATCTCTCACCAGCTGGGCACCGCCCCAACCGGGACGCTTATTTACATTCCTTGCCGTCATTTGGAACCAGAAGAAAATAACGGGCCTTCATTGGTCGATGTATGAAAATAGTCGACGCGGTAGATTCAAATAAAATCACATATATAAGGTAAGAGCTTACCTTGGTTATGTTTTGATATTGTATTTTCTTTGATCAACAAAGAAAAACTATAGTTTAATGGAAATTATGCCAATACTTTGTTCTTTCTATAACAGACCTTCACTCTTTGTTATGGTAGAAAATCATTTTCCACAAGATCGTCATGTAAATTGTCTATTCTTTTTTGTCTTTTTTCGCATCCTTTATTTTCTTATTTGACCCCTCATTTGTACAATCAACTTCTGAACAATTATTTGCATATAACCTTTGACCTATTAAAAATAATTATTATATTTTTTAAAAAGAATTATTGGTTACGATTTTATTTTTTATTATGAGTTGGGTTTAATGGAAATATTAAAAATTTTGTTTTCTTTAAGGGCAGGGTATGACATTTTTTATGTTGCAGCCCAAATTATATTAATTACACTATATATTTTTAAATTTTAATAAATGTTTTCCTTGGCATTTACCAGAATTTGTATGTTATAAAGCTTTTATGTTGCATGTGAAAAAATTGTTTTTATTGTAATTTACTTCCTCTCTTTCATTATTTTGCTTATTTCGTGGTCTTTTTTTTACTGCTGAACATGTGATAACTGAAGCAGATGTGCGGGACTGTGAGAACATCACGCGTCTTCACACAGTCTACCTGAAGGAGACAGCACGCAGTAATAATGTGCGAAAAATGCAATTTTGTAAAACAATTTTCTTTTCATCGAAAATATGTTTAACTACTTTTACTACTTAACTTCTACTTAACTACACAGGTGTCTAACCCACGATATTGGTCAAATTTCTACCATGGTTTAACCCATTACATCAACACAGCTTCGTCAACGTTTACCAACATACGCCCCGAGGTGGTAGACACATTAGAACTCTTATGGTACTTCATCAATTAGTATTGAAGGTTATGGAGGGCTTTTGTGGAAATGACAAAATATTGGCATAATTTTCAGTGGACTATTTTAGTTTGCTGATCGAAGAAAAACAATATCGAAACATAACCAGAGTCAACTCTCGACCTAGGGCCCGTGTACATTATTTGAATCTGCCACGCTCAGGCATTTAGAGATGTCAACCAATCACGAGGCGTTATCTTTTTCTGGTTCCGAATGAAAGTAAAGAATGCTAATACGTAGCCGGGACAAGCTCTAAGCTCCCGACCGGTCTACCGGAATATGTGATTGTGTAGTGCATGTTAGTGTAAGTGTGTTAGTAAGAGGTGAGGATAGGACAAGGAAGAGGAAGGAAAGATCGCGCGCGGTTCGTGGCCCCTTTGGTAGGGTACTGCTCCGGCATTCGCCTGGTGTTGATCGGAGAAACCACGGAAACCACCGATTAGAGCAGCCGGCCTCTACAATACTTCTCCAGACAGCGACTGAATTCGACCTAGCTGACAAGGAGATTCGTAACAATACCAGATCATAAAAGTTTCTGTTCCATAACGCAACACATAAACAGGAAAATTTCAATGCTGACGGCCCCTTTCTTCGAACCATGCTTTCGCATAAAGTCAGCTGTGTCGAAAGCAGTAGCGCATTGAGTATGAGAACGTAGTCGATGCACGCATTCCGAGTTTTGGCGGGAAAGCAATCATATTTTTGCTTTCTTCAGCCAAATTCGAAATTGTTTTCGCGTATTTCCGAGTTTCTGAGTGTCTTAAAACACCATCGACCCCTCTCACAAGGTCGGTGCTAAATAGTTTTCTTTCAATTTCGGCGTGCGTTGGAGATGAGTAATACAGAAGATATTTTCGTATTTCCCAAGTTCTCTTAACAAAAACACAGACTTCTAAAAAGACCGTAGGCTGCATAGTTTTCCACCGATGTACATTGGGGTAAAAAGAAAAGGGTTTTAATATGCCGTACGCGAAACAGATTCTCATGCTTGTTTTCCGTGTGTGATACATAGTTATTTTTTTTCATTCTACAGCGTGCGATACTTTACTAAGCGTACACAAAACATGACGAAGCGAATGAAAAGTATCTTCGGCACATGACGTACGTTAATACAAATAATGTACATGACGTACGTACAAATAATGTACTTCCGGGTCAATGACCCCCATCTCGATCAGGTTTTTGTCCAGTTTCCCAGATCCATTGAGCAAATGCTGAGATGGCCCCTTGATTTGCTTCTGGACGTAAATGTAGCTTCACTATGCGCACGTTTTGTTGAACTTTCCTTTTGCTTGCAGTGGTAGTAGGGCTTAGGGTGAGTTTCTATTTTGTTAACGATACAGAAAAATCAAATCTGTTCGTTCCTTTACCGATAAAAATAAGTTTTCTATAATTTGGCAACGAAAATATCTAGTTTTTGAAATGTTAATCTCTCGCTTTTTTAAATTTGTTGTTATTATTATTATTTTTCAACAATTAATAGTTAAATTATTGGGAAGTGATTCTGAAACTCAAGAAAGCGTGCGCAGATGATTTTCTCCCCCATACGTCACAGTTTTTGGCTGTTTTGACTAAATAAATAAATAAATAAATAAAAATAAAATAAATAGCGTGAGGGGAAAGGGCGCCCTTGCATGGGCTCCAACGACAATCTGGCGACGCGCGCGAGTCATGTCATTGGCTAGAGCGTAGGGATGCCACATCGATGACGATATTTTGAAATCATCGATGTTTTATACCTCGATGTATTAAGGTCGATTTTTTTTTAACATGGATGTTTTGTGCTCAATGTTTTTACGTTTTGTTCGTGGATGAGAAATGTCCTTAATCACAATTTTTTGAAAAGTTAAGATATGAAGTAATAACTGGTGGTAATACGCATGTCTGTTATGTGTTCGAATCGTCTGTTACATGTTTGTATCACCTCGAGTAGATTATCCCTCTCCCGGGATGATCCTGATGGTATGGCATTTCCTTCACCTTCACCCGAATTTCGTACTCGAAGAGTGTTTTTTAACTTCATAAGTTTTAATTATAAATTAAAAAACATGGTCACAGTCAAATTAAATATTTTGCGCCCAAATTTAGTTAGAGGTAACTAAACCTAAATTTAGTGTTAGAGGTAACTAAACCATCTCTAAAACATCGATGTTTAAGAACATGAATCGATTTGGGTTTATGGATGTTTTGTTTTGAATGTCGCAGAGCTTTTTGACGTCGATGGACCTGGCTGCGGACGCCGACTCGCAGCTGGACTCGGACGTGGAGGAGTTCTGACCACCGGCGCGCGCTAAAGACTTTCGCAATAAAGTTCCATAGTCAACTTTCGATTGATTCATTGATTGATCGACTTTTCCAGGCACGTGAAGTGATGGACCGTTATTCCCCGTTAGTCTAATTCAGTTCAATTCGATTTTTTGATTGCATGGCGTTTCCGGGCTCGTGAAGTGACGGATCAGAAGTGTAATTCAATTCAATTATTAGAGTGACCCTTCAGGGCACGTGAAGTGACGGATCGTTACTCCCCGTTTGTCTAATTCAGATCAATACGATTATTTGATTGCATGGCGTTTCCGGGCTCGTGAAGTGACGGATCAGAAGTGTAATTCAATTCAATTATTAGAGTGACCCTTCAGGGCACGCGAAGTGACGGATCGTTACTCCCCGTTTGTCTAATTCAGTTCAATTCGATTATTTGATTGCATGGCGTTTCCGGGCTCGTGAAGTGACGGATCAGAAGTGTAATTCAATTCAATTATTAGAGTGACCCTTCAGGGCACGTGAAGTGACGGATCGTTACTCCCCGTTTGTCTAATTCAGTTCAATTCGATTATTTGATTGCATGGCGTTTCCGGGCTCGTGAAGTGACGGATCAGAAGTGTAATTCAATTCAATTATTAGAGTGACCCTTCAGGGCACGTGAAGTGACGGATCGTTACTCCCCGTTAGTCTAATTCAGTTCAATTCGATTATTTGATTGCATGGCGTTTCCGGGCTCGTGAAGTGACGGATCAGAAGTGTAATTCAATTCAATTAGAGTGACCCCTTCAGGGCACGTGAAGTGACGGATCGTTACTCCCCGTTAGTCTAATTCAGTTCAATTCGATTATTTGATTGCATGGCGTTTCCGGGCTCGTGAAATGACGGATCAGAAGTGTAATTCAATTCAATTATTAGAGTGACCCTTCAGGGCACGTGAAGTGACGGATCGTTACTCCCCGTTAGTCTAATTCAGTTCAATTCGATTATTTGATTGCATGGCGTTTCCGGGCTCGTGAAGTGACGGATCAGAAGTGTAATTCAATTCAATTATTAGAGTGACCCTTCAGGGCACGTGAAGTGACGTATCATTACTCCCCGTTTGTCTAATTCAGTTCAATTCGATTATTTGATTGCATGGCGTTTCCGGGCTCGTGAAGTGACGGATCAGAAGTGTAATTCAATTCAATTATTAGAGTGACCCTTCAGGGCACGTGAAGTGACGGATCGTTACTCCCCGTTAGTCTAATTCAGTTTAATTCGATTATTTGATTGCATGGCGTTTCCGGGCTCGTGAAGTGACGGATCAGAAGTGTAATTCAATTCAATATTTAGAGTGACCCTTCAGGGCACGTGAAGTGACGGATCGTTACTCCCCGTTTGTCTAATTCAGATCAATACGATTATTTGATTGCATGGCGTTTCCGGGCTCGTGAAGTGACGGATCAGAAGTGTAATTCAATTCAATTATTAGAGTGACCCTTCAGGGCACGCGAAGTGACGGATCGTTACTCCCCGTTAGTCTAATTCAGTTCAATTCGATTATTTGATTGCATGGCGTTTCCGGGCTCGTGAAGTGACGGATCAGAAGTGTAATTCAATTCAATTATTAGAGTGACCCTTCAGGGCACGTGAAGTGACGGATCGTTACTCCCCGTTAGTCTAATTCAGTTCAATTCGATTATTTGATTGCATGGCGTTTCCGGGCTCGTGAAGTGACGGATCAGAAGTGTAATTCAATTCAATTAGAGTGACCTTCAGGGCACGTTGAAGTGACGGATCGTTACCCCCGTTAGTCTAATTCAGTTCAATTCGATTATTTTGATTGCATGAAGTGTTTCCTGGGCTCGTGAAATGACGGATCAGAAGTGTAATTCAGTTCAATTATTAGAGTGACCCTTCAGGGCACGTGAAGTGACGTATCATTACTCCCCGTTTGTCTAATTCAGTTCAATTCGATTATTTGATTGCATGGCGTTTCCGGGCTCGTGAAGTGACGGATCAGAAGTGTAATTCAATTCAATTATTAGAGTGACCCTTCAGGGCACGTGAAGTGACGGATCGTTACTCCCCGTTAGTCTAATTCAGTTCAATTCGATTATTTGATTGCATGGCGTTTCCGGGCTCGTGAAGTGACGGATCAGAAGTGTAATTCAATTCAATTATTTGAGTGACCCTTCAGGGCACGTGAAGTGACGGATCGTTACTCCTCGTTAGTCTAATTCAGTTCAATTCGATTATTTGATTGCATGGCGTTTCCGGGCTCGTGAAGTGACGGATCAGAAGTGTAATTCAATTCAATTATTTGAGTGACTCTTCAGGGCACGTGAAGTGACGTATCATTACTCCCCGTTAGTCTAATTCAGTTCAATTCGATTATTTGATTGCATGACGTTTCCGGGCTCGTGAAGTGACGGATCAGAAGTGTAATTCAATTCAATTATTTGAGTGACCCTTCAAGGCACGTGAAGTGACGGATCGTTACTCCCCGTTTGTCTAATTCAGTTCAATTCGATTATTTGATTGCATGGCGTTTCCGGGCTCGTGAAGTGACGGATCAGAAGTGTAATTCAATTCAATTATTTGAGTGACCCTTCAGGGCACGTGAAGTGACGGATCGTTACTCCTCGTTAGTCTAATTCAGTTCAATTCGATTATTTGATTGCATGGCGTTTCCGGGCTCGTGAAGTGACGGATCAGAAGTGTAATTCAATTCAATTATTTGAGTGACTCTTCAGGGCACGTGAAGTGACGTATCATTACTCCCCGTTAGTCTAATTCAGTTCAATTCGATTATTTGATTGCATGACGTTTCCGGGCTCGTGAAGTGACGGATCAGAAGTGTAATTCAATTCAATTATTTGAGTGACCCTTCAAGGCACGTGAAGTGACGGATCGTTACTCCCCGTTTGTCTAATTCAGTTCAATTCGATTATTTGATTGCATGATGTTTCCGGGCTCGTGAAGTGACGGATCAGAAGTGTAATTCAATTCAATTATTTGAGTGACCCTTCAAGGCACGTGAAGTGACGGATCGTTACTCCCCGTTAGTCTAATTCAGTTCAATTCGATTATTTGATTGCATGACGTTTCCGGGCTCGTGAAGTGACGGATCAGAAGTGTAATTCAATTCAATTATTTGAGTGACTCTTCAGGGCACGTGAAGTGACGTATCATTACTCCCCGTTAGTCTAATTCAGTTCAATTCGATTATTTGATTGCATGACGTTTCCGGGCTCGTGAAGAGACGGATCAGAAGTGTAATTCAATTCAATTATTTGAGTGACTCTTCAGGGCACGTGAAGTGACGGATCGTTACTCCCCGTTTGTCTAATTCAGTTCAATTCGATTATTTGATTGCATGGCGTTTCCGGGCTCGTGAAATGACGGATCAGAAGTGTAATTCAATTCAATTATTTGAGTGACCCTTCAAGGCACGTGAAGTGACGGATCGTTACTCCTCGTTAGTCTAATTCAGTTCAATTCGATTATTTGATTGCATGACGTTTCTGGGCTCGTGATGTGACGAATCAGAAGTGTAATTCAATTCAATTATTTGAGTGACTCTTCAGGGCACGTGAAGTGACGTATCATTACTCCCCGTTTGTCTAATTCAGTTCAATTCGATTGTTTGATTGCATGATGTTTCCGGGCTCGTGAAATGACGGATCAGAAGTGTAATTCAATTCAATTATTTGAGTGACTCTTCAGGGCACGTGAAGTGACGTATCATTACTCCCCGTTTGTCTAATTCAGTTCAATTCGATTATTTGATTGCATGGCGTTTCCGGGCTCGTGAAGTGACGGATCAAAAGTGTAATTCAATTTAATTATTTGAGTGACCCTTTAGGACACGTGAAGTGACGTATCATTACTCCCCGTTTGTCTAATTCAGTTCAATTCGATTATTTGATTGCATGGCGTTTCCGGGCTCGCGAAGTAACGGATCAGAAGTGTAATTCAATTCAATTACTTGATTGAACCTTCAGGGCACGTGAAGTGACGGATAATTACTTCCGTTAGTCTAATGAAATTTAATTCTTGGGAATCATTAGAACGCCGGAGGAAAAGGACACGATTTTACGCGCTGTATAAATCTTACGTTAGTTGCTCTGCATGGCAGGAAATTCGGGGAAGGAATTCTATTCTAGATAAAACAGATTATTTAAATAGATATGATCACAATTATAAAATTAGAACAATAATACAAAGAACGGGCGCAGGCAAATTTTCCTTTGTGAACAGAACAATAATAGATTGGAACGATTTTCCTGCGGCCCTTTCCTTGCTCAGCGCGAGGTTTTAGAAAAAAATATAGGAAATTAGTCAATAGGGTGAAAACGTATAGTGAGGTGAAGAGAAGTGAAAAATGCGATTATGTGTAGTCTACAGTTAAAAAGTATTGAATAGAATATTTAGGTAAAGTGATATGCGGTGCTGTGAAGTGAAGTGAAATGTGTTCATTTCTTTCTGTTTGTTTCGTTGGTCAAAAACGTCTTTCTGTAGGCGATTCTGACAAACGTTGGTATTGATTTATAGTAACGAGTGTTTTACGTATTAGAAATGTAATAATTGTTTTATTACATTGTGGTGTTAGGTAAAAATGTTTATCCATGTTTGTCTGAATATGGGTGCAGACTGGTGTGTATGCGACTATTCCTTGGTCTGTGTTTGTATGTATGCATATTTGTGTAATATGTAAGTTTATATATCTATATGTTAGTATATATGTATTTTCATTTACAGTATAAGGATGTAAATTCCATCTGCATGTCTAGGTAATGAAAGAAAATTTGTTTTTATATTGATTTTTTATACATTATTCTTTTATTTGTAATTATAATTGTACTTTCATGTTTCTGCAGTCTGCCACCGGGCAACATCTGCCCAATTGTAGAATAAAGTTTCTATTTATCTAATAAGACATTGTAGTAAGATTACGAACTACATTCAAGTATTTATGTGTCCAGGCACGTGAGGTGACGGATCACACGGAGAGAAATGTTATGGTACAGTGAACAATATATGTTTAGTAAGTATTCATACAGGAAATACCATTATTCGTGAGGTCAAATTTACTAAACAAGCTTTGGTTTCGTTTAGTACATCAGACAATTCAAAATCGTAAGTGAATGTACAAATGGAATGTTCACTTTTACTATGCGTGTTTCGTAGAAAAAACTATTCTGTGATTTTTACATCTCGTGTCGTCACAGTCACTAAACGCTGTTTAGTAAATTCAAAGTACAGGAGGCAAGCATAGGGGCGTTAGCATCGAGGCTGTGCAGCTCTCTCAGCTTTCCCGCTTTTTCATACATCTGACCAATTGGAATGGTTGAACATACAGCACGTGCAGCGGAAGAATCTTTAGAGCCTCGTTTCCTTCTCATCGCTTCTCAATGAGAAGTTTTCATTCATTACTCTTCCTGGTGGAGCCCAGCTGGTTTGTTCGTGAACGGTGAGGATTCTATCTTTGTGTTATATTATAGTTTTACTTTAACCTAATGGCACACATAATAAATAGTGTCTCGGATCTACTTAAGATTTGGAGATTCTCTGAATATATTGCAGCTTTCGAAGGTAAGTCGAAATTATAAAGTCATCAAATATTATAATATAGCACAATATAACTACACAGCTATAGCTGTGTAGTTTATAGGTTAAAATTATAAGTACTAATACTAGATGAGCAACCCAAACCCGTGATGTGTGTTTTCATTTGTACTTGGTTTTTACAGCAGAACCCAGCAAATATAGTAAGTTTTCTTATTCAAGTAAAACAAAATTCTCATTTAATATTAAAATTAATATTTACGTGACCCGTGTACCGAATATTACTATATACGCATCAGTTTACAGGACGAATGGTTTAGTAACGCGCACTGCGACCTGTTTAGTAAATATTACTACATGCAGTCGTAAACTCTACGATTCGTTTAGTAAAGTCCATTGTGACCTGTTTAGTAGATATGACAATACGGCATTCGTCAACGGAACTGTCTGTTTAGTAGTACCCATTGCGATCTGTTTAGTAAATACGACTACACGCGGTCGTCAACGCTATGATTCGTTTAGTACAGTCCACCAAACGCAGTTCGTTTTTGAGACCATACATGCATTAGTTCGTTGAACGAAACGGCCATTTCGTAAAAGCGACTAAGCACTTTGTTCTACGAAAATTTACTAAACCGTTTAGTTCGATATACTACGTGATCAATAGCATGGACTAAAAATTTCTCTCCGTGCATGCATCTTATAAGTTGAATACAATTATTTGATTGACTTTTCCGGACAAGGGAAGTGACGTATCATTAGAATTGTCAGTCTAATTCAATTATGCTTGCATTGCTCTCATTAATCTTAATTCAATTCAAATACGCCTTTGTTTTCCTGGGGGGATCAGACCATCCAACCTGCTCTTCCGTCTAACCACGTAGTTCCCCTGCGCTCCTAGCGGAGAAAGAAGGTATCAGTCCGGTGACGAAACAGATTTCAATTTAGTTCAGAGGCTTCTTTTAGGCTTGAACATCTTTTACGAGCAGTAAATCTGCAGTATGTGTCAAACGGCTTTACTTACCTTCCGAAGCAAATGTTGAGGTGGCCCCTTGTGTTGCTTCTGGACATAAATGTAACTTCATTTTCTGTGCACGTCTTCTAGAATTCAGTGGGAAATACAATTATTCAAGTTATCGTTTCCATGCTGTTTCCATGCCAAGTATTATTCCGAAGGACAACATGGATAAGAGCCCAAAATTTATTGCTTATTTATCCCTGAAAATAGATTTTATTACATGGGAGCTTTTTTTTTCAAAGTTCAAGTAGTATATGACTTAGTGTAGGGATCACAGAATTTTGAAAATGTGCACACAATTCACTTTTCCCCAGAGCACGTCATACGCAGTTTTTACTGTTTTTTTTACGTAAAAAAGGAAGGCATACAAAGGATTTTTATCGCTCTTAAAAATCCACAGCGTCGATAACAGGCCGGTTCGCTAACCGTGATATCACTACAATACCCCAAAATGAATTTTTATCTAGAGCGGAGGCGATGTAATAACCATGCAACTTTTCTTGACCAATGACATACCGTCCCCTCCCTGGCACAATAAACAGCTGAAAACAGTAAAAGGTCGCAGACAGAACTGATGATCACATTCAAATATATATCTTCATTGGTGCACAATAAAAACTATTTGCTATTAAAGAGGAGAACTGCTGTTCGTGTTTTTCTCCAAAAAATCTAAGGATATGGCCGAAACTGGTATAAGTGCATTACAGGAGATACCTTGAACTCCTGAGAAAGTTAGAATGCAAATTAATGAGAAAGATGCGAAGGCATTACTGATATTAGATTTGTACTGCTTCATAAAATCTAGTGGTCGGATTCCTAACTTATGCCCCACTCTTATTTCTCAAGTCATCGATCAAGAAAAGTTGCGCAGTTATTACATCCCCTTCAGATAGTAACATCCAGCACCAACCTGTATGGGGGGAATTTCTCTCTCTCCCGGCAGGGCACCGCCCCAGCCGGGGCAAATTTCCTGGCTAGACGCCAGACTGTATACTTGGGTTGGTGGGTCGGTTAGTGAATCCGGGCGCGTCAACAGCTTAGGTCATTGGTCCCGCAAGTGTAGTGCATGCTTTTCCGACGGGAGATGGCGGTGATCTTCCCCCGCCGTATTTTTGACATGTTAAAAATCACTAGATTGAGAGAACCTAAAAAAACGGCGACTATATAGATTGCATTTTTGTCGAAAATGGCGTGTTTTAGAAATGTTTTCGCGAATTTCAGGAAAACGAAACCTCTGATGGAAAAATGCTTCTCAGCATTGTAATTGTCATCAAATTTCGAGTTAGGACGCTAGTTTTCAGAAGAATCGGGCTCCTGTCGAAATTTGCCAAATTCAATTTTGGAGCCAAAATCCTCTTTCAAAATTTCATAAAGTAGAGGATTTATCCGGATCGACAAGGGAGTTTTTAATTTCGAAGTGATCGTAAGTTCCGAAGTTTATGCCGTTGTAGTATTCACAGACATACGGGCAGACAGACGGACACGGTCGGGCGGACGGACACGGACGGACGGACGGACATGGTCGTATGGACACGGACGGACGGACACGGACGGACGGACACGGACGGAGAGACACGGATATGGCAGTGGCTTCCTCCCAGTTCATCATCTTTTATGTGGAAACGCATCGCGGGCTGAATTTATTTATTTATTTAGTCAAAACAGCCAAAAACAGTATGTGACGTATGGGGGAGAAAATCATCTGCGCACGCTTTCTTGAGTTTCAGAATCACTTCCCAATAATTTGAACTATTAATAGTTGAAAAATAATAATAATAAAAACAAATTTAAAAAAGCGAGAGATTAACATTTCAAAAACTAGATATTTTCGTTGCCAAATTATAGAAAACTTATTTTTAACGGTAAAGAAACGAACAGATTTGATTTTTCTGTATTATTAACAAAATAGAAACTCACCGTAAGCTCTACTACCACTACAAGCAAAAGGAAAGTTCAACAAAACGTGCGCATAATGAAGCTACATTTACGTCCAGAAGCAAATCAAGGGGCCACCTCAGCATTTGCTCAATGGATCAGGGAAACTGGACAAAAACCTGATCGAGATGGGGGTCATTGACCCGGAAGTACATTATTTGTTACAGGCATATTGAATCTTTCGCGCCGCGACGGCGCATTCGCCCTGGTCCGTTTCGCAACAGCAACAAAGGAGGGTGATGTAAACATGAAATACAGTGGGGAAAATATAGTGACACTAAAATAAAAAGCATTTGAAATAAACAGTTTATTTTTTACTTTTCATAATTATCTTCTTACATCATGTGTTGAAAATGTTTACCAGAACTTTGAAGGCAAAGCGTTACTCTTTTACATTTATTATCAAAAACTCTTTTTAAATTTTCTTGAGATATGGACATTACATACGAATATATTGAGTTTTTTAATTCATCAATGGTCCTGGGACGAGTTTTGTAGTCATTTCCTTTAGCTGCACCCCAGGAAAAGAAATCAGGAGGTGTGAGATCCGGTGATTTTGGCAGCCATAGCCCATTCGAAATTATGCGCTTCCAATAGATCCAAAGAAAGTTTGGCAGGAAAGGTAGGAAACCAAAAATCGAGAATACTAAACAAAATGTATTTTGGGCGGCGAAAGATGGCAGATGGCAAGAGGATGTGGCAAGACCGTAAAGGCAGTCCACACCAAGGAAATTATAAAACTTTACTACGAGAAAGTCTGTGCCATTCTGTAGCACCTCTTGTTATAAACTGTCGGCTTTTTAAATATTTATTTTAGAAATTTGTATTAATTACTATTATCGAGAGAAGTATTACCAATATTTAACTTTAATAATCGTATGAAAAAAAAATCAGAATATTCATTAATACAATCCCAGAATTGTCCGCAATTTTTCACGGAGTGGAAGGACTAAGTTCAACACCAAGTTAACCAGAATTTGATGTAAATTAACAAATAATTTTTCAATGTTATTTTAATAAATATATGGTTATTTAAAAATATAAATCTTGCACTTTTTATCGTATTTAAAAAAATGTTTATAGTTTATTGTGTTGGATTCAAATTTTGATTGTAGAATTTCATTATTCAAGTCACATGCTGAAAATAATACTTGTTACCCAGTGATTTAATGTTAATTTTTGTTGTGAAACGTATTTTCAATATCTTTTGCTTGGCAAGTTTTAATGAACATGTGATGCCATTATTTGCCGTACAATTATTACACGACTTGAAAGCCCTGGTGGCAGAAGAAAACAATTAATTTGGTGACCTAAGTAATATCTGGGCTTAGATTTTACACAAATAAAGTCTTGAAGATCTACAAAATGTTAGTAGCTAATACATATCATGATGCTGTGTTTATACACCACAGGCAATGCAAGTAAATGACAACTTATTTATTAAGAGCTATTGCCAAAATGTGCAAAATTTCATGCGTTTTCACGTGAAACATCTGAGAATGACAGGAAAATGTTTAGACGTGTGAATTGCGAATTACGAAGCTGAGCGGAATCTGTAACTTACTATTGACTTAAAATAACCATTAACTTTTTTTTTGCTTCAAAGCAGAAATCATTTGCCCTCATTGTTCCGAAGGTGCTATAATTTTACATTTCTGAATGTTTGGGAATAGTAGGGCATCTAAAAAGGCTTACTGTCTCTCCTGGTCCCCTTTGCCCAAACCCACTATCGGACACAACTTGTTTATCGTGAAAATATTTTACTTAAAAAAAAAGAACATTTCACTACGAGAAAGTGTACCTAAACAAAACAAAAACGTTTTAAAACCATTATAGGCAGAGGAAACCCTCCAACGAAGAGTGATCATAGCGTTTTAAAAGAAAATCAACCCTTATTTCGTGTTTTATTCATAAGCTCACGGCTTCTGGCAGTCTGCCGGTTGCCACCCAGAGATAACGGTGCTGTCTTCAGAACTACTAAGTCACGTGTTCTGAACATCTCTATCATGACACACATGGTGAAAATATTTCCACCATGACCTCAAGGTCACTGAAGGCCCGTCACAACGGTAGCATTTGGATTTTTCGCGTCTTTCTCAGTCGGGCCGCTAGAGTCGCTTCATCTGCGGCACTGCTTGCTACGGTTGCGAGCATGCGACACCTAGCGGCACTACTGAAAAGACGCGAAAAACTTAAACTCATAAAATATTAAAATCCTTTTAAAATTTGTGCATTACAGTATTTTGTTTTAACATGGACAAGTTTGAAATATTATCTGAGTGCGTGATTAAAGTTGAAAATGTAAGTTTTATTATTGTTAATTTCTTGGAATTTTTATATAAAAATATTGAACTATTTTCATTTGAAGGTTTTTAATTTGTAATTCTTATTTTAAACGTTGCAAGAAAATTATTGCATATTGATTACTTTTCTTTTAAAACCTCATTTACTGTCACGATCATTAGGATTGTGAGGGGACTTGTTTTGAGGTTAAACTAATATTTTATTCATAACATGAGTGTCATGTGTTGAAGATAGTTTTAGGGTTTAGAAATTGATACAGTGAATGTTTTCCAAAAAAAACCTCTCTTTCTGTCTTTCAGGAAAAACTGGAACCTGACGATTATTGTGAAGAGGAAACTTGCAATTTCATGGTGAGACGTTTTACTCTTTAGGGGTAGCTAGTGTAACTAGTTGATTTTATCTCCAGACTCTAAAGAGTTTAAGAAAGGTGTGTCATAATGAATGAAAGATAGTTTTTGTGTATTCAGAAATAGGACATGTTTCACAATTTTGTTATGTTATTGCTTACATACATTTACGTAGAATTTGTACTTGTATTATTATAAAGAAGTATGTAAATAGAATTTGTCTTAATTATGTGTGTAAATGAATGTGTTCTGTTAGTACTCGAGTTTTCTGGAATTTTTTCTATTTAGAATATAGTACTTTAAGCTGCACTCAAGGCAGTATTATTGTGCAATTTATGTGTTATATAATTGGATTGAAGTATTTAAATATAAAATAATTTGCAATATTGAGAAATAGAACATCATTGGGAAAATTATATGGAAAAATAAGTTTGTGAACTTCTAGAATTTTAGAAGTCGCTATGATGTAAATATTCAAAACATAAATGATTATTACCTGTGGTAAATGGTAAAAATCCAAAAAAGTTGAAGATAATAAATTATATGATTTTTTTTTCTTTCTTTCTTTTTTTTTTCTTTTTTTTTCTTTCTCTGAAAGGACAATGTACATTTTATCATTCCACATCACGAACATTTCCTTTTTGTTGCCATTAATGATCGTTTGTTGATTATATTGAGAACTTGTGTGTAGATTATTTTTAAGTAAAATTTGTTTTCGGATCTGGAAGTGCAGAGATAATCCCCCATTTAGAGTTGAGCATGCTTTCAATCTTATGCAACTGTACCTCACTAAATATTTGTGAAATTAGATGCAACCTTAGATTTATCATATCAAAGTACATTACTAACTTCTTTCCATTTTGCGTGCAATACCTACTCATTGCAGCAACTTTAACGTAGTATACTGTTGTGTATAGGAAGGAGACGGGACCTACTATAAGAGTGAAGAGAACGAGGAAAATGAAAAGGTGAGCTGGTGTTATCATTTTACCCTCAATTGATGTAATAAACTCCCTAGTCTTAATTGTTTTTGGTAGTATTAAAAATATCATTAAAATATTGCTAATAAGATGTATTAAAGTTTGTTGAGCTACTGACGTAGTTTCATTTTGTGTATCACTAATGAGATAGGTTGTGGTCCGTGCATACACACGCTATGTATTCCTCTTGTTTCCTGGCATTGGAAGACTGCTTGCATAGTGGGGTATCTACCTTGAATTCTCACGTCCCTTCTATCTATTCATCAAGAAGGCATCAAGATCGCTAGATAAGGGTTAACATACGTTTTTGATTGTATTACATGCAATAACTCACTTTTTTGAAGATACATTACTTCCTATTGATGATAATGTTTATGTACTATGACAATGGATTACCCATCTTGCAGAAACTCTCTAATGTTAAAGAGGAAGTATATAATTCCATGGTAAAATGTTGCTTTACTCTGTACAGGTTATAAGTATAACACATTTTTTGTTTCCAGACATTAGGGAGTGTGACTAAATGAATAAAAGATAGTTTATTATGAATTTAAAAAGAGGAAATATTTAACTTTTGTGTTATCTTATTAACTATTGTGTTATCTTTAGTGCTAAGATGTTGTAAGTCTTAATTACAAATAAGTAAATGAGGATGTTACTCGAGTACTCAAATTTTCCTGTTCCTTTTCTATTTAGAAACAGAACTTTAAGCCTACCCAGGGTGTTTTTACAGCTGCACAATTTTTGTGTTAGTGATATAATTAGATTCTATTATTTAAATCTCAAATAATTTGCATTATTGAGAGAAAAAACATAGTTGGGAAGATTTTGTGAAAGCTATACATTTGTGAACTTTTCTTCTCATCTATGCCTAATTTTGGAAATCACTGTGATGTGAATATTTAGTCGAAATATAAATGATTATCCGAGATAAAAAATTGAAGTACATTGAAAAATAAACAATTTTATAATTTTTTTTGTGTCTTAGAGTATCATGTGCTTTTTATCATTCTACTTCAAGAAATTTTTCTTTTTTTCTTCTTAATCTGATTGCAGTTACAATATTTAAGAACCTGTTTGTAAATTACTTTCAATTTTGAAAGTTTAAGTGTAAAGTGTTTTGGTTTAAGTGTAAGCAGAGATACCTCAATTTAGAATAGCAATGCTTTGAATTTTTGAATATTGGCTTTTAGTTGGACGTTAGGTATTTTAATTTTCATATTATTTTTTGCAAGTGATACTTCACTACATATTTAGTGACTTGATTGCAATGTTTGTGTTTTTAAAGCAAAATATTTCAATTTTGTGAGTGATACTTCCATGGTGCAGGGACTATAATGTAGTGTCCTTTTGTTTGCAGGAAGGAGACAGGACTTTTGCCTTGAAGAGTGAAGTGAAGGAGGAAGATGAAGAGGTGAGCTATTGTTATCATTTTCCCTCAATTGATCTTCTTTTAATTCCTGAGTCTTTAGCAAAATTGCATATCAATAAAATATTGGCAATAAGATTTATTAATGTTTATTGGATTACTTTTACAGTTTCATTTGTGTATCACTATTGAGATAGGTTATGGTCACCACGTGCGTAGACTACAATATTTTGCAATAGTATACAAAAAATGATAAGTAGCTACAACAGTAATATGAACCCATTAATGCCCAAATTAATTTTTTTGAAAATTTAAATTTTATTTAGGGAAATCTTTTCAAAATCACTTTCAGACACATAATATAATTATTTTACCTAATTATATGTTATTGTTACTGCAATATTGCCTATTCCATGTAAGAGGATAGAAAGGTAGGGGAAGAGGAATAGAGCTACCTTGAGGTAACTGGAATTATGTCTGCTTTCTTTGCTCGTGGAACAGATGTATAAGAAATGTTTACTGGGGAAAAAGAAAATCGGTCTCTTCATGATGGTTTCAGACCAGACAAAAAGATGTTGCCAATGTAAACTTGGTGCCAATGTTCTTCTAGCACCTCTGCACATTCTGATGTTGAAAAAAATGAGGAAATTGCTTGTAAAAGGTACAGAAAGTTTCAGATTTCTCTGCATCAAATACCCCAAACTTTCTGAATGTTAATTGAAAGAAGGAATGTTTGTGGTATCTGATTGTCAAACTCTCCAGTCAAATATCTTCATTCAAGGGGTGTTTGAAGCTGAAAAAGAATTTTGGGAATTGACGAATGATGCATTGATAGATTCCTTGGTCCTGGCTACAAAAACATAGTGAAACCCATCAATAGATCATTCAAAGCTGAAGGTTGTAAAATAAGCCTCAAAGTAAATTTTTTACCTTCTCATTTGGACGTCTTGTTACAAAACTTGAGAGCCTTCAGTGAATGGTCAAATTCTACAGAGTTACAAATGATATTGAGTAAAAACTTGATTTTCATGCAGTAAAATTTTTTAAAACGTGCTGGAAAAACACAAACTAGCAAAAACATGCAATAAAAAATAAAAACTGTGCAAAATTATGTTACATAACCTAAAAACTCATATTTAGGTAAAGACCTTTTTTTTTTTCCGGATACCGTGTACTAAATGAAGTTTTATTTATACAATTTAGGATTGTTTCCACCAAAGTCCATCGATTTTGTAGTGCCTAAAAGAGCCTATTTGAACATTAATGCCTATTTGTGCCTATTTTACTTTTAAAAGCATAAAATGAGACTGATTTGCCTTTTATTTTAGACTAAATTATTTTGTCTATGGTTACTTTTAATTTTTTTCTTCTCTGTCGGCGCAACAGATAGGGTGATATTTAAGTTGTGTTAATCTGTAAGTTAGCGAGAAATGTATATACAGGACAATGGCTTTCCAATAAGTCTCCATGCCACTACTTCCTGAGAATTTGGAAAAGCTTTCTTCCACTCCTAAGATAAAGTGATTGAATTTCCATGGAAGAAAAGTGATCTTGACCAGAGATGTTCATTTTCTCTTGAAAACATGTTACAAGAATTAGTGAGGCAAAATATGGTACAAATAATTTTAGTTGGTGGACAAACATTTAAACTTGTTAATAAATAGTATTATCACAAAATATACATTACTGATTCTATACATTCTTGAATTATGATTTTGTCTTTAAGAAATATATATAATCAGTTGTAGAAATGTGTGTTTTTTGTCAATTTCCTGTTTTATTTGTGCCTATTCGACCATTTAAAAATCCTAACTGAGATATTGAAAGTACTTATTTTTGGCACCTAAAATGCTTATTTTAAAACTAAAAATCCACGGTCTAATTGTAATATAATTGAGTTTGTACATATTATTTAAACAAATCATATTTTATGTTTTAAATTTTATTCACACACAAGATTAAATTAGCATAAAAACATAAATGCAAAAACTGTAAAATTATAAAATTCCTCCAAAAGCCCGTGGTACTTAATTAAGTTCTACAAAAAAATGTTCCTAATTGTTTTCTTTATAATTTACAATTATGGAAATTTCCAAATTCTTGTATTATATTTTCTGTCATCTAATATATGTTTCCGACAAGAAAAACTTCTTTCTACTTTTGCACTTGTCAAAGGGCAATTCTTGTAGGAGTTTAAAATGTTCAGTGCAATATCTAAATAGACTTATTTCTCATTGAAAGCATGAATAGCATAAAAGACCTGGGGGTTATTTTTGATTCGGGGATGACCTTTAACAATCACATAGGTTACGTAACTGACAAAGCAATTCAACTATTTGGTTTTCATAGGTGAACCGTTAGCTCATTTAAAACAATACACACACTTAGAATTTTTTATACGTGCAATTTTCAGGTAACATTGCCCAAAATATGCAATTTCATGCATAAACCCCCTTATTGTGCAAAATAAAACAAGTACTAAAATATTTGTTTTAAAATGTCTTTCTTAAAAAAAGAAATCTGTCAAGGTTTCATCCAATTTCAAGTTAGCAAAAATGCATTTACCTGGAAATCCGATCTTTAATATTGAGTACCCTACACAAGGGAAATTTCATGTGTTTATGCTGGATGATAAAGCGCAAACCTTCACTCACAAATGTGTCTTAACAGTAACATTAAATTAACATTTAATCTGTTTTAATAAATCGATAGTGTCTTCATTTCCAACTTTTCTTAGAACATTTACCGATCTGGCCCACCAACCTCCTTTTTATGGTGGTATAACTCCTTTACACTCCCAATATTCTGTGAATAAAATGTTTCAAATAAGTTAAACGAACAATAATAAATACATTCTTAGAGATGTAATGAATGACATGTTTGCTGCCTAAAAACGTGTTTATATCCCAGCCTTGTTGCAATTGCAAAACAATTGTATGTAATAGATAAAAATGGTAGTAATTAGGGTTTCAGCTCACACAAAAATATATGTTGCAGTTTTCCAAAAGAAAATTGTTGAATACCTGTGTTTTTTCAAACGTCAACTACGGGAAAGTCTTCTTTTTGTGTTTAAAACTGTCAGGATTATCCTTATGATTCTAATAATACAGTTGGTCACAGTGAACTTTTGGGAACTAACACCTCTGATTTCCTATGTAAGAGGCTCTCTTGTTTCTGAAAGTGGCAAAAGCAAATAGATTAGCATTAGATAGCAATAGATAGCATCATTGCTCATTTTGTTATTTGATAGTTATTTACTGTGAATTCAAAATTTTACTTTCTATGTAGAATTTTATTTATAACTTTAGCTGTGTACTGTAATTTTTACATATTCTTAGTTCTTCACACTTGATATTGCATTATTCAATCCCATTAAACATCTTTAGTGTGATATACATGCCCTTCAGTATCTCTTACACTGTTGGACAATTTTTTTATTTGTATTCTCCTTTTTGTCTGTCCAATACTCATTTTCTTGTGTTCTAGAAACTCATTCGCCACATTCGTTATATGTTGATTGAGTTTTGTTTGATAGAGCAGTCAATGAAATCTTCATTCAATAGAATTCCCATGGATAAGCAGTTCCTCTAGTCCCTTTCATCTCTGCTACACAATTTTGTCCAAGAAGAAAAATATGAGTTCTAGTAGTCTCCAGTAGCAGAAATGCTGCTAACCAAAACCCCCACATAAGGGTATTCTCAGAAGAGCATGAACGCTGCTTAAGAACAAAATACATAATTTAAAAACGAAATTGAACCAGTCTTCACGATTCTTACCATAACATGGTTCAGCACATGTACAGTAGAAGAATTTTTACACACCAAGAATATCAAAAAGTTTCTTTTGCCTATCACATCAAGTAAATACCAAATATTTAATATCACCATTGGAACCTTGCTGTCACAAGTCATAAGCAGTGATGCACCAAGTGTGAGAATGCAGTGCGTGCATGCAGAACGATATCGTGCTGAATAATACAATCAATATTTGCATTTTTATGTTGAAAGTGTTTTATTGTTTTCGGATTTTCTGAGTTGCTGGGTATCTAAGAAAACCATCCCTCATA
Organism: Teleogryllus occipitalis; assembly: GCA_011170035.1. Taxonomy (NCBI): domain Eukaryota; kingdom Metazoa; phylum Arthropoda; class Insecta; order Orthoptera; family Gryllidae; genus Teleogryllus; species Teleogryllus occipitalis. Next base: position 450,774 of record BLKR01000521.1, read on the forward strand.
TGGCCAAAGACTGTATGGCTTTCATTTAATTTTCATGCACATTAAAAAATTAACAATATAGATGAGGTTTCTCGTCCACTTGCAGGAGGAACTAAAGCCACCAGTCAGATTATTTTTGAATCCCGAAGAAGTGCCTGGAGAAGAAGTTCAACAGGAACATGAGGTAAGAATAGCTGTGTCTATGTTTCAATTACTTAACAACACAATTCCACATGACTTAAGACAATGAAAGTCGTTACACAAATTTAAGTTAAAAGTAAAATATTTTCTGCTGCATAACTGTTTCTGTACAGTTAGAGACTATACTAATCATCAAAAAGAGAAATAATGTATATTTTAACAAAATAATGATATACAATGGATTAGTTTACGTTTGTTTTGTATATTTTTTTAAAAAAAAGTCTTAATATGCGTGTAGCTTCTGGGTCAGTGACCCCATCTCGATCAGGTTTTTGTCCAGTTTCCCTGATCCATTGAGCGAATGCTGAGATGGCCCCTTGTTTTGATTCTGGACATAAATGTAGCTTCACTATGCGCATGTTTTGGTGAACTCTCCTTTTGTTTGAAGTGGTAGGAGTGGAGTTGAGTGTCAGTAACTTTGATCTTAGCAATGCAGAAAAATCAAATCTGCAGTTGGTATTGTTGCAAATAGTTTTCTGTAACTCTGGAATAAAAATGGCTAGTTTTTGAAATGTAGATAATATTGCGCTTTTCTAAATTTTATTATCATAATAATAATAATAATTATTATTATTACTATTATTATTATTACTATTATTATTTTTATTATTATTTTAACTTTCAACTATTTATCGTTAAAACATTGGGATGGGAGTCTGGTACTCAAGAAAACGGGCACAGATGTTCTTCTCTCCATATGTCATATACTGTTTTTACTGTTTTTTGACCAAATAAATCAAATGATACATCATTAATGAATTGTTTTTCTTCTGCTGCAGGACCCTTTGGCTACGTGCAGCGAAAATAGCACATGGTCCATTGGTGAGATTAAAGAATCAATTAATTTTTTTACAGTTAATGTTAAGTTTTACAGTTAATAGGTAGACGGGAAATCTTACTTTATTATACAGGAGGGCCCTTTGTCACCCCATCATTAATTAATCCTAACTTTTGCTTAAGAAAAGTGAAAAAATCTATGTTTGATTTTCTATTGAGAAAGTTACGCCAAACAATATTTGTTAAGAACAATTATTGATGTGACATATAGTTTTATAAAAAAATTTAAGTGGTACTATTAAATTTTCTTATTATTTACACATTCTCTGGGTATGGCGCATATAAAAATGGTACAGATGTATCTCTTTTCAGAACAAATTATACTTATAATTTTGAACCTAATTGTGATATTTGAAGTCATTTCCCACAAATTTCCTATGATTTGAGTTGTTGAGATAAGGGTAGTCTTCTGTATAAGCTTCATAAGATTTTCAAGACGAAATCACGATTCCTACGTCCTTGAAACTTTTTGGCAAGGCTCTTACGTTAGTTCCTAAGTTAGCTCCTACGTTCTATATTAGAATAGGGATGTTTCTCAATTGGTCTGCATATCACTGTTGTTTGATAGACTGTGAGAGACCCCACCTATACAGAAGTGATTTACTGCTTGTGTGGTGACTGTTCTGGAGGTCGGGAGTCCACACGTTCACAAAAACTCTGAAATCATTAATCAAAAGGAATAGTGTTCTTTTTTGTATACTTCAACCAATGGTGTTTGGATTTGATACATCAATAACATCGACTTGCCTGATATCTTTATGCAGCAATAGTATCAGGTTGATTACTTATAACTCTCTCTTGATTATACATATTATCCAGTATTCATACAGCATATCTATCTGGTACTTCTGGGGAAGTTCTTGGTAGATTATTTTTGCATTGTGCCCTGTCTTGTACCTTTATCCACATAGACGTTAACAGCCAAATGTAATATGCTACATTCAGGATGACCACTTTCTGGAAAACATGGAAAATAGTGAACTAGTGGTGCTAAAGCAGCTCATATAAAACATATTGAAACTTTACTGGTAAAGTAATTAGTATGTAACATTTTAACACAGAAATAAAATTGTAATATCTTATATGAAATTAGTTTATGTTCTTTAGCACCACTAACCATTCTATGTTTATTTTAGAGCTGTGAAGCTAGGCATATTTTCTTTACGTTTTTTGGTGAGCCTCCTCCTTCATTTTCCAACGAGGACTTCCTAATCTTGCTAATGATGTATTTCTTTCTATAGGTGGTGAATACTCGGAAGGCTCATTCAGCGACTTGGAAACTGGAGTGCGAAGAGATGAACAGTGTGGCGTGCTCAAAAGAGGAAATGACGTAACAGTTACGAAGACAGTAGCGAAATCTAATGACAGTTCTGCGCTTCATAAAAATGTCGAAGAGAATGCTTTGCATGCTTCTAAGACAAATAATTCCACATACAGAGATGAAAGCTCTGTGTGTATCGAGACTTTATCAGAAAGCGACCATGAAAGGATTACACAACAAGAGCAATGTCATAAAAACACTCTGTCTCAGAAAAGCTTCAAGTGGAGAAAAAATTTAATTACCTGCATTCAGACTCTCAGGGCAGAATGTTCTCTTGAATGTGTCATATGCCAAAAGGTCTTCTCAAATAGAAGTCATTTAGTAAAGCACATGCGAATTCACAGTGGAGAACGTCCTCACGAATGCTCTGTGTGTCAGACGAGCTTCGCCTCGAGATGTACTTTAGTAAAGCACTTGCAGATTCACAGGGGAGAACGACTTCGTGAATGCTCCTTCTGCCAAAAGACCTTCACAAGCCGGGATGATTTATTAATGCACAAACGGATTCACAACGGAGAACGTCCTTATGAATGCTCTATGTGCCAGAAGAATTTCGCCCGGAGAAGTATTTTAGTAACGCACATGCAGATTCACAGCGGAGAACGCCCTTACGAATGCTCCATTTGCCAGAAGAGCTTCGCCTTGAGAGGTACTTTAATAAAGCACATGCGGGTTCACAGCGGAGAGCGTCCTTACGAATGTTCTGAGTGCCAGAAGAGCTTCGCCCAGAGTAGTACTTTAGTAAAGCACATGCAGATACACAGGGGAGAACGACTTCATGAATGCTCCTTCTGCCAAAAGACCTTCACACGCCAAGATGATTTATTAATACACAAACGGATTCACAACGGAGAACGTCCTTACCAATGCTCCACGTGCCAGAAGACTTTCGCCCGGAAAAGTATTTTAATAACGCACATGCGAATTCACAGTGGAGAACGTCCCTATGAATGCTCTGTTTGCCAAAACAGCTTCTCAGATAGAAGTGCTTTTGCAACGCACTTGCGGATTCACAGCGGAGAACGTCCTTACGATTGCTCCGTGTGCCAGAAGAGCTTCGCCCAAAGAAGTACTTTAGTAATACATATGCGAATTCACAGCGGAGAACGCCCTTTCGAATGTTCTGTGTGCCAGAAGAGCTTCGCCCAGACAAGTAATTTAGTAAAGCATATGCGCATTCACAGTGGAGAACGTCCCTATGAATGCTCTGTTTGCCAAAGCAGCTTCTCAGATAGAAGTACTTTAGCAACGCATTTACGGATTCACAGCGGAGAACGTCCTCATGAATGCTCAGTCTGCCAGAAGAGCTTCGTCCAGAGATGTAATTTAGTAAAGCACATGCGAATTCACAACGGAGAACGTCCTTACCAATGCTCCACGTGCCAGAAGACTTTCGCCCGGAAAAGTATTTTAATAACGCACATGCGAATTCACAGTGGAGAACGTCCCTATGAATGCTCTGTTTGCCAAAACAGCTTCTCAGATAGAAGTTCTTTAGCAAAGCACTTGCGAATTCACAGTGGAGAACGCCCTCACGAATGCTCAGTCTGCCAGAAGAGCTTCGTCCAGAGTAGTACTTTAGTAAAGCACATGCGCATTCACAACAGAGAATGCCCTTTTGAATGCTCCGTGTGCCAGAAAAGTTTTGCCCACACAAGTAATTTACTAAAGCACATGCGCATTCACAGCGGAGAACGTCCCTATGAATGCTGTGTTTGCCATAACAGCTTCGCAGATAAAAGTTCTTTAGCAAGGCACATGCGAATTCATAGCGGAGAACGTCCTTATGAATGCTCTGTTTGCCAAAACAGCTTCTCAGATAGAAGTACTTTAGCAAAGCACTTGCAGATTCACAACGGAGAACGTCTTCATGAATGCTCAGTCTGCCAGAAGAGCTTCGTCCAGAGTAGTACTTTAGTGAAACACATGCAGATTCACAGCAGAGAACGTCCCTAAAAATGAAAATGAAAAAATGAATGAAAAAAGTTAAAGAGCTTGTGACAGAGTTCGTTTATAAAGCACGTGCTGATTCACAGAGGAGAACATCGTCATGAATGGTTCTTTTGCCAGAAGGGAGTCTCCCCGAGAAGTGATATAGTGGGGCGCATGCACATTATAGTACATGGTCCGTCTGTGAAAAGTGTTTCACACAGAGAGATCAGCAGCAAAAGCACATGTAGATTCCTAGTCTGCCATAAGAACTTATAAATGAAAAGTGATTTAGTGTGCCTGTGTGGATTCATAGCGGTTATTATATCCATTAATGAATTGAGGGGAAGCTACTATTCAACAGGTCAACCTTATTGCAACAGTTTTGCGCTTTTGCCTGCTTCTGTAGTTAGAAAAATTGCGTTGTTGATATGTACAAATTAAATGAGTCAATTTAATAATAGCTTATTACCTTTTGCTACTTTTCCCAGGGTTGTTTTTTTTTGGGGAAAGGACACCGCCATAGAGCCCTTAAGGATCAGCCGCCACTGACTATCAAGGCACTCTCCATACCACAAAAGCAATATTGCTTTTAGATCACCTTTAATTGCAATCAAAGAGGTCTGGAAGCTGATGTGCAGCGCTCGGATTGTGATGACTTGAAATTGTTTCATTGGTGAATTGTAGATGTAGCTAACTTGTAAATCAATGTATATCACGACAAATAAGTCATAAAAATGCATAGTTATGGAGTCAGTTCGCCATTTTTCAAATTTTGGGTCTTTCCTTTACCCTCGTGTCATTTTTACAATTTTGTATTCGTGTTATTTGTTTGTGAATGCTTCATGAATTTTCAATGAAAGACTGATACAAAGTTTTTATTGTATCAGTTCATGATGAAATTCACCACTGCTGTTTGCACGTTTTTCAAAGTACGCGGATCTTCGGTATCTTCCTCGACCTTTCAACGCTGTTGGAAGATCAGAGCTAGGGATTACATTCCTCCTAAAATAAAGTCTAAATTACATTCCTCCTAAAAAAAAAACTTTATTTAAATAAATTTTATTTAAAATTGTAAAATACATTGAATAAATAAACATTTTTATATCCTTTTTTGACTATTCCCCTTATTTTTAGTCAAAGTAATTTAGTCATAGTAGTTTAGTAATTTTAGTCACTTTCTTATTTTTAAGTCATTTTCAAAGAATTTTTAGAACATCAGAATTCTAGCTCTGCTGATATGCAATGTTGACCAGTTAAGCAAAAGGTTTTTTAACAGAATAAAAATGAAGTTAATATAGAAAATTTCAAATCAAGGCATGAAGAATTTTACACCTCTATAAAGACAAGTTATTTATATAATACAAACCAACACTGTGCAAAGAAACTAGACACTCAAACAACCAATTGAATCTGCATCTGAGAGGCACACATGTTAAATTATTTGAGCTTAACTTTCTCTCAGAAGAACACTTCACCCAGCATGGTCTTCACTTGAACCTTGTCGGAAAACATGCACTCGGTAGCAAACTTGCAAAACACATCCTTACACCTCAGCAGTATCCTACCCAAGACTCATCCCCACCTACATCTCCTAGTTCTCTTCCATCCTCCAGAACCCCTTTGGACCCAATTACCTTATCCCCTCAACCTAATCCTTGTACTACCTCTCCCACTATTCATTTCTCTACACCTGCCACCCCTTTTTCCTCACCTCCTGTCACTGCTGAGACACGATACTTCCTTCGACAACGCACTTGAGGTAAAAATGAGATAAATAAATAGCAACTACAGTCAGATGCAGCAAAGGAACAACCGTGAAGGTACATGTAAAAGATTCGAATAATACATCATAATGTGCAATCTCTTTCAAATAAAATTGAATTTATCAAGGAAGCATTACAGTGTGATCTAAGTCAATTAGATGTTTTCTGCTTTACAGAATACTGATTGTCTCAAAATGATCTAAACACACTCCAAATTTCTAGTTTTTACTATGCAGGATTGTACTGTAGAACGAGGGAATGAAATAAGGGACATGTTTACAGAGGTTCATGTATTTACACAAGAAATAATATTGATTCTACCTTCTTATCAGAATTCAATTTGTAAGCAGTTGAAAAAGATTTTGAAGCAACAGTCGTACATCTTACTACGCTCAAAATTATCTAACTTTGCATCTGCCTTTGCATCAATTTCTCAGAAAATCTAGAGATAACTGAACAAAACTAGTAATCTCTCTTTTAAATCCATTGTTGTATGTAGAAATTTCAATATTTTTTGATTTTCTGAGCAAATCCCACAAAAAAGAGCAGTTTCTCATTTTACTTCATTCTTTTAATTTAGATATTACAGTTAGTTTAGCTATTACATGGAATACACTTAAATCACAAAAAGCAATAGATCAATTTATAATTAACAAAACCACAACTTGATATGAAATAATAACAAATTACCTAGGTTACAGTGACCATGATGCACAATCCTTACAATTACTAATAACACAAATACTAAAACACTAAATAATACACATATGTGCAGAGCATTTACTAAAGTTAACATAAAATTATTTATTTGCTGAAGGAATCATGTGACGCACTTTATAACGCTGTTGACTCAAAAGAAAAATATAATTTATTTTTCTAAAAGCTTTCATTTCACTTTAACATGTACTTTCATCTTAAAAAGAGAAAATTAAACATTTCATGAAAAGGTAGTACCTGGATCACCCAAGGAATTAGAACATGGTGTAAAAACAAACATATGTTTTACTTTATTTCTAAACATCATAATGTATCGTGCGGTTTCCATGTATACTTCTGAGAATACAAAAGAATTTTAAGGAAAGTAATAGTTCAGGAAAAGTTAATATTTTTTCTTTCAGGCTAATGATGAACTCGGTACTTTACAGCATGTCGTAAAAGAAGATGATTATGAAGATGTGAGTACAGTAATTCATCTGTCTTAAATGAAGTAAAATAATTTTTAACACATTGGCTCACACATATCCTTGTGTAATTGAAAAAATAACAATTCATAATACAACTGTTTGATTGAATAAAACAAGTGAGTTATTAAAATTCAAACTTGGTCAGATGTTTTTTTAGGACATCCTCAGCCCCGTAGTGCAAGTTATGTATTGAATGTGACACAGTGTGGATCTGGGGTAAAAATGTAATGCAACTGTTTGCTTATTAGAAGGGTGCTGTTACAGTCAATGCATTATCAGACTGATATGTTTCACAGAACTAGTGAGGAAGACAAGTGAAGGTTGAGCAGTCGTTGAGGCTTTGCTATAAATATACATTATCTGTGTGGAAAAAAATGTTGATTATAAAATTAAGTGAAGGAATATTATATTTTTCGAACAGAGGGAGTAATGATGAATTATATATTAGTACTAGGATGGAATAATTATATATAATAATATTTCCTAGCCACTATCAATTATATGAGAAAGTATGTTCTGTTGTAGCCCCACTAGTTTGGTTGTTGTACGATATTTTTTGTTCTTCTGTGTAGGAGTTTGAGCCTCCAATTGCTGTGTTTGTTCTGCCCGTGGAGAAGCAACATGTATTGAAGAAACAAAGGTATGTTGTAAAGAAATGTTTTTGAAACATCGGGGTTTCTGGAACTTGTCAATAACTAACAGAGGCAATTTCTCGCTTCTGTCAGCATTACACGCCAGTAGCATGGTGACTCTGTTTTGGTTTTATGCCTCCATAGCCAAGCCATAGCTCCAAAGCCAGCGTTGGGCTGGAGATTGAAGAACAATCCTGTTTCGTCGGCATTGAAAATATTGTTTAATCCGTAGCTGGTGGCTGGATCCACACTCACACTTTCTCCAGATAAGAATTTGTTATATAAGTTTCCGACGCGTTTTGAACTGGTCCAGCTAGCTATTGGACGCCTTGAAATCTTCCATCAAATAAAATTTCACTGTATGTTCAAAGTAATACTAATCATATTCTTGCATATTTTGCACTTTTTGGAAATCTATGAAAATCTCTCCTGCACCATTTTTATGAGCATTCTTTGGACTATACTAAAAAAAAAGAAAAGTGAAAAAAAAAAAAAGAAGAAAAAAAAAAGTATATATTTTCGCTAGGATGCAAAATCGATTTACTTCCTTTAAAACAGGAGCCAAGCTAAAGCTTAACTGGCATACATAATCGTTTCATCAATATAAAGTGGACATTAAGGTAAAATAACATCATACTTATAATTCATTATTCTTACAACATTATACTTGCAATACTTACAACATTACACTTGTAATTCTTTCTACATAGGTCAATTGCCCATATTATTAAATGAATAAATTAAAGATATTGGAACCCTTGTTGACTTTTTATTAAATTGTTAAACTAAAGTCTTGTTTTTAAAATTGCTTTTATTTATTCATGCAAAACCACTCACATTTTGCAAATTATATATACATCATTTCATTTAAGGCCTAATTTTGTAGAACATATTTTATTAAGTAACTATTGGTGCCACAAATAGCACATACTTCCTTATACTACTTAGTTGTCTAATGTCTTTAGTCTTGGGTAGTGTTTTGACATTGCCCCTCCCCCCTTCCTGCCTGCTCTCTACCAGTACCTTAAATTTTTTTTTACTTTCCTACTACTTTATTTATTTATTTACTTTTTTAAAAACATTTTCGTCCAAAACAATTAGAACTCTGTTGCACAATGGGGAGAAGTGAATTCTGTGAACGTTTTCAAAATTCTGTGATCTAATTCCTAAGCCACATATTACTTGAATTTTGAATACAGAAAGAAAATCAATTTTTTTGCAAGGATTGTTAACAAGAGTATTCACTCTGATGTAATAAAATATATTTTCAAGGGCAAATCAGCAATAAATTATCCCTCATCATGTGTTTCATCAAGGAATAATACTTCCTGCTGTGACAATGGAGAATAATAATTTGAATAACTACATTTCACAGTAAATTCTAGAAGATGTGCACAGATAATGAAGTTACATTTATGTCCAGAAGCAAAACAAGGGGCCATCTCAGCATTTACTCAAATGATCAGGGAAACTGGATGAAAAACCTGATTGAGATGGGGGTTACTGACCCAGAGGCTGTGGTACAAGACTTGTTACATGCTATTCTCATGAAAACTCTACATTGGCTCAACAAAACGTGCGCATTTATGTCCAGAAGCAAAACAAAGGGTCCTCTCAGCATATGCTCAATTGATCAGGGAAATTGGACAAAAATCCGGTTGAGATGGGGGTCATTGACGTAGACGCGAGAAAATGGGAAAACAACTTGAATGAGAAAGTCTGTGCCATTGTGTAGCTCAGCTAGTTATCGGTATACTCTATTCCAGAAAAAAATTGAAAAGTTGGTGACATTTTGAGACATTTCTGAATTGTCCCAGGGGCTACGAGCAAAGAATCCAAATTTTTTTATTTGACATTCTTAGCGATTTTGAGTCTGGTCTGTCTTATCGGAGAATATTCATTTTTTGGAAAAATTATGTAGTTCAAATGCTCGAGTGTTTTACAGGAGAGAAACGTTTTGAACACTTTAGATATCAGGTCTTCAAAAGGTGGGTTTCCATTAACTTCGCGACATGCATTTCTGCATTACATAACTTTCTGTACATCACGTTACTGAGGAAGTAAAAATTGTGATATATACTTCTCACAGAATATGAGTCAGCTGTTTGTTAATCAGGTGAAAGAGGTTTTCCAGCATATATGTGAATCAAAATGGACTTTGATTACCAAGTTTAAAGATACCCTATCAATCTTTGCTTTTATATCTCAGTGCGTTGTGATGTTATTTTCTAATGTCTTGCTGTAGGATCCTCTTGCTGCATGTTGCGAAAGTACTTCTCTGGCAGTAATAAAACCAGAAATTGCTTCGTGTTCCCCAGGTGAGTGCAAATAAGATTTTAATTCATCTCGTAAACAGTTACGCAGGCTGTTAATCTAGTAGACTACTAATGTGGAAGTCACGGAGGTCTGATATTTCATATCCATCAATCATTCGTAAAACCGCGAGTCCGTAATTTAAAAAAAAAGTGTTTAATACGATATGAGATAAACTTTCTACCTTACGATAAAACGACACGAGTCAGGGCATTTTTATAACAGTGTATTGTGTGGGAAGTAGATACCTGTGTCCCTCTTGAAATCGACCTCTTGAAGTATGCCTTGTTCTTTTGTATTGCACTGGCAGGAAATTTTCGCGGTTGTGCTGGGAATCGTTCCGTTTTGACACGTAGCAGTTTGTTTGAGTTATTCACAGCGTGTTACGGTTTCTTGTTGGTGTCAGATCTTCAACAGATGTTGGTGTCAGATCTTCAAAATTTTAGACACAATGTTCGTTTCCGAAACTTCTTCCTATGAAATTCTCAAAATAATCGGTAAACTAAAAAATAAATATTCGTCCGGTTTAGATGAATTCCCAGATTCTTTGTTAAAGACTTGTGCGTATGCCATTATACACCCGTTAACTCACATATTTAATGCATCTTTATGCACTGGAACGTTTCCAGATATTTTCAAAACAGCTAAAATTAAGCCGCTCTTCAAAAAAGGCAACAAAAATGAAATTCAAAATTATCGGCCCATCTCTCTTCTATCAGTTTTTTCAAAAATATTAGAGAGACTTTTTTACGTACGAATGGAAACCTTTCTCACTAAACACGACGTGCTTTCAGATTGCCAACATGGATTTAGAAAATCAAAATCAACGGAAACAGCTATATTTTCTTTTCTTAAAGATGTCGCCTCATCATTAGATCAAAACGAGGCACCTATTGGATTATTTTTAGATCTCTCAAAAGCTTTTGACATCATTGATCATGACATTTTACTTTCAAAATTACCTTCATATGGAATCCGTGGTATTGCTCTAGATTGGTTATGTTCGTACCTTAAACAACGATCTCAGAAAGTTGAAATACCTTACTGGAATGATGGAACATTACGTACGCACCTTTCCGACTCTTTGCCCGTTGCATGTGGAGTTCCTCAAGGATCGATTTTAGGCCCTATTCTGTTCCTACTTTACGTAAACGATATGCCCTCGACGATTCGAAACGGAAGAACGGTTCTCTTTGCGGATGATACGAACATCCTTTGCAATAAAGAAACCGTAAATAGTACAATATCAGATGTTTCAAATTGGTTCCGAAATAACAAATTAATAGTAAACGAAAAGAAAACGGTTTTAATGCAGTTTTCCATTTCAAATAAACAATTCTGTGCTCCATTGAAAATGAACAGTGTACCATTGACTGATGTTAAGGCAACAAAATTTTTAGGTCTCTCAATTCAGTCAAACCTTAAATGGAACGTCCATTTAAATGAATTGAACACAAAATTAAGTTCATTATGCTACGCGTTCAGAATTCTTGCAAATTCAGTCAGCCTTCATACTGCGCGTTGTGTATACTTCGCGAATGTTCATTCCCGCCTGAGATATGGCATAATATTCTGGGGAAATACATCTTATAGCTCCCAGACTTTTAGATTACAAAAACGAATTGTACGAATAATAACCAAATCCCACCCACGTGATTCATGTAAGCCTCTCTTCATTAATCTAGGAATTCTACCATTACCGTGTCTTTTTATTTACGAATCAGTGGTTTTTGTAAAAAATGACTTGCTTAAGGGCGGGAATATATTTTCAGAAAATGCCGAAGTCTATTACTATAACACTCGACGTAGAAATCATATTCATCAGGTGACAGTATCAACAGCTCATTACAAAAATTCACATACAATACATGTACATTATTTTACAACACTTTGCCAGATGACATTAAACGATTAAATTCAATAGAAAAGTTTAAATCACAAGTGAAATCGTTTCTGCTGCATAACTGTTTCTATACAATTAGAGACTATACTGAGCATCACAAGAAAAGTAACATTAATTTTAACAATGATACATAATGCATTAATTACCATTTGGACTGTATAAATGAGTATAAACAACCTGTAACAACTATTGTAACACAGCTTCCGGGTCAATGACCCCATCTCGATCAGGTTTTTCGTCCAGTTTCCCTGATCCATTGAGCAAATGCTGAGATGGCCCCTTGTTTTGCTTCTGGACATAAATGTAACTTCATTTTCTGTGCACGTCTTCTAGAATTCAGTGGGAAATACAATTATTCAAATTATCGTTTCCACGTTGTCGCGGCAGGAAGTAATAAGAGCCAAAATTTATTTCTTATTTATCCTTGAAAATAGATTTTATTACATGGGAGTTTTTTTGGTTTTTTTCTCCCTTTCAAAATTCAAAATTTATTGCTTATTTATCCTTGAAAATCGATTTTATTACATGGGAGTTTTTTTGTTTTTTTTCTCCCTTTCAAAATTCAAAATTTATTGCTTATTTATCCTTGAAAATCGATTTTATTACATGGGAGTTTTTTTGTTTTTTTTTTCTCTCCCTTTCAAAATTCAAAACTTAAGTAGTATATGATTTAGTGTAGGGATCACAGAATTTTGAAAATGTGCACACAATTCACTTTTCCCCATAGCCCGTCATACGCAGTTTTTAACTGTTTTTTGACGTAAATAAATAAATAAATAAATAAATAAATAAACAGTGCTGTCTCATGCATGATCTTGTGTTTAATGTTGAGACTTGTGTACAAATTATTTCATTCGCGGAAACTCATGTTTCGTAGAGAATTTCCAGAAAGTAGTGTGCCGATCGTTCAATGCATGTTTACAAAACACTCGGTGGGCATGTGATACCGTTGCTCACTTAAAATACGATCAGGAAAGAGAATGAGTTTTGTTTAATTTTGGCTGATTGGAGAAGTTGAGTGGTGAATGTGATCGTTGAGTCTTGCTGGGGTGAAGTCTAATTAAAAATTAGACTTCACCCCCAAATTAAAAATATTTTGCAATTCACAAGAAAAGAAAGCGGTTGTCTTCTGGTTGCTGAACAAGAAAATAATGGTAACGACTTTTAAACAAATGTTCGATAACACATCTTTCAAAACACGAGGTTTTAAAGACCTTGACAAACTGACATATGGCATTGTTCGTCAACCAAATTGCGAAAAGCTTCCTCAGAGAATGAATATTCTTTTGTTACCTTGTTTGATGGTATGGTCAATCCTCTATTTTCCTACATAATACAAGTGGAAGGCTATACCCGGCACTATCTTTGACTTTGACTCCTTGTTCGCGCAACCAACTGAAACGAAAATGCGCGTGGTCAGTAATACTATACTCCAACCTCTAATAGTAGACCGTAATTCTATCACAAGACAGGCTATTCTTAATTTGTATAAAATAAAATGTAGAATACATCGTACTTCCGGCCGGGTGGGGTTGAATCAGTATGTCCGCCACGGGAACTCATTGGCTTCAGGAGAAACTACTTTGAGCGACTAGTGTGTATAGGGCTTGTTTATTTTTGTAGATGAAACAGATTGCGTCGTGATAAGCTTACATGAATGATAAATTTATAAGAAAAGGATCCTCCCTCACTAGTACACCTGAAGTTTATGGCCATTTTCTCCTATGCAGTTCCCGAAACTCAGACGCTTTAAAGTTTTTTATTACATCTTTACAAATGTCAGTTCGGAGATTTTTTTATTAGTTTTCCATTTTCCAAAATGGTCTAAACACATTTGACCTAGTAATTCATAGAAAGTGAATTGTTTTTAGCCTTGTCTTCATAATTCTAACGCAAGTGTTTTCTGTTGACAGATCGAGAATTTCTTAAACGTATGCCCTCCCAATCTAGAGAAAAACCTTTTCAGTGTTCTGACTGTGAAAAGAGCTTCAGTGTGAAAGGAAACTTAGATGCACATATGCGCACCCATACTGGCGAAAAACCTTTTCAGTGTTCTATATGTGAAAAGAGCTGCAGTCAAAACGGAAGCTTGAAAAAGCACATGCGCACCCATACTGGTGAGAAACCTTTCCAGTGTTCAATCTGTGGAAAGAGCTGCAGTGAGAAAGGAAGCTTGAGTAAGCACATGCGCACTCACACTGGTGATAAACCATTTCAGTGTTCTATCTGTGAAAAGTGTTTCAGTGAGAAAGGAAACTTACATAAGCACATGCGTATCCACACTGATGAAAAACCTTTTCTATGTTCTATCTGTGAAAAAAGCTTCGGAGTAAAAGAAATCTTAGATGTGCACATGAGCACGCACGCTGGCGAAAAATCGTACCAGTTTACTACCGGTGAAAAAAGTTTCATAGTAAAAGAAACAGTAGATGTGCACATCCGCAGATACACTGGCGAAAAACCTTTCCAGTGTACAGTTTGTGAAAAACGCTTTAGTTTAAGAGGAAACTTAAATGTACACATGCGCACCCATACTGGTGAAAAACCTTTCCCTTGTTCTATCTGTGAAATGAGCTTCAGTGGAAATGGACAATTACGCAAACACATGCGTACTCACACTGGCGAAAAACCTTTCCACTGTCCTATCTGCGAAAAGAGCTTCAGTGAAAGTGGAACTTTACATAAGCACGTGCGCACCCACACTGGTGAGAAACCTTTCCAGTGTTGTGTCTGTGAAAAGAGCTTCAGTGAAAAAGGAACCTTACATAAGCACATGCATACTCACACGGGAGAGAAACCTTTCCAGTGTTCTATATGTGAAAAGAGGTTCAACAAGAAAGCAAGCTTAAATAACCACATATGCACCCACAGTGGTGAAAAACCTCAGTGTTCTGTGTAAAAGAAGCTTCAGTGCAAAACACTTCATAAGAACATGGCACTCACACTTGTGAAAACATTTTTGGGATTCTATAAAAAGAGCTTTAATGACAAGGGAAATTTGATAGGTGTCGGCGCTGCCACATCCGTGAAAATGGTCCGTATTCTTAAGAAAGCTGACTAAAATTAATCTAAACAGGCACATGCGCACCCACGCTGGTAAAAAGTTTCCAGTGTTCTACCTGTGAAGAGTCAGTGAAAAAGAAAGCTTAGATAAGCATGTGCGTACCCACACAAGCGATGAACCTTACCAGTGTTTCATCTGTGTGCAGATTATATGAAAAAGGTATCTTAATAAGACACATGCGCATCCACACTAGTGGAAAACCTCTTAAATAAAAGGGTCTTGAGTGTACAATCAAACTTATGTGAGCCCATGTGCGTCGAACACCGTTTAGTCTACTTTTTAGCTAGGATTGGGAGACAGTTTTTTTGCACCAATTGTGAATAGTATTTCTCCATCTCTGAGAATGCTTTACAGTTAGTACCAAATGTATGAGTGACCATCGACGTAGATAAAAAAACTGATCTCGGCCTATCTTGATTTTTATCTATGAAATTTACTATCAACCATAAGAATGTGAGAGTGATGAATTTTTATGCATGTTTTAATAATTTAAACGAATGAAATAATTACTTTCCATTACGTGTTTCCAGCAGAACGCTTTCATAATCCTCTTACACACCTCAGATGGCAAGGATATGACGCCGAACTCATATTCTGGGCACCCGAAGACTACTGATTGGCCGTGCTAAAAAATATTACAATCATCATAACATTCCATTAGTAACTTAAGCAAATTTTGAAAAGAAATGGGAAAAATGAAAAATATTGATCTTCGCCGTTTTTGGATGGATTGGTCTGGAAATATTTTCTCTATATCGCATATGTAGAGAAATGTTTGTTCTTGAATATTGTACTTAACTCAATTTGCGATAAGATAAGTAACTAAAAAATATTATGGAAAGAGATATAGTAGGAAGTGAAATATTTTGAAGTGGAAATTTAATTCCTTTCATTTCATATCAATTTGACATATTCGATTGATATTTTCGTGTTTCCGGGCGCGTCAACTGCTTCGGTCATTAGTCCCGTTAGTGTAGTGCATGTTTTTTCGCGGGAGATGGCGGTGATCTTCCCCCGCTGGATAGCGAGATCCGGCGCCGACCTACCGTCGGCTAGTGGGGTTTCCCCCTAACCAGGAGTCTCCCACCGGCGGGGACTCCCACCGCTCCAGCCGGGACAAGCTCTAAGCTCCCGACCGGTCTCCCGGAATATGTGGTAGTGTAGTGGATGTTAGTATGTCTATGTGTATGGGGAGAGGGTAGGACAAGGAAGAGGAAGGACAGATCGCGCGCGGTCCGTGGCCCGTTTGGTAGGATACTGCTCCGGCATTCGCCTGGTGTTGATCGGAGAAACCACGGAAAACTACCGATCAGAGCAGCCGGCCACTAGAATTCTCCTCCAGACAGCGACTGAATTCGACCTAGCTGAAAAGCTAGTGTCGAAAATCCTGTCGCCGTCAGGACTCGAACCTTGGACCTCCCGGTCAGAGGCGCTGCAGTGACATGACATATTCGATGCATGGATAGTTTTTAAATTACATTTGGGGTAAAGTGGAATAATGGCCGGTTTTACTGGTGCTCTCGCGGCTAAACCATTAATTGGAGAACATTTCGTAATGGAATTTTGCGAAGGTGATTATCTTACTTTATTTCCCATCGATCATTATTTACGAAAATTGATGGCTTTTGAGTTATTTAAAAAAACAACTTTTTATAAATTTTTTCCTTAAAAACATATCAAGGAAAAATGCTTATTGGCAAATTGATATTTTTACTCAGCGTCCCAAAATACATACAGGAATTTCAGAACTACATAAAAACTTTCTCTTATTTTTAACATTGCATTGGACTATTTGATTTTGTGAAAAGTATGGTGCCCATATTAATAGTAAAGCGGTTAAATTTTGTTTTGGCCAAGGAATTTTACAAATTAGAATGTAAATTTCAGTGTTTGTTTGGAAATCACCTAAGATATACTTTAGTAATTCTAATTTCTGTAATTGTGCGCATGAATTATAATGGAATTTATTGTAACTAAGTAATGGTATTGAATTATGCCTAATAAAGTTCGATATTCTCTAAAAATGTTTCAATTTTATTTCGTTTCTTCCTGTAAACCCCCTTCCATTTCAAAATGTACTATTTTACAATAAAATACTTTTGATATTAATATGAGGGGCATTAGGAATCGAAGTTCAAATCGTCTGCCAGCCCTTTGAGCTGCCCCCTCTAGGGCAGCCTGGCCTTCCCTCATTCCCCGACACTCGCACCTGTGACCTACGCGCGGTGGAAGTACATGGGTGAGTTCCTCCGGCGCACCGATTTTTGCTCGTTCTGCGCACCACCAGTTTGCGTCGCGAACCACGTGACCACAGCACGGGCACTTCGTTTGAAAAGCCAGGCAGACAAGGCGCTGGCAGCAATGTTGCATGGAGAGCATTGTGAAACATTTTGAAAGTGATACAAAATGACAATTTTCAACGGTAACCAACCAAAACTAACACGAAGGTGAACAAGATGTAATATAAGGTGTACAAAATGAAATATTTAAATGATGCTTCGTAAATTTGTTTCAATGCCTTGTAACGATGTGATAATTTTGGTATCTGCGTGCATTTAAAATTCCCGCTAATATTGTGACGCAAACTGGTAGATGAAGCTCATTGGCTGAAGTCGGATATAATGCGCAAGAACCCTCTTGGACTTACGCGCGGTGTAAGAAAACTGTAGTCACACACAGTTTTTAACGTAAAATTAATAAAATACTTCTAAAATAAAATATATCGCTGGTTTTGATATTCAAAAATTAAGGCTCACTTCAATGTAATCTAAACAAGCTTGTGTGGTATTATTATTATTCCATTTCTGGATTATGACCTGCAAATACTGTAACAGTTAAATTTGTTTCATTTGTAAAAGTAGGGAATGATTGCTGCTTCTTACTATCGAAATTATTGCATCACTGGCGCATTGTTTGAGTTGGTTGAATTGGACATTTTCAAGAATTAGCTGAGATGTTAGCGCAGAAATTGCGATATTTCAGTATTACGTAACTCGAATAATGGGAAAAAGAATGTGCTGATATATCCCTAGTTATTATAAGAAATGATTCACTGTGATGCGTAACCCCCGTCATCGGATTATGACTCGGGAATTTGGTTACGTCGGGTCTGTGAGTTCGCTCCCTGTATTTTGTTATTAGATTTTGTGTACAAGCTTTTACTATCCTGGACTTTTATTTATGTCGCGTAATAGCTGCCCGGCCATACGCTCAGTTTGGCACGGATTTGATTATTGCAGATTTGTTCATTTACTTATCCTGACAACATATGCAAGGTACTATGCGACTGGATGTTGAAGGTGGTAATTTAAAAGCGAGTATTGTGATTGACAAATAGGTCATTTACTAATCTAATGAAATTTTGATTACAAATACGCCGAAAATCGCAACGCGCAGGTATTATGATTCATGACTTTCTACTACTAACACTACAGAATTACAAATCTTCTCTTGTTTCTTGAGCTCTGTCTTTAGGTAGTTGCTTTTGTTTACACATCATTGGTGTCTCCATCTGCGTCGAAGTTGCCAGGTACCTGTGCGTCGTCTGTCAGACAGCGAAGGGAGAGGGGATGTCTATTGTAAAGTAGGGCTCCTCGGTGGGTGAGGGGTTAGCTTACTGGCCTCTGAGCCCCCAGTGCGCGGGCTCGATCCCGGCCAAGGAACCCGGATTTTCGAAGGGCGGAATATCCACAGTAGCCATGTCAATCTTGTGGCTTGTAAAAGAACCCTGGCAGAATGCCCGGCAAAATTAAATCCCTCCGACAACATCCCGCCCTAACGAGATCCCACTTTCTCCCAACCAGACAGTTCGGATATAGTTAACTGAGCCCGACATCTGACGGAGAAAGTGAGAGTCAAATCCCAGGCGCAGACGGGACTGCCCACGGGGTGCGCCTGCTTAGATAAAAGTCCCCAGACCCGCGTCGGGGGTAGGCTTCGAAAGAAGCCTGGGTCGAAACTCGGGTGCGGAACACTGCCTACGGGCAGTCTCCCCGCAAGTTAACCCATACGAAAATAATAATAATATTGTAAAGTGCACCCGACCGTGACCTGTGACCCTTAGCTGGGAAGCTCGGTCATTGACCTCCGCCTTTCCTCGCACGTCCAGCGCCGCGTCACGGCCATTTATACCATATCCAGTGCCTTAACTGCACAGAGTCCCAATCACGCAAAGTTCGTTTATGAAACTCGCGGCGGCTATCACCCGGAAGTACTAATCGCGCACTTTTTCTTGATACTCCACAGCGGGGAGAGGCGGGTTCTGTCTACGTCACGGCAGTGCAGGGCTGTCAACTTTATTGACAGAAAACTCGGAGTAATAACTCGTCTCGCAGTAGATAGCTATGAGAAACAACGGAAGATTTTTTTAAATTCTGAAGAAATAATTAATAGTTATAGAAATAATTTAGTAACAAGAAGGAACATTATATGCACAGGTCGATAGAAAGAGAGACTGAAAACTAAGGAGTCGGCATTGGAAAGGAAGAAGGTGGGCAGCACTGCAAACTGAGCCGTGACGTTCCGAGTGGCAGAAGGTTGCTAAGTACTCCCCCACACACAGTCTTTTTCCGAGGGCGCGCAGAAGGTTGCTAAGTGCTCCGCCCCCCGTCGCGCAGTCATTTTCCGAGGGCGCGCAGAGCCACAGGACGATGAGCGCGCACAGAAGGTTGCAAAGTGCTCCCCCAAACACAGTCTTTTTCCGAGGGCGCGCAGAAGGTTGCTAAGTGCTCCGCCCCCCGCCACGCAGTCTTTTTCCGAGGGTGCGCGGAGCCACAGGACGATGAGCGCGCGCAGAAGGTTGCTAAGTGCTCCCCCCACACAGTCTTTTTCTGAAGGTGCGCAGAGCCACGAGATGAGCGCGCGCAGAAGGTTCCTAAGTGCTCCCTCCACACACAGTCCTTTTCCGAGGAGGCGCAGAGCCACAAGATGAGCGCGCGCTGCAGGTTGCTAAGTGCTTCCCACACACACAGTCTTTTTCCGTGGGCGCGCAGAAGGTTGCTAAGTTCTCCGCCCCCCGCCGCGCAGTCTTTTTCCGAGGGCGCGCAGAGCGGCTCTGTCGGGCGCGCAGAGCCACAGGACGATGAGCGCGCGCAGAAGGTCTGCGCAGTAACCCGCGCTGCGGTAGGCGAACGTGTGGTCCAGAAAGTAGGCCTTGCTTGTCAAGTAAATGCTTCGGAAGCTGTCGGGTTGCTCGTACTTAGTGAGCGCCCACGCACAAGTCTCTATCATCATTTCGAGGCCCCCGGCTGACAGCAGCAGCTTCAGGTACACAATGACGCTGAAAAAAAAATTACAAGGAAGAAAGGCGATCATATATTTTATCTGAAGTATGGTCAGGTACTTTAGAAGGGAGATCCTACTGAGTTTTTAGACCAAAGTATAACGAAATACCGAAATTGAGGTATGGTCATCTTCCCTTCCCGCCTTTGATGCAAGGTTTTTGGACAAATGACTCGAGCAGAAGATTAGATTTGCTCGATGAGTGACATCCGTATTAACAATGGTTGTCACTAGTTTTATTACAGTTGAAATTCTGTTCCAATACAATGCAGTGTATGGGGTAGTCATTCGATACCAATGAAAAGATAGATCAGGTACTTTTGAAAAATTATCAAGTATATTCTTTCTTAGAATTAAAAAAAATTGAAAAGAATGGCAGTAATCGTTAAATTGGATTACATCACACACTAACACTTGATACATAAACCCTTACAAGTTAATGTACTCTAATCACAGTGACAAAAAAGACCCTATCTGAAAAAGAATGAACATACACGTATACCCTTATGTATAAAAATGCCCAATATACAGAAAAAGAAAGGAATCGGGCAATAATCTTCAAATAATTCCTGTACAGTACTGTACGTAACAACTCTGTGTCATTTAAAAATGAACTTCAACTGATGTACAATTGTATTAAATTCTATAATCCAGTTAAATAAAAATAACTTTTCAGTTACAACTGAAATCTAATTCCTTCTTCATAGAAATCTCACAAATACTACGCCAGTGAATAAGTAACTAGAATGCAATCTTTGATGAAATGAAAAATAGCATCAAACGAGCACTTTCTTTGGCCTCGAAAGAATTCGTTAATTCTTAAGAATTCTGAAGCGTGAAATTTGCAATAGCTTTAAAATGTTGAACCATTTGTTTTCAATTACGACAGTCGTTGAATGAATTACACTTTTTATAGTAGTGACTTCAATGATGTACGCCACTTAATTAGAATTCTGTTTACTTCGCTTGCAAAATGTAGCTTCTAACTAAATTACCCCAGATAAGCCAACAAGGGAAGACTGCAATGCAGTTCACAGCATAACGTTACAACTCACGATACTACTGCTCGTTTTAAATCTACACGCAGTCGTCTGAAATATAGACGTTCCCCGCAACCAAGGTCAAACATCCGAGTATCTTGTCGCAGCGTCGTTGCCGCAGAGAAGAATTATATCTTGCTCTCCGTCGCCTTCCGTTGTCGCGTCGGGTAATTCGTTTCCCAAAACGAAAATAAGTCCTCTTACTTAGAATTTAAAAAAATTGAAAAAATGCGTCACGTAGATAAAAGAGAAAAAAGTTGTGTGGGGAAAAACGTTTCTTGTTAGTCGCGAATTCACCCAATGTTACAAATGCATGCTGTGGTGCACTGCAATTCATTTGAAATTACATGGTACACCTCTCATGGAATTTCATAAATATGCTTGACACATAAGAGTATATAAATCTTGTACTTCCTTTATATTAAATATTTCCATTCAGTAAATTGTAACGTCATTACCTCTCTCTACTCGTGCCCTTTCTTTCACCTGGTGACCGACCCAGTCATGATACCGGCTCGCCACGTTCGCCATGTCCGCGCCAAATTGAAATGGCTCTCTTAATTGTACATTTATCGAGAGACCATTGGGTCTCATTACATACAGAAGAAGGGAGACATTTCATGAAAACAATGTGGTAATTAGAGATATGTGGATTTTGGGGGCTTCTTATTACTGATGGTTGACTAAAAATAACCTCACATTTTTTGCGGAATCCGCTTTCTTTTTTGCTTTCTACGGGATCCGAAATATGGGCCTTCAATATTTCAAGCTACAATGAATAGAAACAGATATAAAGAGATCCTCCTATACCTTCGCTTTAATGATAACATATTTGATGATTCATCAAGAAGTGACCGATTGTTGTGCAAGAATAGAATAGATATTAGTAAAATAATGCATTTTCATTGTTGTCTTGCCTAACAATCAAAATCAAATATATCATTATCGTTTACCCCCAAGAATTCGATGTACTTCAGGTTTATTCGGTTAAAAAGACTCTTGGGCTTTCTAGATTTAAGTACGATGTAAGCTGATATTTGAAAAGTGACTAATGACACACACCGGACAATTTGGAAAACCACCTTGCTAACTTTAGGGTACATCAAAAATTTCAAAATTTTGCAAATTTGAAAGGAATCATTTAACTTCACTTTACATGAAGCTCCAACGAATTTTCGAAAGTTTCTCAAAAGCGACTCAATTTTTTTCTTTAATTCTTCTAAAAAAAATACTACGATAAAGCAAAGTAAGATCAAACTTAGTGTAAGTTCGGTTTAGCTAAAGCCTCTGAACGTCAGAAAATGACGAAGGCTTACATTTTTTAAAAATCTTTCTTGTAACTACATTATTGAAGATAGACAATTCGTTCCCAACAAAATCTATTGTTAAAAATTAAATTTTTAAATGATGTCTTGTAGTTTCTCATATCAGTAATTTTTGCGAATGTTCGAATAAAATAGGGTCATTTACATAAAACATAAACTAAATTTCCTCAAGAACAGCTCCTTTCTTTAAGATTTATTAAGATGGATCACAAAGCACTAAAGTACATGACACAATTATGCTACAGTCACCAAGATGATACCACATACTATCACTTAGTACTCTTTACTGAGAATCTTCTCTAAGGGAAAAGTAGTTATCGCCGTTAACCCTGGTAGGTCTTTTAGGCGCCGATAAATAACCGTAAAGGGTGTACAAAACTAGAATGGAAACCCCGAATCATGGTAAAGGAGAACTAGTCTAAGGACACCATTTTGTAGCACCACTTGATTGCAAAAAGTGTTCAGGAATAATTACTGTTCATAAAGCCAGTGTTGAATAGTTTAGTCTTAGGTGATAGTTGTGAGTACTGAGAGTGCCTGGTGGCGATGATTGTGGTTGTTGAATTGGTGGTGGTTGGGGTAGATGGATTATTGGTGAGTGGTAGGTGAATAGAGGTAATGTTGCTAGCATATGTGGTGAACGTAGGAACATGTCTGAAAGACATTGATGAAAGGAATCAGAGCAAGTTGGAATAGAGGTTGATGGAATATAGATATAAATATGGAATAGACATAGGAATGATTGGAATAGAGATTGATAAAAAAGATCAGAGCAAGATGGAAAGGAATCAGAATAGAGGGAATGTTGCTAGCGGTAGTAGTGAACGTAGCTTCCCTAAGGAAAGTGCCTGGATGACAGAGTGATGAAAGGAATCAGAGCAAGATGGACATCCAAAATGTGACATCTCCCGACACAAACGCGAGCTCTTATTGCGACTTTCTACGTCTTTTGTTTCTCTATAATTTCTTGTGTAACACCTCTGACAGTTTGTGCCGGTGACCTTGGTTGGCTGTACTGGACCTTTCCTCTCGCCCCTTTGAATCACGGAGCTCCTTTTGTCCCAGTGTAACTCACCTCGGAGGGTCTGTGCCGGTGATCTTGGCTGGCTGTACAGGATTTGCCCTCTCGCCCCTTTGAATCACGGAGCTCCTTTTGTCCCAGTGTAACTCACCTCTGAGGGTCTGTGCCGGTGACCTTGGCTGGCTGTACAGGACCTTCCCTCTCGCCCCTTTGAATCACGGAGCTCCTTTTGTCCCAGTGTAACTCACCTCGGAGGGTCTGTGCCGGTGATCTTGGCTGGCTGTACAGGATTTGCCCTCTCGCCCCTTTGAATCACGGAGCTCCTTTTGTCCCAGTGTAACTCACCTCTGAGGGTCTGTGCCGGTGACCTTGGCTGGCTGTACAGGACCTTCCCTCTCGCCCCTTTGAATCACGGAGCTCCTTTTGTCCCAGTGTAACTCACCTCGGAGGGTCTGTGCCGGTG
Source organism: Teleogryllus occipitalis (assembly GCA_011170035.1). Taxonomy (NCBI): domain Eukaryota; kingdom Metazoa; phylum Arthropoda; class Insecta; order Orthoptera; family Gryllidae; genus Teleogryllus; species Teleogryllus occipitalis. The sequence continues at coordinate 475,032 of BLKR01000521.1, forward strand.
ACCTTGGCTGGCTGTACAGGATTTGCCCTCTCGCCCCTTTGAATCACGGAGCTGCTTTTGTTCCTGTGTAACTCACCTCTGTGGGTCTATACCAGTAGGCTTGGCCGACTGTTCAGAGCCATCGCTGTCTTCCCTCCGCAGCATGGAGTTGCCTCTCCGCAGGTAGTGCACCCTGAAGGCTGTCTTTCCCAGAGCGCCCACGTTCAACAGCACCAGGGCGCACATGGGGCCGTAGAAGTATAGCAGCGTTCCCCATTTCACACTCTCGCCCGTCTCTGCAGTAAGTCCATGCGTTCGTATCAGCGGGTTTCATCGATTGGGATTTCCGGCTACCTGAACTGCTATGGTCAGTAGTTCCGTTAGTTTTTAATGTATGTTTTATACGGTAAAGTGGTGGTCTTTCTCACTGGACAGCGAGATCTCGCGCCGACATACACAATGGATTGCGGGGAATATCCCTCTCCAGATTTTGATTGATTTTATCGTGTTTCCGGGCGCGCCAACTGCTATGGACATTAGTCTCGTTTGTGTAGTGCATGCTTTTTCTAGGGAGATGGCGGTGATCTCCTCCCGCCGGATGGCGAGATCCGGCGCCGACATACCGTCGGCTAGTGGGGTTTCCACCTAACCAGGACTCTCCCACCAGTGGGGCACCGCCCCAGCCGGGACAAGCTCTAAGCTCCCGGAATATGTGGTAGTGTAGTGCATGTTAGTGTTAGTGTAAGTGTGTGTGTGTAAGAGGAGAGGATAGGACAAGGAAGAGGAAGGACAGATCGCGCGTGGTCCCTGGCCCGTTTGGTAGGGTACTGCTTCGGTATTCGCCTGGTGTTGATCGGAGAAACCACGGAAAACTACCGATCAGAACAGCCGGCCGCTAGAATTCTCCTCCAGACAGCAACTGAATTCAACTTAGCTGAAAAGCCAGTGTCGAAAATCCTGCCGCCGTGAGGAGTGGGAACCTAGGACCTCCCGGTCAGAGGCGCTGCAGTGTCATCAGTTGATGCATTTTATCAGTTGATCAAATTTCGGCGCGGACCAACTACCGTTTGCTTTACATCGGTCGCTCCCTCTGACTGAACCACAAGCATATAAAGCGAATAGGTTTTGGGGTCGATGTTTTATTAGCATGGATGTTTAAACAATGTTTGGTGACATCGGTGTTTTATTTGCGATGTCGCATTCATGCACTACACTAACGGGACTAATGACCTAAGCAGTTGACGTGCCCGGAAGCACGAAAAAATCAATCAATTACCGGGGCAAATGCAGCTACGTTTTAATGGTTTTACTTCATCAGATGTTCGGCAGCAAATTGAAATAAAATGTGCGAGCAATGTGGTGCGCACCTCGCTTCTTGATCTCGGAGTAGCAGGTGCGCGTCTCCATGAGGCTGGGCCGGAACCAGGGCAGCGCGTCGCCGCTGGGGGCCACGCCCACCACCACCGCCACGCAGAGGGCCGTGAGCAGCGTCGCCGCCCCCCACGCCAGCGCGCTCAGCCACAGGAACAGCCGACGCCCGCGCCGCAGGCCCCGCCCCCGCCCCGACTCCATCCTAGGACACACACACGTTCCATGTGGACTCTAGTATTCAGACTCAGCCCCTGCTCCATCCTACACCAAACACACATTCCATGTGGACTCACATAAAAACTCAGACCCAGCCACTCTCCATCTTACACCAAACACACATTCCATGTGGACTCACATAAGTACCCGGACCCAGCCACTCTCCATCTTACACCAAACACACATTCCATGTGGACTATATGGCACTGAGAACCAGCCCCTGCTCCATTCTACGCCAAACACACATTCCATGTGGACTCATAAGTATTCAGACCCAGCCCCTGCTCCATTCTACACCAAACACAAATTCCATGTGGGCTCACATATATATTCAAATCCAGACCCAGCTCCAGCCTATGCGAAACACAACCAATGTGGACACACATAAGTACTGAGACCCAACCCCTGCTCCATCCTATGCCAAACACACATTCCATATGGACTCATAAAGGACCCCGACCCAGCCCCTGCTCTATCCTACGCCAAACGGAATCTATGTGGATTCATACGTATTCTGACCCAGGCCCTGGTCCATCCAACATCAAACACACAATCCATGTGGACACACAAGTACTTGAAACCAGCCCGAGCTCCTTCGTATGCCACATGTGATCACACACACAATCCATGTGCACATACATAAGTACTCAGCCCTTGCCCCTGCTCCATCCTATACTAAACGAAAATCCGTGTGGACTCACAAGTATTCAGATCCATCCCCTGCTCCATCCTATGCCAAACACACATTCCATGTGGACTCGCATAAGAACTCAGACCCAGCCCCTCTCCATCCTACGCCAAACACACAATCCATGTGGATTCACATGAATAGTCAGACCCAACCTCTGCTACATCCTTCGCCCGCTCCGCTCCCAACAAAAATGTGTTAGACAAAAACTGGCGTAGCACTATCCGTAAACCAAATTCAAAGAAACTAGTGGGGCTACAACAGCGTATACTCGCTGGCATTATTTCTAAATTTTGCTAAGTTTCGAGAGGTCACACAGTTCAAGAAAAATAAGATTAGCGCTACTCTTTTAAGTGTTCATTGTTCCATCCGGGGGGATGGGAATCGAAGAAAATTTTTTGAGGAATTGTTGAGACATTTTTTTACTAAATCTATCGCATTAATTTCATACGCAAATTACTATTTTAAAAAAAAAGTGTGTATCACCTTACTTCAAGATGTCTTTATAAAATAGCCATCGTTTTATGTTGTATTTGTAGGATGGCTCCGAAAAAAATGAACTTTTTTAAATTCCGAAAAATTACAGATTTTAACGAAAATTAGACTTTCACCATTCTCTTAAGCGACCGTCATGCTATAGGGGAATTACTATAAGAAAGTATCTCTTTGACAGGTCGGGAAACAAATGAACGTCATGGAGGGCAACGACATTGCAAGAGATAGTGATGAAGCCATTTATAAATGAGATAACTGTAAACGAACCCATGGGCATAACCTGCAGTTATGTTGCCAACAGTGGTCATGCAGTAGCTGTCAAAGCGGTCCCTTCTTATGGTAATATCTATATCCAAGGATAAAATGTAAGAAAACATGAAGAGCCATTTTTGAAATGTTTTGGAGATTTCATTGAAAGTACCTTCCAAAATCAAAATATCCGTTTCGAACTCGGCGATCAGGGAGTTCTTTAAATCGATCGGTGAATATTGATTTTGGAGAAAATCGACTTAACGGTTTGGGCTCAAACGTTGATCACAGAAGTCAGGCTGGCAGACAGGCGGACGGACGGACGGACATTTTATCGTCAATAGATTTTTTTTGACGGGGACCAACAAAACATGAATTCTGATAACGCTAAAGTGTTAGACGAAGTAATTTACTATACAGGGGCAGGATTTATCAACTTCTTCGTTACCACAGCCCGATAAAACTTTTTTGTCAAAAGTTCCCCGTTTTCCGGCGCACGATTACAATAATTTATCTTTTTACGAAGAAAGGGAGAGCAAGTAAAAATTTTGAACGTTTATGAGAAAATCTTAAATTTTTTTGGACAAAAAAATAAGAAAAGAAATGTACAAATTATTCCAACCAGTAAACACAACATAATGGATTTTAGGACTCGCACAAATAACCTCAGCGTTAACTACAGTAACATCATCCAAAAATGGTCTTCCATGATAGATTACAATCAGTGGATAGTTATCCTTCTTCTACTTCCTTTTATTGGTCATTAATTCAATAATTCTTCTTTTATTACGATTATACGTGTTTTTCTTCACACTTCACCCTCAGGATGATTCAGGAGACGTGAAAATCCAACACTCGATCCATCTTTTCTGGGGGCTGCCTGGATCGTGTTTTCCTGTAGGTTTTGAATCTCTCGCAATCTTGATTAGTGTTCTGTTGTCCGACCTGGTAACGTGCTCATTCCATTCTCTTCTTCTGGTTCTTATAAATGTTACTATATCTATAACGTTTATGTTGAATTGATAATGTAAGTATCAATTCACTAATTGATAATTCTACATTAATCTTTGCATTTGACTATTTTCATTAACCTTACGCTCATTGCTGTCTTTTAGACATCCACTTGATGTGCTTTTACTTTCTTGTGTACGTACATATTTAAAGAGTAATGAAGATACATAAATAATATAAAATTATGTAAAGCTGCGGAAAATCTGCTTCGAAATTTCGAAATCAATACACGTTTTGGAGTCCCCTGATACCGAAAAGGTGTTTTATGTTCAAAATGTTCATCCATCTGTCCGTCAATCGGTGAAAAAATCTAGTTCATTTGAACATTCGGCCATTCCCCGGTAAATTTAGGGAATGACTGACTCAATGCCCTGCAATTTTTAAGACAAATGTTTCACTTTCTTTGAAATCTCTGGATTTTCAAAAATTGTATCAGTTCTCATATTTTCGGCGTCTTCCAAAACTAAAATATTGAAGATATATATGTTTTCCATAATGAATCTTTCTTCAAAGACAACTTAAAATCAGGTCATGAACAAAATTTAGAAAATATGAGTAGTTTTCGCGTAATTTTGAATGAAGTATAGGCATTTTTTTAAAATTTTTCTATAAAACTGAGTCAATTTCTTTTTAATTTTTTTCCTCGAATAAAGCAAAGGACGGTAAATACTCATAATAAGGCGCTGGTCCCAAGTTTGGCAATCTTCGTAATTTTGTAACATTGCAAAAGTGCAATTTTGAAAATAGAGACATTTTTTAAAATGGTATCTGTTTTCAAAATTAGAACTTCAAAGAGGGAAATATACAAATTTTTGAAAAAATTAATGCTTTTCCCGTAACTTTTATTTTCAAGTTAATGCAATTTATATTTTTCTCTCAAAAACTGCTCCAAATTTATCCCCTACGGTAGAGCAAATGATGCCAAAAGAATTTTCGCTGGTCCCATTTTTGTAAAACTTTCTGTATTTTCGAAAATTGAAACAAAATTTAACACACCAAAAATATAATATTTATTCTATTAATGAACATCATATACTTTAAAAAATTATATGTAATATGAAAAATTGAGAGTACATTTTCCCTATACAGCATACCTGAAGCCATGTCCCATATTTATACACACGGCCGTAAGCCACCATCCAGCTGCGGTCTGCAAGAAGTATGCAGCGAAACCTGTGCAGGGGTTCAAGATAATTATTAAAACAGGTACCACAAATATTGTCTGATAAAGAAACAATAAAGAGGGATCTGAAGGGCATTTCTATTCGATGCATCAATGAAGCTCTACTTCGATTTTTTTTATAGTGGTTGATGACATTAGGTCATTGTTACGCCTTCTGCCTTATAAAATTAATCAAGGACATTCGGCATCTACCCTACAGCCGAAATCTTGCCCGTAGTGACTTTTACCTCTACTCAAAACTAAATAAAACTTCGAGGAACATGATCTTCTCCCTCGTGCGTCACATACAGTTTTTACTGTTTTTTTTATACTAAATACATACTACCACCAATTTTCAGACGACAATAAAGCGGAAGAAGCAGCTTACGCTATTTTGCAGATAAAGGCTCTGACTGTTTTTACAGGTTAACCAAAAGTTAAACCAAAAGATGTGAAAAGTGTATTGAAGTAAAGGGGATTATACTGAAAAATAGCACGGCTGTTTTCTTTCTATCTGTGAAAGTTTACCATACACCTAATTGATACAACTTTCCACTACTCATATATACTTATGTTTTCGTAACGTGGCAGCTGAGGATATTATCTTCAAGATGGAATATGGCACGGCTTTTCGCGTCTTTCTCGGTTGTGCCGCTAGAGTCGCTTGATCTTCAGAACTGCTTGATACGGTCGTGGTCATGCGACTTCTTGCAGGAGGACCGAGAAAGCCGCAAAAAGCCGTTCCACATTCCATCTTTATTTATTTAGTCAATAATAATAAAAAACTTTATGGGACGTATGGGGGAGAAAATCATCTGCGCACGCTTTCTTGAGTTGCAGAATCCCTTCCCAACAATTTAACTATCAATAGTTGAAAGATGAAATAATAATAATAACAATAATAATAATAACTTTAAAAATGCGAGAGATTAACATTTCAAAAACTAGAAATATTCGTTTCCGAGTGATAGAAAACTTATTTGTAACGGTAAACGAAGTGCAGATTTGATTTTTTTGTATTATTAACAAAATGGAAACTCACTCTAAGCTCAACCACCACTACAAGCAAAGGGAAAGTTCAACAAAACGTGCGCATAGTGAAGCTACATTTACGTCCAGAAACAAATCAAGGGGCCATCTCAGCATTTGCTCAATGGATCAGAAGAACTAGACAAAAACCCGATCGAGATGGGGGTCATCTTGAAGTTACTACCCTCAGCTGCCACGTTACAAAACCCCAAGTGTACTACTCGCGCAACTTTTCTTACCTTCGTCAAGGTGGCACCCCCACTTCATGGAAATTCAAAAACAACTAGCCTATAATTTTGTACTAATTATGTACTAATTTTGTACCAAAATTAAAAATTTTGTACTAAACTATAAACCACTAAAAAACGGCGTTCAAAAGTGGGGGTGCCAGCTTGACGTCAAGCTGGCACCCCCACTTTTCACAAATGAAAAATCAACAACCCCATAATTATCTACTAATTATGTACTAATTTTGTACCACAATAAAAAATTTTGTACTCGATTATAAACAATTAAATAACCGGTTTCAAAAACCTTCTTTCTGTGTGCATTTCAGATTTTTTTAAAACACATTTCAAATCAGATCTCAAAGTTCAAATTTCTACTGTCGTTTTGTACTATAGTAGTCTTCACCGTGTAAAAGTTTCAAACTTTTATCTGGTCCCCTAACAGAGATATTAAAGGCAGAAAGCGGGAAACATTGCGTGCAGCTTAAAACAAAAGTGTCGACAGTAACACTTTCCCTTATCACAAACTCAATATCAACTATCGCACACATATCTACAAGTTATGTTCTAATTCTGTATCACAATAAATAATTTTGTACTCGATTATAAACAATTAAAAAACGGGTTTCAAAAACCTTCTTTGTGCGTGGATTTCAGATTTTTTTCAAACACATTTGAAATCTGATCTCAAAGTTCAAATTTCTACTGTCGTTTGGTACTATAGTAGTCTTCACCGTGTAAAAGTTTCACACTTTTATCTGGTCCCCTAACAGAGATATTAAAGGCAGAAAAGGGGAAATATTGCGTGCAGCTTAAAAAAAAGTGTCGACAGTGACACTTTCCTTTATCACAAACTCAATATCAACTATCTCACACATATCAACAAATTATGTTCTAATTCTTGTATCACAATAAATAATTTTGTACTCGATTATAAACAATTAAAAAACGGGTTTCAAAAACCTTCTTTGTGCGTGGATTTCAGATTTTTTTCAAACACATTTGAAATCTGATCTCAAAGTTCAAATTTCTACTGTCGTTTGGTACTATAGTAGTCTTCCCCGTGTAAAAGTTTCAAACTTTTATGTGGTCCTTCAACAAAGATATTAAAGGCAGGAAACGGGAAATATTGCGTGCAGCTTAAAAAAAGTGCCGGTCATGACACTTTCCTTTATCACATTGTAGATCATTGAACATTGAACATTGTAGACCAATAATTAAACATACTGACCGTAAATAAATTTAATTATACCAAAATCCATTGCCGAATTGAAAGCAAACGTCAAATTAGAAGTAATTTTTAGTCATTTAATTCATTATTACGTAGCATTACTGCAAATTCGAATCTGAAAGGTAAATCTTAACGCTCGGCCTTTCGAAACGGAAGTCATTTACAAAGCTTTAGCGACACCTGCCCTGGCGAATATAGACAAGGCTTGCCGGAGATTAACTCACTGGCGGATGGAAGGCTCGAAAAAACCCACAAGAATGTCACAGTGGGAGAGGGTGGGCTGACGCCCCCATGTTTTGGAATTTCCTGGAAGCTCTTAATATATTTTACATTCCTTAATTGCCATTTGCTAAGCACGAGCGTCTCCATTATTTGAAAGTCTATTCTTCTCTATAGGAACGTCCAGTCCTCTTTCGTTACTTAGAATTCAATGCCAGGAATATTTGTCAAGTTTGTGCCCGCACTTCTCTGAAATTCAAACTCAAATATTCTATAATATTTTTACCAATTACTGTAAGTACTAATTTCCTACCGCAATAAAAAATTGTACTACATTATAAACAATGAAAAAACCTCGTGAAAAAGTAGGGGTAGGCAACTTCACGTAAACCTGACACTGCGATTGCTAAAAATTTTAAATTGTAATAATGCCATATTAATGTACTTATTTTGTACCGTGATGGAAATTACTACATTATGAAATATTAAAAACAAGTGCAAAAGTAGAAGATATTTCACTTACACCTAGTGACCCCACTTGGAAATGTTAACAAAATCTCTACAATAGTGCACTAATTACGTATTAATTTCCTACCGAAATATTTTTTACTTAATTCTAAGCAAATAAAAAAGGAGTAATGCCAGATAAAGGTACAGTAGCAAAAAAACTCATGTCATGCAACCACAAATACGATAAAGGTACAGTGTCAAAAAAACTCATGTCATGCAACCACAAATACGATACAGTGCGAACGAAATTATTCATTAACTTTTTATCAAAATAAAATGCTTTGTAAACTGATGCATACAATTTTTATTTTCTCGCTACTGCATACGCAGTATAAAGGAAGTATATTCTAGGAATGGTTCATGGTTGTTGGTCATTTCATTAAAAAAGTTTCTTAGTTCGCCAACGTTTCGGAACTTTATTGTTCCCTCATCAGGGCTTGCTAAGGATGAATATTTAAGAAATTATTAAGTGAAAAAGAGATATTATTTGCTATGATTATTAGAAAAAGAGAAAATATAGCCATCTAAAACTAGTAGCGCCTAGAAACCAATCTCACCCAAACTATATTCTAACTAATTTTAGGTAAATTACTCTTTAAAATGCTCTATTCCTGAATTTAGGCTCAGTGAATTTCCCAAAAATTGCCGATTTCCAAATCTGGAAAATACAAATTCGCAAACTAGGAAGACAGCAAAGAACTTAGTTTTAAACTCTAAGAAACAATATTCCGGCATCTATATTCCAAAAATTAGGGCTCTACAAATAGAAACAGTTAACAGGCGTTCTTATGGAAGGAAAAGATGGTTTGATTAACAGTAAGTAAATATTTATATTAGAAGATTTTGAAATAAGTACTTCTGTTTCATTGAATAAAAGGTAAGTACTGGATTTTAGTTGATTGTTTATCCACTTTGATTGTCTAAAGTGAAACGAAAGACGAATCATCTCTGATTTTAAGAGTATTTTATTTATGTATAGTATTATAGTATTATATTTTATTTATTTATATATTAGTTTTCTGTACTATATTTTATATTTATTTTTATACAATATTTACATGTACTAGCAGCCCCACCTTATAAAGATATTTATATATAAATAATAATAATAATAATAATAATAATAATAATAATAATAATAATAATAATACATTTGAATTTCATTATCAATTCATTTATTCAATGAACATTTCTAATAGAATTGTGAGTAAGTGAAAATTCAGATTCTTGTGTTTCATGGCATACCTTTTTGTCATCACAATAAACATTTAACAGTAGAATAGCAAAAATGATATTATTTTATGAAATCTACTAACAAAATTGTAAAGAAAAGAGGAGTGAAGATTGGGAATTTTGGCTGACGGAAAAGCTGTCCTTGTAAGAAGGAAGTAAGAAAGGACTTTTCATTGAGCTTTCTACCTGCAGCATCCTGCAACCCTTTTAATCCCGCAATGCTATCTGTCGCGCACGAAGCGACCCCTCCCCCCCCCCCCGCCCTCACGGCTGAGCGAATGAACACAGGTGACGTCAAGTACTGTGCTCTGGAAAAACCTCGTGTTGTTCATTGAGGCAGCGGATCCCATGGACAAAAGGCGGCGTTTCTCCATCCCATCGTGTACTGCATTTTTACGTTCTCGCATCTTGAAAGTAGAGAAACACGTGTGTATTAATATGTAATGATACTTAATAACATGACAAACGCAGCCCTTATATACGTTTGATTTTGGTTAATAAAGCCTGATTTCGAAAGATTATAGCAATCTATGCTATTTCTGGTAATCAGTTTACATTATGTTGATGAACAAAAGATGTTGAACAATTTGATGGCATGGTAAAATTAGAAAATACTAACATGGCGTTCCTTAATATTCCCAAACTATGAGGAAATGTCGTAGGCAATAATTTCAGAATATATTCATTTATACAATAGATCGTTTATGTTGGCTTTTTTCAGTCAAATTCACATTTTAAATACTGAATTTGACATAAATTAACATATTTTTCACGTTTTCTTAATGTTTCACATCCATAACGAATCAAAAAGTTATGTAAAGTAAAGTATGTATTGTAAAGTCTGGAGCGACAAAAAAGCGAGAAATTCCTATGGTGTTATTTTTTATTTGTGTCTGTAATTCGTTGGTTTTCTTAAGTTTGCGATGCTAACTTGATATCAAGTTGGCCGAATCTTAATACCCGGGACAAATGAAGAGCGACAAATTTATTTTTTTTGCGTAACAAATTAGCGACAAAAAAGCGACAAATTTTTATTTTAGTTTCAATAATTTTTAAAAACTTTGCGATTCTAACTTTATGGAGGTGTGGGTGAGTGCCCGGCGAGTCCGAGGGATGTGGGTGTGACGTACAGGGAAATAATAACACAGACGACTGATTCTAAATAAAAAAATGTACATATATTTATACAATAATTTACAAGTTAAATTTACTAAACGAAAAAATCTCTTGCAACCTTTCTATTCCCTTAGCCGCGAAACCCCGCGACAACTTCCAGGCCTAGCCCAGGACCACTGCTCGTGCATAACTTGTAGATATGTATGAGATAGTTGATATTGAGCTTGTGATAAAGGAAAGTGTCATAATCGACACTTTTCTTTTAAGCTGCACGCAATGTTTCCCGCTTTCTGCCTTTAATATCTCTGTTGAGAGACCAGAGAAAAGTTTGAAACTTGTACACGGGGAAGACTACTATAGTACCAAACGACAGTAGAAATTTGAACTTTGAGATCAGATTTCAAATGTGATTGAAAAAAATCTGAAATCCACGCACAAAGAAGGTTTTTGAAACCCGTTTTTTAATTGTTTATAATCGAGAACAAAATTATTTATTGTGATACAGAATTAGAACATAATTTGTTGATATGTGTGAGATAGTTGATATTGAGTTTGTGATAAAGGAAAGTGTCACTGCCGACACTTTTGTTTTAAGCTGCACGCAATGTTTCCCGCTTTCTGCCTTTAATCTCTCTGTTAGGGGACCAGATAAAAGTTTGAAACTTTTACACGGGGAAGACTGCTATAGTACCAAACGACAGTAGAAATTTGAACTTTGAGATCTGATTTGAAATGGGTTTTAAAAAAATCTCAAATGCACGCACAAAGAAGGTTTTTGAAACTCGTTTTTTAATTGTTTATAATCGAGTACAAAATTATTTATTGTGGTACAAAATTAGAACATAATTTGTTGATATGTGTGAGATAGTTGATATTGAGTTTGTGATAAAGGAAAGTGTCACTGCCGACACTTTTGTTTTAAGCTGCACGCAATATTTCCCCTTTTCTGCCTTTAATATCTCTGTTAGGGGACCAGAGAAAAGTTTGAAACTTTTACACGGTGAAGACTACTATAGTACCAAACGACAGTAGAAATTTGAACTTTGAGATCAGATTTCAAATGTGTTTGAAAAAAATCTGAAATCCACGCACAAAGAAGGTTTTTGAAACCGGTTTTTTAATTGTTTATAATCGAGTACAAAATTATTTATTGTGATACAGAATTAGAACATAACTTGTAGATATGTATGAGATAGTTGATATTGAGCTTGTGATAAAGGAAAGTGTCATGATCGACACTTTTCTTTTAAGCTGCACGCAATATTTCCCTTTTTCTGCCTTTAATATCTCTGTTAGGGGACCAGATAAAAGTTTGAAACTTTTACACGGGGAAGACTGCTATAGTACCAAACGACAGTAGAAATTTGAACTTTGAGATCAGATTTCAAATGTGTTTGAAAAAAATCTGAAATCACGCACAAAGAAGGTTTTTGAAACCCGTTTTTTAATTGTTTATAATCGAGTACAAAATTATTTATTGTGGTACAAAATTAGAACATAATTTGTTGATATGTGTGAGATAGTTGATATTGAGTTTGTGATAAGGGAAAGTGTCACTGCCGACACTTTTGTTTTAAGCTGCACGCAATGTTTCCCGCTTTCTGCCTTTAATATCTCTGTTAGGGGACCAGATAAAAGTTTGAAACTTTTACACGGGGAAGACTGCTATAGTACCAAACGACAGTAGAAATTTGAACTTTGAGATCTGATTTCAAATGTGTTTGAAAAAAATCTGAAATCCACGCTCAAAGAAGGTTTTTGAAACCCGTTTTTTAATTGTTTATAATCGAGTACAAAATTATTTATTGTGGTACAAAATTAGTACATAATTAGTAGATAATTATGGGCTAGTTGATTTTTCATTTGTGAAAAGTGGGGGTGCCAGCTTGACGTCAAGCTGGCACCCCCACTTTTGAACGCCGTTTTTTAGTGGTTTATAGTTTAGTACAAAATTTTTAATTTTGGTACAAAATTAGTACATAATTAGTACAAAATTATAGGCTAGTTGTTTTTGACTTTCCGTAAAGTGGGGGTGCCACCTTGACGGAGGTCGCACAT